>VXBL01004075.1:2228436-2272257 GCA_013400195.1 Aramus guarauna | reverse complement strand
AAAAAAAAAAAAAAAAAAGGACTCTGCTATATTTGTACTCTGTTCCTCAAGGGCTTGCATGACCAAGACATCATTCATCAATCATGTAAATGTTGCATTGGCAAGAATATTCACCCAGGCTAATGCTTTTTACAGAAGTTCCAGTTCCACATACATTAATTCCGAAAGAATAAACCAGACTGACATTTATTACGTGCACATGTATATAGAACCCTCTCTCCCTTTTGTTCTCTAAAATATGAGATTATACAAAAATCAGGTGTTTCAATGACATTAACACTACTTTGGGAGCACGGTTCTCTCTGTCTCTAATGCTATCAAACATCCACAATAGCTACAGAGGATTCCATAGCGTTCCTGTTTTTGTGCTCTTGGCTCCAACTAACAAATGATATTATTGTAAACTAGAGTATGTACTGAAAATTGATTTGGCAAATTAAAATATACAAACACTTTGCTAGGCCAGGATTTCTAGCAGACTGCATCAGAGCTTTAGTAGCCGAGCATTTGGATGTCCCAGGCAGTGGAGGCTTCTTGGGAATTGCATTCGAAATTCCCTGCTACCATTTATGAAGGCTCGTGAAACATTTTCCTGATACATAATAAGACATCCATCTCTATGATGAGTTGGATCATTTCAGATGAATACCAGATCTTTACAATTTCAGGTAACAGACTTTACACCTCCCTTTCAGAAAGAAAATCCTAGTTGGATGCCAAAACAGGTGCAGGCAAATTTGGAAACCTGGTATGTATATTTTGACAGTGAAATACTAGTGAAATTGTTCCTGTGCATTTTACAGAGCTAAAAAATTTTCAGATATATTTCCCTCAAACAATTACATATTTCCTCAAAATGCAAATTTTTATGATGAGGTACCAAACAGTTCAAAACAAATGGTGATGAACTGTAATGTAAAATACATCAATGTATCTTCCACTTACATTTGAGTGTCTGTTTTGTTCAGCTGAACTGTAAAAATTTACACCACCTGAAAACCTTGCCAAAATATTCCTAGCATCCATACAACTTGTGTATGCAGTTAATTAATCCTCATCCCGCTTTGTTGAGACACCCAGGTCAGCTTTCTCCTTTTACAGGCAGAAGATACATTGACTAGCCTAAACTGCAGGGCTAGGAAGGGGCAAAACCCAGATTAGCACTTCTTGGTCCTTAATCCTGTGATGAGCCTTACAGATCACAACGTATTCAAGAGCCATGGAGTTGAAGGACACAAACTATACTACTGTTCAGAAAAGAATTAACATTTAGAATAGTATTATTTGGCTATGAACTTCAAATAGAGTTCAAAACTGTGGTGAAAACACTCACGTGGGCATGAACATTAAAATAAGGGAGGGAAATAAGAAGGAAAGGAGAGACAAAAATCAAGATAATCCACATATGCACACACACACAAAAAGCCTCAACAGTAAATAAATCCATACCAGTATCAACAAAAGAAGAAACAGCTCAATAAATTTAGTATCTATTATGAATGTGACATCTCTTTGAAAAGAGGATAGCAGGTTCTCAACAATGGAGGTAAGGAAGCAGAAGTTCAACTCAAATTATGTATTAGTTATAAATATGTGTAGTTCAGTTTCTTCAGTTTGTATAAATCAATAATGAAAACAGAAATTCTATTTTTTTCAGGAATGTAGAACTGAGATTTTCTTTGTTTTTCTCCTAGCAAATAGTATTGGCACTGTTATTCAGTTCGTATAGAAGTAAATAGCAAAAATGGACTCTAATAGTGACAGGGTTTTCAATAAACAATAATATTTACTTAGTGTGCCTTATTTAAGAGAGTATTTTGTTAGGACATGCTGGAGTTTTCAGTTGTTTTATCTTGTAAATCTCTTGTATCAGTTTCAAGCCAAAGTCATGTTTCCACATGAAATACTAATATTCTCATTTTACACTAGTGGGCATACTGTGTTTCAACAAGCTGCAACTTGCTGTCAAATGTAGCTTGCATCGCTGGGGAAATGCTACATTTTCAGGTCAACATTTGAAAGAAAAAAGCCATTAAGCATCTGGGTGCAATACAAGATCAGCAGCAGATAGTCACCTTCCCTTTGCTTCCCTTAAAACCTACAGCATGTGCATTAATCCTTACACGCATTTGAGAATTCAAGGATTACTAAGAGATATTCCCTCCTGACAAGGAAGCACTCTGGGAATCTATACGCTGTTGGTGGAAGTTCTTTGCTCTTGATCTAGGTAATGGAGAAACAGACAGGAAACAAACTGAGATTTGCAAAAGAACTGTTAAGTGATGAAACTTTTTTTTTAATTTTTTTTTAAAATTAAATCCTTCAGGCCTGTTTCCTCAAATTTACTGCTACTGTGGACATCAGAACATGGGGCATTTAGCTCCAAGTCAGACCACCTGGTAGGCTGCTGAAAAGCCAGGAAGGCCTGGGAACCTTTGTATCTCAGTGAAATGAAAGACCTTTTCCCATCCAGCCACCCGTAATTGCTCAGTGTATTTCCTGGCGATTGCAAAGGAAATGAGCTGCTGCTCAATTCACTAGAGCCTTGTTCTATAGCTGACTTTAAAAAAAAAATCCATGGGGAGAGAAAAAAAAAGCATACAAGAGTAGTTAAGCAAAATGGGATACTGGACTTAAAGAAACTTGGATCTAATTCGTAGCTCACTTTGAGTTTCCCATATGGTTTGGAGCATATACATTTAACCTGTGCTACCACAGCTACTCACTGTTTCACCTGTTTCGTAGATGTATAGACACCATTAATGACTGGGACCTCCACAGATATCTTGGTGGAGAGAACTATCTACATCTCAGGTACCATCCTACATCCACTCACATGCTTTCCACTCATGTTTGTATCTTTTCTGCTACTCAGATTTATTTTTTTCTTAAAGGTATATTCCAGAATACAGTCACACAGCAGCTTCCTAACAGTTAAGACTGCAAGTGCTTTTCAGCAACAAAGAACAGCTACCATCTCTTTAAAACTTGCAGAAGTACACAACACTAAGTTGGCATGTGCTGTTGGTTTTAGAACTCCAATGAAGTTTGCAAGGCACAAGAGAAAGAAAGTAGACCTTTAGGAAGAGTCAAGAAGTTAGTAATTTACTTTCTACTGTGGGACCAATTTTTGTCAACTTAGCTTGCCATCAATCTCTTCCCATCTTTTGTGGGAACTTTATTATCACAGCTCATTTTTAACCTGCTCTTTGCAGTATTTCCCAAGAGTGGTCTTTTGTAATTTAAACAACAAACAAAAACTTTGACCAAATTGGAAATTAATGAGACACCATTTATCTGTTCTCTGCAAGTGAGAACTAAATGTGCAAATTTTATAAACTGTATTTAGGAAATTTGGACATCTAAAATGGAGTTCATTTCTGTGCATCTTTTCACATGGTGCGTATTGAGAAACTTCTTAGATGTGCTATTGCTAAACTCGTGGAGGACTCCTTCACTAATATAAACCAAATAAAGAATTTTAAACGGTACACAGCTGCTACTCTGAAGTATTTTCACATGATGGCAGGTAGGAAGAGGCTATTATTTTTTAATGACTGTAATTACAATCTAATTTATTGAATCTGGTTTTAGGAGAAAAAAAACTTCTGAGAAACAATACTTTCCATAGGACCTGGGCACCATACACATGATAATTCCTCAAGTGTTTGAGTAAAGTATCAGACACGAAACTCAAACTGAAATCTGGCCTATTTTGACACGTTAATTATTAGTAGCTTGTGAGTGGAATAATGAGAGGAGGATAAAGGGAAAGAGGGAGAAAACAAAAGAACATTGGGGAATGAGTAGACATAGCAGCGACTCAGAAAATATTAAAATTATAGTAAAAAAAGGGAAAACAAATGTTAGAAAATATGAATGTGGTTAGTTACATCTAACAAGGAACTTAAAACATGCCCAATCACACCAAAACAAGCACCAATGACATCCTATCCTCGTTGCATCAAGAACGTCAGCCACGGATAGGAGATTTCATGCACAAGGCAACTGGCACAGCGGAGCGTGGGCGACAGTAAAGCACACTAAATAGTTAACCATTAGGTTAGCTTCCCTCCTCTCCTGGTGAGTGGGCAATTTCACTCTCCTAGTTAACCACACCGGGCCGAGTAAATGGGCAGCTCTACATCCTGCACTGTTGAATGACAAGCAATACACATGCACTCTAGAGTCCCAACTTGAAGAACAGACACCCTTGCATGGGTGCCTATAAGCTTTGGATCTTTCTGATTGTCTAAAGGAGAAAGAGATGGAAACAGTTTTATTTACATCTGTTATTTTTCAATTGACTAATTGATAAAATCAGAATTATTTTTTTTTATAAATGCCTTTCAATTAGTTGGGAAGATTTCCAGTAGAAAATTCTGATTTTTAAAGATTGAACAGAGCTCTGTTCATCTGGGCTGCTTCTGTGGTCTGTGTACTGCTGTCAGGAATAAAGGAGTTTTCCAAACCACTACACAGCTAAGAATAGACCTGTCCTGTTTGGTTCTCCTAGTTATAGTAGCTTCTGAAATACAAATACAGCTGATCCAGCAAAAAGTTAAGAGCTGCTTGCCTGCTTCCTTCTCTCACACAGAGTTAGGATTAATTCAATTAGCTTAAGTATTTCTATTACACATAGAATATGTTAGCTTTACTTTAGTCATCTAATACTGAATAAGACATCACTACCGGATTCAACCGCAGCTCCAGTTTGCCTATCTCATAAATTAAGTCACAACACAAAGGACGGCACATGAAGTTAACCACTCTCTCCAACTCCTCTGCTCCTTTACAGGCTCAAGGAATTTCTAGGACAACCAGGAAGAAAAAAGTGATTAAAGCATTTGAAGCAGGAAAGCAGGAACAGTTATTTTATACTTCAGCAACCTTGTAGTCTTCAGTGGCTTATAGATAAGCCCGCCATAGCTGAACAAGCACCCCTCCCTTAAGAACCACCAAAGCATGCATATGTTACTACACTTGGCTACGTGCAGTATTACCATAAGGGTAGTCCAACCTTATCCCACCTGTTTACCAATATTAATTTTGTCATGCCAAAATGAGGATAGAAATTTTCTTGGGGCAAGAAGCTTGCCTATACTTGCACTGATAAGAATCTAGCTTAGTTTTAGGCTTTAACAAAATGAGGAAAATACAATGATGACACTAAAATGCACATTGAAAATCTAAATTCCATTATTTCACAATAATTGAAGAGTGTGTCTATCTGCTACTATCTTAAAAAAAAAAAGAAAAGATGACAATAGTAAGAAAAAGACAGACTTTGGAAAGATTTAGTTGGTATTTCAGAATAATTAAGATTAATGGAAGGCTTCCAAACTAGCTCGCTAATGTATC
Organism: Aramus guarauna; assembly: GCA_013400195.1. Taxonomy (NCBI): domain Eukaryota; kingdom Metazoa; phylum Chordata; class Aves; order Gruiformes; family Aramidae; genus Aramus; species Aramus guarauna. The sequence continues at coordinate 2,266,896 of VXBL01004075.1, read as the reverse complement.
ATGCACAGCCTATTAAGCTTGACACAGCAAGCTTTTTCTCATGGCCTTGACTGCAATGACTATTTAATGTATCTGGTGTGTGCTGTCCCCTAGGACCACAAAATAGACTTTATAAACTGTTAGGACAAACACTGACATGCATCTCACTTTGTTTATCACTGAAGCCAGGCCAAACAGTGCTAATTGGAGTTCTTCTACTAAACAATGTTTACGTGCTAATTAGTCCACTTCCTAAAGTAAATGTTCCAAGAAAAACTAAGAATATATGGCAAACTGCCACTAAGTTGCAGTCTCATCAAGCATGTTACTTTGCAGACAAACATGGACAGGTAACAAATGGTAAAATCAAAAGGATGAACCAACCTACGTGGCTGAACAACGTAAAGAAAGTCTGCACTATCTGAGAAAGGAAAGCACTTCTATGGTTTTAACTCATGGAATCAAAACATTCAACTGCTAACGGTGGAGAAAAATACACTGCTAAATGTAACCAGACAGACGGCAAGGGTGAGAAAATAATATGCTGTATTTTGATTGCAAATGAACTATACTACTATTATTTACAGTTTGGACTACTAACAAAAGATCCTAAAGAAGGTATGTCGGCCAAATGATTTGGAAAGCTAAATCATTCAGATCTTTGAACACAGCAAACTGAACCATTCAATAGACAAACAAAATCTGGTTGTGTTTTACAGACCAACAGCAAGTCCATTTTGCAAGGGGGTGGCTAAAAAAAGGATTATACTCCAAAAAAGGGCAAATGCTCATGCACACAGGTAGTTCCTGGGCAAGGAGAGGACAGGAGCACGAGATGGAGAAGAGAAGCCACTGACAGGGAGACAAGGCTACAAGATCACAGTAAGGAAAGAGGGGGAGAACGGTCTCAAGGGGAACACACCACCGCTGCTTTCCAGGATGGCTTTGGGCTCTGGAACATACGTGGTTTTGTTCACTCTGCATACGATCAAGTATTTTTTATTATATATAATAATTTAAAAAGGGAGTCAAAACATTCAGAAATGAAGGTTTTTAGTGGAAGTTTTTTTGTTTGTTTTGTTGTTGTTGTGGTTTTTTTTTTTTTAAGATAAGAAACAGGTTACTTGCACAAAAACCATACCAATATGTTTTCGTGCATCAGTCTCAATTCCAAGAAAGTTCTTCAGAGCATGGGCAGCCAGTGCAAGGCCGAGTACAAAAGGATCCGGATCTCTAGACACTACCGCGTTATCAGGATCACTGGTAATCAGAAATGTCTTTTGCTCTGTTTAATGAAAGGAGGAAAAACTCTTGACCTGGAATTTCAAGTTAACTTTGCAATTTTTGTCTTCTGACCCCGTAGTCTCTGACCTGTTTCATTTCACTCTGATGCTAAAAGACTTCCTTGCGTGGTTATAGCCGAGTGCCAGACGTGCAGTCTGATCTGGTCCGGATCTTCAGAAACCTTATCTCCAGCCAGCAACTTCCTCTGCAACTACAAAGCAGACCTGGACCACGGCTGACTCCCTTCTGTACCTCCAAACAGGGCCAAAAGGAACAAAATCCACAAGCATGCCTAACCGGTCCCAGACGCCTCAGGAGTCCCATGGCTTCCTCTCCCTGCCCTGCAGAACAGCCACTTGGTCACACACCTGGGGCTAGAAGGGGCTCCCTCCCAGCATCTATGCCTTCAGAACCACACCAAAGTCTCAAGAGGGTCCTTTCTCCTTCCTACACACAACCTCAAATGCTTTCCCCCTTCTATTGCCAGGTACCATATGAACTTCTGATAAGAGCAGCTGACTCTGAACTGTCCCTCTCTCAAGGAAGCAGATGCACGAAAAGAGGAAGTGGAAAAGGTGCATGTCCCCCAGGGAGCCAGGAAGGGTAAGCACCCACGCAACAGGAGATAACGCACCCTGCAGTGAGATAAAATTCCCTTCAGGATATGAAAAAGCACAAGGTGGCAAAGGATAAGCTCAGTAGACTGGAGTGAGACAGAAATAAGGTACATTAACCAACACCTGATCATTTCTAGGATGCATGTGGGAGCTGTGCTCGGTTTCCCTGTTAAACTTTGATGCGGCTATACACCCAACTTGGCTAAAGAGGTTCACTCAGCAGTAGGATATGGCTGAAAAATATCCCTCCTGCTGTGAATCTTTGCGTGATCTTTCCTAAATCACACATTCCCACTTCTAGATCTGCCTTCTTTTTTAGTTCATTGGTTTCTCAGTTACCAAAAACCAAGGGTACAGTATTCCTTAGAGGTTATAATCATAACAAAACAATCGCTTCCAACAGTTCAGCACTATCAAAAGAAAGCAAACAGCTCATAAGCTATTAAAACTGTTCCTTCAAGACCTTGAACTGAAAAGACCAGTAATTTCACTTATTTATTAACAGGTTCTTATATCAACCCACATTTTCTCTTTAATTCAATTCTTAATCTCCAGTCTCATTAGCAGAATAAATTGCCTTTCCAATGATGGGGAAACCCACGTAGAACCCAAGCCTACTTGGTTAATTCCAAACACATCCCGTTGCTGGTAGAGGAAAACACAGTGTCTGCAGCTTTGTTTATGCTTGTGGATGCCAAAGGATATACTTGAAAGGTACACATAATCAGCAACCTGCACAGTATAATTAAGAATAAAGGACAATGCTCCACACATGGTATATATTACAAACGTAATCGGCTTCAGAAGACCTCTTTCTTAAAACACAAAAACCTTGAAAAAATTCTTGCCCTCGGTATAACTGAATTTGTCACACAAGTTTTAAGAATGCTCCCATGATTGACAATTATGATTTTTCCTGCCATTTCTTTATAAAGCAATAGTATTAGTTTTGCCTGTACCTGAGTTTGGAAATACTTTAAAATTCCAGCTGTTACTGTTGAGGATCTAATATTCCTAGAGAACTAGTAGGTGTGCACAAATCAGAACATCAACTATAAAGTGGGGTAAGGACTATTTCAGGGTAGTATACACTCAAAAAAGTGAACAGTAAGGATTAGCATAATTTTTTTTTTTTTTTTTTTGCAGGGTAGGGGGGAAGATTTACCAAAGTACAGCACCTTTTGAACACTCAGGGTGTGATTTTCAGAATTCTACTGCCCACAGAAATACTTTTGGAAAAGCAACATTGCTAGCAGAGAATTAAAAAGAATAGTAAAGCTGTCAGCAGCTTCCTTCTTATTCAGGCCACTTTGACTTCTATCTTTAAGAACACATCTTCACTGATGACAGAAACAAAAAAAGAAAGTCGAGAATGACCGTACGTGCTAAATAATCCTGAGCTCTGGAAGCGAGACGTATCGTATACTTCACCTCACAGCATACATTCCCTACCACCGAAGTCTGTGATGGTTGCAGGTGAACAGCCTGCTGCACATTTTGGGTGTGATACGTACCAGAGGAAGGCCCTGAGAGCCTCTCCACCAAGCTCAGTAGGTACTGCCCCTCTCCCATACTGGTGCTTTTGGAGCTCCAAGCAGCTTCTTACACCGCTCCGTAGCAAAGGCTGCGTTTCAGTAGACAGCACCTCACCTGATACGCACAAACCTCTTTGTGATACCCACAGGGATGGTGGCAGGTATGGAAACAAGGATTACTATGAAGTATCCCTCAACTTTGAACTTTGCCTCAGGCATCGTAATGAGTGTATTGAACTTTTAAAAGAAAATTAAGAGAATACGGACTGCTTTAAATCTCTCTGTTCTCAGGCCTGTCTACAAAGACATTAATGGCTACGCTAATCCTGTTGTAACACTTGTGTTCCAGGATTAATGCTTCCTACCCTCTTCTGCTTCTATTTTGTACACAGCAAAAACAGAAAAAAAGAGGAATCTTCATGCAAGTCCTTGTGAGGAGTTACACTGGGATAGCCACCACAGGATCAAAGAACTTCCTTGGAGAATAAAGCCTTTATCTCCACTGCTCATTTGTTCCTTTCCTGTTAACTTGAAACGAAAAGGAAAGCTAACACCAGCAATTCTCCTGGCTGTTACTTTGGGAACTGCTGGACAGCTCAGGGACTATTACATCTATCATGAAAATTTTCTTTCTCATAAGATAACATAATTTTCTATGATTAAGTCATGTAGTTTCTAGGCCAAATTCACCCACGGTTTTCAGTGTAGACCCAGTAAATCCAAAACATCTGGGTGCATAAGACAAAGACTAGAAATTAGCCCACTGAGTCTGAGAACTACTGGCGTTTATCTCTTCAGGCTTATGGATCCAAAGACTTAAGATAAATTTTTTAAACAACTACAACTTACTTTACAAATTCAGATTGTGGGAGAGACTTGCTTCCCCCCCCCACCCCCCCTAAATTAAAAAACAAAAACAACAAAACAAAAAAACCCCAAACTCCACAAACTAAGCAAAAATGTAACTGTTACTTGTAGTGGGAGACAGCTACTGTTTTGCTCCACTAAAAGAGAGGTCTGATTCTACCATAAACTGACAAGATACAGATTATTTCTCATCGTTGCAGCTCCAATGCTGCAGATGCCATATCCATCAGATTCCTCCTGCAACATATGTCAAGAACTAAGACATTTACTAACACAGAACAGGATTCGCTTAGCTAGGCCTTAAGCTACTAGAAGTACTGAACTGTAAACAGGTAGTGCTTTAGGACAAAACACGTCAAAAGAGCAGAATTTAAACAATGACATGTAAGGAAAAATGAAAAAACAATCGCTTGCAATTAGACTCAAATCATGCTTAGTCCCCGTTGCCCCCCACCAATAGGTACAATAAATGCAATGCACAAAAGCGTCTCTTTAGCAACCGTAAAAAGTAACATTTAATAGAGGGGAAGTCTTATTTGGTGCAATGGGTACAAAGTAAGGGAGAAAAGTGTTCCATGACCTACGTAACAGGTTATTTCCTCAACTGCCAATGGAATTTAAAAGTGCCTAAACAATGGTTATTTTCATAGGAAGTATTCTCATGGTTTCAAGCTGCCAGTAATTTCAAAGCACTGAGATCTTTATTTATGTAGCCCTGGTAGTAGGTTTACATGAAAACCCTATGTTGGTGTTCCCTGACATTCCCTGGTGCAGGCTGATGATAAAGAACAAGTAATGTGCTCCAGCTAATCTCATACTTTCTTCAACCATTCAGCCTGAGTTTTAAGTTTTTTATTTCTTCTAACTGCAGCCAACAGTAGCGGACAGCTGAGTTGCTTTTTTTCTTTTTAATTAAGTACAATAAATGATATAGATTCAAGCAGAGTAATAACAAGGCTTTAAATAAAAAAAATATTGTTATATTTAGTACTCTAATTTCTAAGCACAGAAGTTAAAAACCAAAAGTATTCACAAAGTGAAAATTCTCCCTCTGTTCACATTACTTACTGAGCAGATTAGATTAGAAAATTCAATGCTTACTTTAATATTATCTTATGATCATATCCAGAATTGTTTCCTAAGGTTCCCTCTCTTGGCAAAAAGAATGACATTGAAAAGTACAAATAAATGAAATAAAGTTAAATGTCTATGTGAGTAATACTGCTGTGAAGAAAAGAAAAATCACATTCTGAAAAGATGTACCTGCAGGTACGTCTGCAAACAGGCCCAAATGTCCAAGTCAACAGAAAAATGTATTGCAGAAGGCAGCCTAACAAATTAATAGTCATCATCTGTACCATGAAACACATTCCTAATTTATTCCTACCAGATTCTTAAATAGCTGAATATCTCAAGTATGAGAAATTCTGCAAAAGCTACAGTAGCAGTAAATAAGAAGTAATGCAGTAAATAAGCAATGGGATGCTTTACAAGGTATCATACAAAGTGATTTCTAATCTGTGATTTATTTTTGATGCAAGGCTTTAGCTGTCATTTAAAAGTGATAATGTAAAATAAAAATTGTCATTTTATTCTTCACCAAGTATACATATTCTGTAGCCCAGGAGGGAATCAATGTAACTAATAATGTTCTTTTCCCAATACATACTTTTTCTTACTGCCTTTTTCTCCATTCAGTCCAAGCTAGTGCGCTTGCTTTCTACACCAGGGTAGTTCTATTTTCCCCTCTCGACAAATACACTGGGTCCATTAACACTTGCAGAGCAAGTACAACAGTCTTCTGTGTACCTTTATAATACGCATTGTCCATAAGCACTTGTGGAATTAAACAGTGAACTTTACCCTCAGGGCTGTGGCCGCATTGGAAGGCAGCGACTGGATACAGAATGTTTTTGCAAACAGGTCAATCAGGAAGGTTAAGAGAGCAGACAAAAAACCAGATAGCTGAGAATAACCCTGTGACACTGCTGCCAACTTGCAGGAAATCCACAATATATTTTAACAGACATCATTACTTAAATATCTTGATACTCACATGCTCCGTGCCAAAACAGGCAACTTCATTTCTATGGCAACCAAAGCAATGCTGCTACCCACTTCTGCCATCACAAGTTCTTTTCCGTTTCTCCCTTTGTTGTAACTTTAATTCACTGGGTATTGCAGGGAGGGGGAAGGAGAAGCAGGGTGGCATCACTGCTTTTGTTACCGAAGAAACCACTTATCCATTTCAGAAAAGGATCTGAACAGTCAAAAGACAGCGATAATGTGAATTTAAAACACAATGACTTTGCTTTAATAGGCAGTAGAGACAAGCAAGGAAGAAGTCACAAAGAGTAGAAACTACAGAATAAGAAACAAAACTCACCAAAAGACTTTCGGAAAAAAAACCCCGAAAAATTTGATATATAAACCAGCAGTTGTCAGGTCAAAACAAGAAATACCAGGAAAGGAAGTGCAGAGGCGGGGAAGGGACAACAGTCAGTACAGAAAAAAAATGCAAATGAAGAAAGTTTTGGGAGTGGGTAAAAGGAATCAGACAAAAATAGAACTTAGAAAAATACTCAAAGCCTTGAAATTTGGAACAAGATACTTTAAAACAAAAAAAAGCACCCCAAACCCCAACATACATCAGTCTTCAGCTTCCTGCATTGTATTTTGCAAAGTCGTGAGACCATTGATGTATTTTGGTCTGGTTTCACCAGGAAATTAGGTCTACGTCATCACACTATGTCCAAGGATAACGAAGCCAATATCGTCCCTACCACTCACGTTACCCATATGCATCAGAAGGGCAGAGCTACAACGTTTTTGCACGTACCATGGCGGAGGAGAGCAGAGAGAAGATAGTGACTCCATCAGCCGACGGGGCATAAAGTTTCTTTCCTGCAGTGAGTTCTGTGGTGTTTAATACACCATAAGTTCAGCTACAGCCTTCCTAAAATTCAGCAGAAGTTGTCAGTCAAACAGGAGACAGACAATTCCATCAGAAGTTTCATTAGTTTTTACAGCTTTGTGGAATCGCTTGTTTTTGTTCTGGGAGGAAAGGACGTTGATGTGAAAAAGCTGATTCTGTTGTCATGAATTATTTTCAAGATATTTTTTTTTTCAATTTATCATTTTTTTTCTCACTTTTTGAGAATAACTACCTCTCTTGACTAACCTATTAATTTGTAAAACCTCAGATATAAATGGTTACTGAAAAAGGGGCAGAATCAGAGAAACCATACACAAAGCAAAAAAAAAAATGAAAAGGAAAATACAATACAATTGGAAATTTCCTTACAAAAGGTGTTTGATTTTGTCAGAAGTGACAAAATGAGAGGCAGCTAACATGAACAGGAAGGGTGGGACACAGTAAGATGGAGAAATACAGTGCCAGGGAAAAGACAAGAGAAGAAGTACAAAGACAGAGGGAGGAAAAGCAGGCGAAAATTTGAAAGCATGAAGTCAACAGAATAAAGAAAGGTCAAGCTGGGAGCCACAGAGAAATTCAGTCCTTGAATAGGCCAGTGTTCACAAAAGGAGCAAGTCAGAAGGAAGGGCATCATTAGTGGTGGAAAAGGGCAAGTTGTGGTTCAGAGAAAAACAATTGAGAAAGATTTGGAGGGGAAAAAAAACAAAACCCAAAAACCACACAGAGTTTGGTAAAGACTGACTCAAGCAAATGAACTGAAAGAACATACAGGAGGTGCCATCCAGAGAACAGCAAGAGGGTTCAAGCAGAAAAAAAGGATTGCAGAGACACTGGAACCTAGTTGATTTTGACCTTGGAAATCGAGACCTTTTTTGGCATATTTGACAAGAGTCTCAGATAACTTTAGGCATTAAAGTACAACTTGGCCTCCTTTTATAGGACATAATGATTTTGTCAATTTTTTTTTGAACTTACAAGAAGACAAAGTGTAAAGACTGACTGTGAAAGAAATTAGTTTTGAAATTAAAAAAAAAACACAAAAACTTATGAACTTTGGATCATCACTACAATTGCTGGCACTTCTAGCATTTCTGAAAGAATTCTGCCACTCCACCGCTTTTTGCTTTGCAAGCAAACCCACTGATACAGATCATAGACAGGAAAACAAATAGATTTTGAGTATGTGGGGGAAAAGTGAGCAAAATTACAATCATACAATGTTATTACATTTATACATACATAAAAATGCAGTCTCAGAATTACAGCACACATTGAAATTCAGCAGCTACTGCCTGAGAAATGAAAGAACACGTCCTTTCACCAGTAAACTGAACATCTGATATGATGGTTCTGAAAGGACAATGCAATACGAACGTCAATCTTCACTCCCTAGTGCTAGCATTGTGACAGCCATCCAAAATGCAGTTTGTAGCGCTCTTCAGCAGGACGCAGGAAAAGCGCTATCCTTTATGAATCAGTTGACAAAGGTAAAAAAATAAGGTTTCTGGCAAACACACCACTCGAGATCAAGGGAACATGGGCCTGAAAGTTCTTCCATATTCTAATCCAATTAGTTCAGATACGTCTTTTACACCACTTCAGAAGTATTTCCTGATATTAGCATATTGAATACATATCTAAGAAAAACAAAAGGAAAAAAGCAGATAGTAAAATAACTAACCAACTAAGAGTAGGAGGAGTAATAGTTGAGAATGTTATGAACGAGCTGCAGTAAGAAGTTTGCAGCTAAGGTCTAATTGATCCTTTTTTTTCTTATGAACTTCAACATGGCACCAAACCATGTTTGAATTACAACCTGCTGCCATTTAGGTGGGCTTTCATCCTGGTAAGCAGTACGGCAGACACAAAGCCCTTGTGAGGATTTCACTTCACTATGAATTAGTGTCTAACATTGAGAACGCCTTTCATCATCGGCTTGTATTGCCTTCAGGTGCCTATAAATTCCTCTCAGTCTTTATGTAGCACTTGTCTATCAGACCATGTCATCAATTTTACTGCAGGCAAGAGGCAGACACACCTCTTCCTGAGACACAGACAACACAACAATTACCACAGCCACTCTTGAATTATCATTTCATATCAGCTCATTGCCAACTGCTAATCACCCATGACTCGCTACGGAAAACACGTCGCACTTTCCAGGCTCTCTTTACATTGCTGGCGTTGACAGCTGTAAGGCTACGATGGTCTCATCACCACCACATGCACCACTCGCTCTGATGCCACCCACCAAACACATTCATGTGGCAACCATGCCACTTCTCTCCCCTTCCACTAATATACAATGATAAACAAACTATATTCCAAGAAATGTTTTCTTTTATTATGACTTCATTATGCCGGTATAGCCTTTTTATTGACTATGCCAAGCCTACATTAAAAAAACCCCAGGCATTACACGCTATCTGAATAGAAGTGAATAGCTAATAAATACTTATAAAATAACAATAAGGACTTTCAATGTTTTTAACCAAGTCTATGCTGCACTTGCTTGTAAAGTAAGTTATTTTGTTAAAGAAAAACTGACTGAAATTATGTCTTCTCTTCTGAACATTAAAAAAATAATACATGAGCACCACTTTCCCTCCAGGGACAAGGCAACTCAAGAGATGGGATAGGGAGTGCTTAGTGTTGAAGATCACCAACTTACTCTTGCATATGGGCAAGAGAAATCTAAACCTGTAACCATCACCTCATAGCTGTTTGGTTAAACGTGCTGGTGCTCAGCTCACTCGCTGGCATGAACGGCTGTTCAGTTATCCCACCTCTGCCATCAACCAGCTGTGAGGCTCCTCACTTAGACACAACGATTTTAGAAGAGGGATCAACCAAAGCATTGCCTGCCTGAAGATATCACCCTCTACCTAAATTCACATTGGAAGGCCTAATTCTGATTGCAGTTAAAATCTGCATTTCCACTGATAAACCATCACTCAGGTCCTAGACCTAAATCCTAAATTTAACACTGTGCACACAGACATATTCCAGTTAAAGATGAGGATCTTTCAGTTTAACTTCCATTACCGGTGAAAGCAATTTAGGTACACCAAAAACATAGATAAAATTAAACCAGCAGCCCTATGTCTGCTGAATGAGAGCCTAAATACAGGTGATTATAAAAGACAAACCTTCTTATATTTGAAACCTAAAATGTATCCTGTAGGAAGCAGTCTCCTCAAATTAATTTTAAGACTCATCAGCAGAGCTGAGTGAGGAAGGCAGAGACCTGAAGAAAAGGTTTAATTTCTCATGGTTGCTATTTCATATTTTTTAGAATTTACATTTGTCTAAAGAATGTTTCCCCCCAGAAGGGACAATGAGAACAATGGCACATTCCTGTACAGAGCCCAGAAACACTTCTCACAGGCTGCAAGATTCAAACCTCTGGTGCCAGAAGCAGGTCCCGGTCTTAACTACCTGATAAAAGTACAGACAATGAAAAGCTATCGGAGTTACCGAGTCTCAGCAAAGTTCCCCCCCTTCCTCTGAAGCAGAGTGATTGCCCTTGTCAATCCTAAACCACCACAATTAATCTCAAGCAAAATGAGCTCAGTTAAACCACCTTCATGGCTCAAGTTATGATGCTTGCTTTGGCACAAGAGAACAACCCACGCATAATTCAGTTACTTCATCTCAGCAGCAGCTCCTAGCTCAGGGGTAGGAAAGTCATGCAACCTGGTAATTCCATGGCTTGTGATTGCCAATCCATACTTTTATTGCATACGCTATCATATTGCTGTAGTCATGAGATGCAGTTAATTTGTGCTGCAACGCCCCTTTTTTTCTGTATCATGTAGAAGTATTTCAGTAACCTAGTTCAATGCAGTCTACTTCTCTCATGTTTTAGTAGAGACCGTGTCCCCTGCAGAGATGGAGCATCCTGCTGCTTTTCCACCTCCTGAAGAGCACACCCCAGCAGCTATTGCTCTCCAGTTTCCCATTGCATGAGGGAACAAACACACACCATCAAATTATTCTTACAAAACAATTCAGTCTTCAAACTGTTAAATCTCATCCAAATGTGTACTTTGCTTGTCACTTCTTTCATTCTGTTTTCATAGGAAGGAAGTAATTATAAACAAATTACTGCACAAAAGCATGTGAGCTCTGGCAGGCAGTTTCAAAGCTATTGACAAAAAATAGCCTATTCACTGCAAGCATCCTACTTTTACAATCTCTCTGATCAGGATGCAGAGGACTAATTCAATAGTTCCTGATGGAAAAATACCTAGTGGGTGCATTTGATTTCCAGAAACAATGGTTTGCCATGTGGAGCTTTTCTCTACCTGCATCCCTCTATTCCCTCCCCCTTTTTTATTTTCCTTTTTCTAAAAAAAAGGAAAAAAAAAACCAACACCAAAAAAAACCAAACCCAAAATCTGAACAATTTGCTGTGAAACACCATAGTAATACTTCACTTCCACAACACCTACTTAAAAAAAAAAAAAAAGAGAGAGAAAAGAAGAGAAAGAAAAAAATTTGGGGGTGGAGAGAAGCTTTTCAGTAAGGTTGAGACCTTACCAAGCACTACTTAATCGGGGAAGGCTGCTTCCCACCGACAATTCCACATTATGTGGACTACATATGGTAGTGAATGTCAAAAAAGATCCCATAATTTGTTAATCAATTCAAAGAGAATCAGGTCTAAGGGAGGACCCTAAATTGTAGTACTTCAAAACTCTTTTGAGAGTAACAGGCTAAATACAGCAGACCATGCAATAAATGCTGCTGAGTTCACAGCAATGCATACACTACCTGAAGACCAAGTCCCTGGCACCAAGTTAATTTGCTCCCTGCTCTTCAGACTACGACAAGGCTTTTCATACATGAGCCACCAGGCACATAAAAAGAGCATGTGAAAACTCATAGCGAAGATCACATCTTTCAGTGTTTTCACCTCACAATGGCGCTGACCACAATTACAACTTCAGTACCATTCATAGACCTTCAACAAAAAAAAAAATAAATCAAAAATTTCATGTTTTATGCAAAGCTATTCCAGGCATGGGTTAGAATCTCATCAAAATAGCACCCTCATTGTCCTTTTTAACAGTCTTGTTTGTTAGGAATGGAAGAACTATCTAATGCAGCTTATTTATCAATATTTCCCTTTGGCTTCCAAAGACATGTGCCTGCTCTCTTTTGCAACTGAACTTGAGGTAGTGGTCTGAGATTTAAGACATAATACAGAATTTCTTCCTAATACCTAATCTAAATCTGCCCTCCTTCAGCTTAGGGCCATCACCCCTTGTCCTACCATTACCTGCCCTTGTAAAAAGTTCCTCTTCAGTTTTCAATACCTCATTAAGATCAGTAATAACTCATTAAAAATGTAGAAGTCAGATGGACAGAATGGTTGAAACAGTACTAGGCACAATACTAGGGACCCTGTGGGTTATATTCTGTGACACAGAGGAAAAAACATGGAACATGACAAAATTTTATTATCTATCAGTGGAAATATCCGCATTAGGTATAATATGCAATAAGCTCCCTGTAATTTTGTACATTATCTTTCTCTCAGCTTTGAAACCTATGTTGACAGTAGAGGTGGAGATACTGCAATGTATCGCACCATTATCGATCATTGGATTCATGGGAGCACAAGATTAGTGGGCCCTCAGGATTACTGCTTCTTTGATCTTAAAGTCACACATCATTTTCTGAAAAATGGTTTCACTTGACATTGGCCTCTCTCTTCACATTAGCTAAACCAGACCTGTGACTTCATTACCAGAAGAAAAAGTAATTTTCTTCATGCCATGAACTATTGTCAGATTGATTTTCACACTCACTTTGCCAAGAAACTGGAAGTTCAGAGCTCTCACAATCCTCTTTGTCTTTGTTCTCCAAACAAGCATCTATATACACACCATTAGATGACTTCTTGCACCTTTGCAGCTTTTCTTTGTTTCAACAACAATCTGGATGGAGAAAAACCAAAGTCCTCTCCTCCTTCCTCAACTCCTTCCCCCTCCAAATGATCTGCTTTTAATCACAACTAACATTTAAAACAGACATTAGAAAGGAGAAGCTACCCCTTTATAATTACGGAGCTTGATAATTACCTGGTGACTTGTAACAGACCCATTCTCAATGCATCTTCCTTCCTCTCTCCCTTGATAATGTAATCTAATCTCTTGGCTATGCTTTCATCTGGCATCCAATGCTGCACATTGTTTATCAAACAACAATCTTTTCTTAGGTAATGACAGAACAAAGGCAAGGAAGAACAACTATGGTAATACTACAGCACTTACAACTTCAAAAGTAACTGCATCAGTATAATTTACATCGCCTGTGTGCATCTTTTTTTTTTCTTTTAAATCTAGTATTATCTCCTCTGTGCAAGACTGTGACCTACCTTCACCCTTTTACTGGACTCTCTATATTTACACATTACAGAAGCCATTGTGCAAAATGTCAACAGTGGAAGTTAAACTAAAAACATGGATCCCAAATACAGAAAGCTGAGATATTCCATATATGTCTCCATATTTAAAGCACAGGCATTTTCTAGAAAATCACGTGCTTTATGTTACTGGACTATCACAAAGTCTTAGCAATAATGGGTAATGACTTTTTTTTTTTTAAACACACATTTTACACTCTCAATAGCACATTTAGAAATTCTGATAAGACACTAAACACAACTTAAATTTCTTAAACTTCTTATACCTCAAAATGGAAGAGAAGTCAGGTTGCAGAAGTTTCTGCTTTGGAATTTCTGGGGCCAATGATCCTGTTTCCTAAAGATGCTTGCACTCCATATTCCCTATATGCTTTAACTTCCAGTAATCCCTCACATCCACAAATCAGAACAAGATGATCTCTGCAAGATTCTACCCGTACTATGTTCAAGACACAATTCTGATGTAAAGAAGAACCAGGGCCCCAAGTCAGACAAAAACAGCTGGAATTGTCTCTATAAATGGTATCTGCAGATCCAAGATAGTATTAATCACTGAATCCCAAACTTGATTATTCTTATCAAGTGTCTTTCACCACAAAAAAAATGTAAAATGATTAAAAAAATAGATCTGGGTGAAGGAAGAGATAGATGAGTATGAGGTATACAGATATACAGTACCACGTTAATCTGAGCTTTACGATCCTTGTACGAAAAGAAACTGAATACATGCATCATTATAAAAGAGCCCTTGAGTACCACTCTCAGAATAACATCAGCGTAAGCCCTTCACAAAGGTGAATTGTAATACGCCCTGGCTGTGCTTGTATTTATGGCTGATTACCAAAGCATAATAGCTTTATGGTGCATGACACTGACCCAAACTAGTATTGTTATTAAGATGATGATAATACACTTCTGCTCACTCTTCATGCCACTTGAACAGGTTCAGGGAGAAATTCCATCATCACTAACTGTAAGTTGAAGCACACAGCTCTGACGATGCTCTCCAAAGATACAGCATAACCACCTAACTAAATAGAAATGAACCAATGAAGGACTGAGATGAATAAGTCAAAAAACTCAGAAAAATGTGGTTGTGTGGGTGTGAGGATGCTGCCAAGTTGTGATGTTGTTTCATTCTTTGACTGAAAATACTGCCCTGGGACAATCAAATCAGGTCAAGTCCAGAACTAAAGGTAGGGGAAAAGGGGCAACAGCACTGCAAGTCCAGTGTGGGATTGGTATATTCTTCTATAATTCATCAGGCAAGACTTCCATTCCCTGAAGCACCGAGTTACCTAATGACACTAAGTTAACCAACATTATTAAAAAAAAAAAAAAAAAAAAAAAGAGAGAGAAGAAAAAAAGGTTCACAAATTTTTCATGAGAACTCTTTGCTTATTTAGTGAAGTCAAAAGAAAACAAATAAAAAAGTTGTGTAAAAAGTAATTATTATCCTTCATCACAACGTGATTTCAGAGGCCTTTATAATAATGGTGTTTGCAGATGTTCACACAGTTATAAGGAAGCTCTGAGGGCAAGGTGAAAAGAGTAATGTCAAAGCTTTGCTGACAGATCAGAAAACTGTTCTGACTTTCCAGAAAGAGGAAAGGCCTCAGGACCTAGTTATCCAACTAAATTAATATTTTGAACAAATAACACGTAAAATACATTTTTCATTAACAGTAATTTTTGCAAAAACCCAAAGCACTTCAGATAGGAATGCATAATAAAACATTTAAAAAAACCCCACTTCTGTGATAAAACGGCAGTTATGAAGCCATTTCTCGAGCACATAAAGAGCGAGCTATAAAACTACGAGCAGATTTCTTTAATGCCAGCCCTTAACCCGGGAGCTTTTACCGACTCAAAGACACACGGCCTCTGGCAATCTTACGAGAAAGTAGGGCACTTCACTTCCCCTCTGCCGCTCCCCCCATGCGCAAAGGAAGTTGTTATGACACAGAACAGGTGTGGAGCTTTGACTCAACAGCCACGCATGACTTCCCATTATATACCTATCACTTATGGGACCACTTATACTGTCTTCTGCCACGAGGTTAGGCTGAAGGTGAAAGAAGCCACGCCACATCCTATCAATCCGGCAGCCTGCACACAAAACCTGTCTCTCCGCATTTGTTACGTGAAGAGACCCTATACGTGCTGTCCCTCCCCATGCGTTCCTGCTCTGGCCTCTTCTGCTTTAGGGAAAGAAACAGAAAGAAAAAGAAAAAGAAAAAAAAGAAAAAAAATGGCACTCTGAGAAGCATTTAAATAAACAGAATAGATCCTAACCAAAGGAAAAGTTTCATCAGCATGCTAAACATTTAATTTCCTCCCAATCACTTGTGTAACAGCAGTGAATAAATTAGATGGATTTAGGATTTAGTAACAAAATAGTTTCTACAAGAAGCACTGCCAACCCATCTGTCTCTCAAAAATGCTGTAATTATTTAGTAAGTATCTACCCGTTGTTCAGTGCACACTGGTTGCTACCAATAAAAAGCTAAATTTTGGAGCGGCTGCAAGTGTTCAAATACTTTGCACCTGTTTTTGCATCTAAAACCCTGGCATTTTAGCAGCCCCAGCTTTAGTTCAGTCCTGGGCAGAGCTGATGAGGGTGGGGAAAGCAGGATGCACTCTGCAAGGGCTCCACAGCTGCAGAGTCAAAGGGGAGGGAGGAAGAAGAAACCCAGAGCATGTCTTCAGCTCTCTTCCACAATTCTGTAATTTTAAAAAAAAAAATATATCTCCCAGTGATGAAAATTTCCACGAATGTCACTTACCCTGCACATTACCGCTACTCCTCGCAACCTATATCACTGCCAATAATTCTTGGTAAGCAGAAAGGTTAACAAACCTGCAATACTTATTGGACGGCTCTTGTAAAAATGACAAACTGAGTCAAAGCTGAGTCAATGCTATGATTTTACTACAAGAAAACATTTATCAGTTAAAGTGTGTGTTTTAAAAAAATTAAAATTGGGGTTATTTTCTCAGTTTTCTAAGAAAGGACTGTAACAGCTGAATAAGGAAAGGTTATTTTAACCTCAAAGGCTATTGTTCCTTTTTTTTCTCCCAAAAATTGTCTGGAGCCAGACAACACAAGGCTGCTGTGCCCTGGGCTAGAATGGAAGGGGGGGACGATAGGAGGGGGGTGCCTGTTTACAATTACTCCATTCCTGTTTTTAATGAATCTTTCTGAATGACCACTAAGTGCTGGTTTTGTTCATTGGAACAAGGGAGCTATTACTGGAGGACTAAAAAAGGAAGGAAAAGGGAAAGCAAAGGGAAAGCTGCCAAACTCAAAGGCAGTTCAAACTTTCAGCTGTATGTCCCGGAGGTAATCTGCTCCGCAGGCACAAGACTGTCCCTACACATTTGCAGCCTCTTTTCTTCCTCTTCCTTAACACACTAAAATGAAACAGCTGAGATAAGGGAGGACAAGAGAACTTCAGAACTAAAGTAAGCATTCACAGATCTCTACTAAAATATGCAGAATTACATTATTCAAATTTGGGTAACTAGAACTTAATCACCAGCTACATTTGGCCACTACTGCCACTTGCAAGCAAGCCTTCCAGAACCACATAAGCATCTGACTTCAAGAGGAAGGGATGGGTCATGTTTGTCTTGCACCATCATCTGCCTTCCCTGCGCACCATCTGATAGTCGCCCTCCTCAAGAATCAAGCCTGCCATTCCAGATAGCTACCACTAAGACACAAAAAAAAAAAAGAGAAAAATGCCCTTTCTGCCTTCCTGCTGCACATACACACACGCCACCGCTGTTGCAGAGGCCAGAACTTCAGAAATTGTGCTGTTAAATACTGGGCCAGGGATTTAAACTGAAGGGCCAACAACTTGCAAACCACCACAGGCAACCTTGAGAGCCTTCACAGAGGATCCTGAGTATTTCACTGAGGAACTTGGCTTTCTGCATTTGTTCCTAGGCTGGCAAGGTTGCAAATCATCAGACCTTCTAAGTCCAGCAACCTGATAAGCAGAAAAGGTATTTTAGATTTAGTTCTTACCATATCTTAGTTAAATATTGTCCTTCCTTACAAGCACAGGAAGGAATATATTTCATGATTAACCAAAAAGTATCATAATGACAACTAATATGTTTTCCTTCAACAAAGTTGTTTCAAAAATTATATGGTACAGACATACAAAAGTGGCACTGCCTGGTTTGTTTTGTGTGGTGTGGTTTAAATACTCTATTGACACACATTTAGAGAAACCTCCTCACAACCACAGTTTGAGTAATGTAACCATGTCAAATCTATGCCAGCGAAACTGTCATATACCTCAGCAAGTTACCAAGTTTTTCTGTATGCATAAATGAACATGTCACCAATCCACTTGACTGAAAATGTTGCTTAGAAGAAAACAGTTTTCCTCCAATTCTCAGAAAAAGTGTGCAATGCTCTGTGACTTGCTATATGGTGGTCCATTTATAAAGCTGACGGGGGGTGGACAGTTTCAATTAGTTAACTGTTCACCATTTATGACCTTCGTTTATTTACAAAAGATACTGGTCCTCTACTGCATATGAAACTATCAAAGTTGCACAGGGATGTTAAGACATCACGGCTGTGATCTCACATGTCTGTAGTACTGCTCCTTATTGCACTATTTCCATTATCTTCAAAAGCCGTCAGATAGATCTGAGCTTGTATAAACAAAAGTTGTACATGCCTGTACGTTACAGAGGTATTTGCATCTAAAATAAACATGTTAATATTCACCTGTTGCATACAGGGCAGAGAGGGCAATAGCTTTGAAATGTTTTTCTGCTTGCCTATTCATACTGTAAAGAAGTAGATTTTGGTTTTTGCCTGTGTTAATTGCCAGCATGGTATTGCAGAAGAGGCAGCTCCAAAGCAGGAAAAGCAGGAAAGGAGAGAACATTATCCAATAAATGCACAATATTTCAAAGCACAGTGAAAAAGAAAAGAGGAAGGAGAAGGAAACACAACAGGAGAAAGTAGTTTAGTTTTTGGCTTTTATGACATTTAAAGAAGCAACAAATCAACAAAAAAAATTTTTTCTGTTTACCTTCATGGTAAGTGTTGGACACAGCAAAAAAAATTGAAGGAAAAGATATTTAAAAAATGCAATTACAGTATCATTTCTACTTCTGTGAGAAGTAGCAGTGCGAAAGAAAACTTTCCTTGAACACAATTAATTGGCATGCACAGATGGGGTTCCTACCCTATAAAAGTGAAATAATAGATATTATTTAGCATATTAATTAATCTCATGTGGTTTTGCTACAGCTCACCATGAAAGATTTGGCACTACTTCTGCAGCCAACATGATAAAAGCAATAACAAGAATAAAATAATAAAAAGCTTGCAACAACATATTCTCTCATAAAATATTGTATAAAGCAAGAAACTGCTCTAAACAACAACAACAAAGAGCAGCCATTATTACACAAAGCCAGTACCTGTCTATTTTAACATCTCATTTCTCACGTACCTTTGACAGAGAGGATGTCATCAGCCAAGAAACATTACCTGTCTACTTTCCATCCTTCAAGCTGAGCATGTACTTACAGACTTGGAACCACCACGGCTCAGCTGATGAAAGAAGTTACATTACCTTAACACTTTATATGTGGCAACCACGTTTTGCCTTTCAGCTTCGCTGCAGTGGTGACTGGACACACATTTCCCCCTCAAGGTAGCTTATGACTCAAAACAAGATGGGTGAGTTACCATACGTTTCCCACAGCAAATAAAGAAGGATGTGCCATGCACAGGAAGAGTTACCACAATGCAGACGACCACCTTTGCTGCTGTTTGTGTATCAAGACCTTCAGTCTCCACTTGGTGAGGATCCTCCAAGGTCCAGGAAACAGAGGGTGACTAATATCGTAATTTATACAGACTTAGATTGACAAAACACATTTATATAATATTTCTTCTTAAAATCTGGACAGTTTTATTACTTGAATGAATATAAAATCCATTGTATAATCTGGCTAAGATGCTCATCTCAGTGACATTGTATGGCAGGGATTGCTATGAGCTATTTCTCTCTTCTCTGATACTTTTTTTTAAATTCAGTTCTTTCATTAGGCACTTATTTAGCACTGTTAGCCACCAGCTAGCCATTTATCTATTCAACCTAATTATCTCCTTCAAGTTACGAGGAACACAAATAGCCATTTCCATTCTATCTTCTTTCTCATTCACTGTTGCGTTCGCTTTTGCTTTCTTTTTACTCACATTCAGCCAAGATTAAAATTATAATGATAAAAGACATGTTCCCGTATCTGAAAGTTGTCATACTCCCCAAATGATTGAGATTGCTGATCTCTGAACCTCCTCCACAGCACCTTATCAGCACTGGCCATGTTGTTCCATTTGAGAACATAACACCAAACTATTTTTATATCATCTCTACACTGCTCAGCGTATATCTTAACGCTTTGTTTGTTTTTTGATTGTTGCTGAGCTCAGAGCAGATATTTTCACTGGCATTGAGCCATCCATAAGTAATCCCTCAAACAAATACTTTGTGCTCATGAAATTTCGGGCAGGACCCCACAACATACACCCAAAGGAGAACAAAATAAGGTTGCAGCTGCCCATGCAGGTCTGGTAAACTCTCAGAGTGTGGCTTTACAAACTTAAAGTATCTTTTACCAGATTCTATGTATTTTTTTTAAGCTTAAAAGAAGAGCTCTCTGCAAGGTACCCCAGAGAGTCTATCACATGGCACACTCCTGACAAAGCAGCAACTCAGGGTGCTCACCTCTGATGGTGGGGACGGACAGGTTTTTTTCTGTACAGTGCCCAACCCAACACGGTCCTGGTCTATCACCAGGGCTCCCACAAGCCTTCCTGCACATACTAACATAAATAGCCAATCCACAGACCAGACGCTTTCCATCTGGATGAAGAGAACAATTTGTGGTAGCAGGAGGATGTTATTCTGTACGTGGACCAGCCACTCGAAAGCCCTACCACAGCTACATAGCCTGTGGATTACACTACTATTTGCAAGGCAGCGGAGAAATTATTTGAGACTTGGCTTCTTTTTCTGGCCCCTAAGGAAGAATGTGGTCCAGTGGTTACCAGCATCACAACCAAACACAGACTTCTCTGAAAGTCTGGGTGACTAAATGGATGCTATTTAAGAGCTCTGGTAAAGCTACAATTAGACCTCTGCTTCTCCACAAGTATCTAATATGACCACAAGTGACATCTCAGTCATGCCATTTGCAAACAGGGTGAGCGCTCCTTGCTTGCTTTCTGTCTGCGATACTGTGCCACAATGACCATAAAATGCAGAGAATTAACATTCACTCAAGAGACTAATATGCGTGCTTTTTTTGGGATGCTTTCGCTCTTTTCTTCACCACAAAGCACAGTGCGGGGGCTTCTGAATTCTTACCTCTTCCCTCTCCCCAAACCCAAAGTCCAGCTTTATGCTTCACAGACAAAAGACATCATGGAAGATGAGACTGCAGTTAACACACAGAAAGCAGTATGTTGTCCAGACTACCCAAAGCACAGGAAAGACGTTTGCAGAATTTTGTGATAAGTTGATTAAATTTGCTGAGCAAATGTATTTTCCATGGCCAAACCTGGGTGAATCCTCCCAGGGAAAGCAATTCTCCTGTTTGGATCATCACCAACGCCCCAAAGATGAAGAGCCTGGAGTTTTTCAGAGACCTGATTTAATCTTGACAAATTATTCCCTTTGTTTTTGTTTTGAATTCTCAGAATCAACTACAACATTGTCATGAAAACTTAAAGAAATAGGTCAGCCCAAAACAAAGAGCAAGTGGCTAATGTCAGGCATTATTTCCTTACTGGTACCTATAGGTTTCGATACCACAGCAGTCAAAGAATGAGAAAGAATTGGGGCTTTGGGGTTTCTTCCCTATTTAACTTACACATACACAGAAGTGCTATTTTTTTTTTTTTTTTTTGGCTTGGCTCACATCATTTAGAGAAAAGGTACAGCTACATCAGCAGAAAATCTCCTCCTGTTTGAGTATGTTGCTGCTCCACCAGGGCCTTCTGCCAGCTTAGCTAAAGAAACACAGCTCTTGGGTGTGTTCTGGTGTCTACACCAGCACAGTCACAACTGTACAAACCTGGTGAGCAGACCAGACACGAGCAGGATTTCAGACAGGCAACTCGAAATTAGCGCACAGGGGAGATTTATTGCCAAGTTGCTTAAATTTCTGCTAATTCAAGTTTGCGTGTAATTTGCGTTACCTTGCACAGAAGTGCAACAATTGAAGTTCTTTTCATTTCAGGGTCCACGTATACAACAGCGCTACTGCTAGTCTTTTGCCAGCTGATATTTCTCTAGGAAGTGTGTCTTGTATGGAGATTAAAGAGAAAGCAGGAAACAAGGGTATCTTAAAAGGAAAATCCCCACATTTTTTGTTCCTCTCAGACTATAAAACAAGATGAAGATGATTTCAGGATTAAACACACAATATCTTTGGGGTGTTATTTACAGACAGATGAAAACCAACAAGAAACTGAGAGCACGAAGACAGAAGTTTTTTTTTCACAGTATTTTCATCAGAGATTTTAACTGGCAAATATGTAAAGCTACAGCTAACAGCTTAAATTTGAAGGAGAAAAAACTAGCCTCCTGGCTATTGGCTTACTTTTTTCTATGCATTTTGGAATCCACTTCATGCATCTTGGAGAGCAGTTGTGTACCTGCATCATATGGTAAAAACTAATCAAAAGGTAAAGAAAACCAAAGAAACTAGTGATATGGCCCAGTCTAAACAGTGTCAAGTCAGACAACAGCAATGTTCTTGTTCGAGTAATGCTTATCCAACTTACTTTCTGTCTTTTATATCCCATACTTCTCTTTCTTTGCTTTCTCCTGCCACCAACATTTGGATACACCCCACTCTCTCACTGCCTTGTCTGCAAAATGCAGTGTTTCTGTAGAAGTGCAGTAGTTCAAAACAGAGCCATAACAATACCACCATCCTCCCACTGAAAGAAAACAGTATCTAGTTTCTTCCAATTGCTCTTTCCCCTTGACTTGCCTTCTCAGGTACTTGTATCTTTTCCCATTGCCACGTGACAGGGACTTATTTTTAAAGCATCTGTTTAGATGGGGATATCTGTTTAGATAAGACTCTCACTGCTGCCACATGATTGCACAGAGAATAGCGGGCAGCCACTCCACGCTGGCAAAAACCCTACCCGTGCTCCCTCAGCAAGAAGCTGAAGGAGAGGGGGAAGAGAAGGGTATGGAGGGTATCACTTGGTATCACAGCAAGCAGCATTTGCAATAATTGTGAGCAATTTAAAATAAGATAAGGTGTAATCTTTCCATCTTATACAAGTATTGGTCAGAAGTTAGTGCTAGAGAGAGATGGACATACATCTTTTTGAAGCCTAGTGCAAGTGGCCATTATGGGCATGGTTTTCCAGTAGCCCTATATGCATATTGCTTTTCTTCAAGGAAGAAAAACAGCAAGGATTATGCCCAGAGCACCCACACTCTTGAGTCTTACTTTCAAAAACCAGGACAGGCCTACAAAGATCCTTAAGAACTTCATCTTCCTCGTTATTCATGACACAAAAGCTGTACCATATTCCTCTGGCAATCCAGGGTGGTAGAATTCAACTAAAACACATTTTCCCAAGCAAAAAAAAAAAATATTTCCATCTTTACATTTACATAGACTGGGCCATCCTGGAAGAGGCAAACTGGCCTTTATCTACCATCACAGAAGACAGTCTTACCAGTCTTTACAGATCATATTTTTTTTCTTTTTGCTGAAGAGATTTAGAGCATTCAGAGGATCAGAGAAAATCAGGCCCTTTTGCAGGCTCTTTTAAATTGAAGAAGTGGATGTTTTTCACCTGTTTGCAGCACACTGCTACAGCTCAAAGGGTTGGAGGAGGAGAGAATCAGGCACAAACCAGGAGGGAACAGAGGGATCACTGCAGCTGAAAGCACCAGAGCCTTGGCTCTGCTCAAGAGACCCAGTTTGCCATTGCTGGGCACGTCACTTAGTTCCAGACCAAGAGTCACCTTACGCAGGAAATGTTAAAAGCCACCACGTCATGTCAAACAGTTTACACCTCTGCGCCTTTGATTTGGGGAAGGTGCAAAGCAGATTGCAAGCACAGCCCAAATTTACCGGCAGGCGTGTAGTCTGGCTTTGACCCTCTGAGCCATTCTGAAGGAGAGGAGGCTCCCTCACTGCATTTCCTCCACCCCACGGCAGCTGTACACCACTAATGCCTGTGTAAGTTCAGATGGTGCAAACGGTACGTGTAAATAATACCTGCAGAGCAGGTAAGACTTGGAATGGGTCATTCGCAAAATTACTCTTTTAGATGCTTCAAAGATGTAAATTTTGTACATTCTAAATAAATAATAAATGTAAACATCAGAGGACTTTCAACCCTTTAACAGAAGCTAAATATTTTCTATTAATTTCAAAGTTAATGTAAAAAAGTCTCTATTGCCTTTATCTGTAATCTTTTTCTCCTTCTCTAGAGACTCAAAATAAATTTCAGAAATAACCAGATGGTCAGTAAGCATTAGAAAATGGCTTTTTATAATAAAACCTAATTAGTTCTGACCTGATCTTCATTGTGTATTATCAGCTTTGGCCATCACAAGAACTTTGCAGTTCCGCAACCACTACAGACAAAACTTGGACACAAAGTCTGGTGAAAACTCTTACTCCCCGGGTTCCCCCTCCAGCTCCCTTATTTTTTGCAAGTGACTTTAAATGGGACTAATAGATATACAAGGAAATTAGTACTTGCATCAATAGCTCAAGTTTACTCTGAAGCTTTCACTTTTAATACAGATACATTCTGCAGATCTGCTTTTCTGTATGACAGTATTTCAGGCTTACTGGCAGAGCACTACAGTAACAGAGAAGATTCCTTGCTGAAACTACAATTTTCCCTTTATGGCTTATTACAGCCAATTCAAGCTAGAATAACAAAAAATAAAGAAACAAAACAAATGCATAGCTGTCATTGAAAAACATATATTCTTAAAAGGCTTTAGGGGTATCATTTATGAAACACAAAGAGATTTCCTTCTTTAGCAGCGTTCCAACACATTACTCTTTCGTGCTTACTCCAAGACATGAATATACTTGCCTAAGATGTCAGTGAGGTATTTATACAAAGGCAACTCTTCAGAAACCTATTATTGTGAATACAAAACAGGAAGTACAGTAATACCACCGGTATATCTTAAATAATGCTTAGTATAAACTGTGCTCTTCAATTAATAAGCAGCGTTAACCCCTTTAGGGGAAAGGGAGATGTGAAGTGTGAACTGAAAATACTGACTCATGATAAAACCTTTGAGTATTTTTCCCACAAGTTTTTTTTGTTTCGTTGGCTTGTTTTGGTTTTGGATTTTTTTCTCTCTCCTCCTCAGAGCAGACAGAACACAGAGGACAGAATTTGCAATATAAATGAGAAAATGAGAAAAAGCAAGGATTGAAGTTTGATGACATGTTGTAAAGTGAAAAAAAGAACAACATGAAAATAGAATAAATTAATAGTACAATAAATACTTAATGATACTTTGCAATCTGCAACTCCTTTTAGTTCCCATGCTTTCAATAACTAAGCTTTGTAACAACTACACCATACAGAAGGTACATCTTTAGGAAACTAGTCCATCAAATATTCAAATACATCTGTACAGGTGTACAAGTGTCACAATTATTTAGAGCCATATGTAAATAAAAAGACCATATAGTACTGAATATTCTTCAGCCACTTTGCTGGTACTCTGCATAACAGCATGATTAAAGTTAAAAATTAACCAAAACATTTTTTATAAGCATTGATCACCATGAATTAGAAAAATGTATATTTTTTTATTAAATAAATATTAATAAGAAACACATTATCCCATAGGGAGACAGACACTCCAGGCATAAAAGCGAAGCTCTTTCCTTACACATGTGGAATACGAAAATATTTCTAAATAGACGGATTTCTAGAATACAAGGGAGACAACCCAATCACCAGTTTGTTCAAAACATCCACAGCTGCAGTTCAAAAAATTCAAGAGCTTCCCAAATACAAAGACCTGAAACAACACACATGCACACAAATCCCAGATGGGCAGAAATCAAAGCTCCTTTTTTTCCTAAGGTCTGACAAACCTCTATCTATTTACAAATGTGTAAGAACATCTCTTCTGACACAACTCAGTCTCGCAGTCTCACTCTCCACTTTCTCCTACAGGCACAGCATTTTGAAATATTCATGCAAGCTAACAGATTGAACTTTGGTTTGACTGCCATCTGCTGATTCCATGTTTTGGGAACCCGAAGACTCATTTAAAAGTATGTGCACAAAGCTTTCAAAAATATTCAGTGTTATTCTTCCAGTTCTTTGTAACAAAGAAATTAGAAAATCAGTGATAACAGCTATTAATGTTTAAAGAAATCAAATTAGACCAAATGTCCTGCTATTTAGCATCCTTTACCTAATATTCAGATAAACAAACACAGAAAATGCAATAATTTTGTGTGCATAAGATAACAGTTGTAACAACAGCATGTAACGCAACAGAATCACTGTGGTAGTAAGAAACAGAATCAAGTACAACAGCCTCTCCTTTAAGGGAAACATAGTTGAAACAACTATTAAAAACCCAACAAAACTATGTAATAGCAATAGACTACCTTTGTAGTCCTCCACAAGGGAGAACATCACGACAATCCATTTTGCCACAAAAATATTTTATATTATGTGAAGTCTTTGTTTCACTTTATCCCAATGAACACACACACGCGAAACTAAATTCACTTTCAGGACCCTCACATTTTGCTCTTTCCTTTCCTTCATGACAGCATATGCTTCGTGACAGGCTGAATGGGCTGCTGATGCTGAAATGATGGAATCAAGATGTGAATACAATCAAACCTACCAGCCTCTTTGGAAGTGACCACACCATGGATGAGGACAGGTCTTTAAGTGATTTATTCTCCTGTTCCTTATAGGAATAGCTATCCTGGTAAAAACAGCTTTAGCTTGTGTAAGTGTCTACAGTAGGTGACTGAGCAGCCTCTGCAACTGCAGAAAGTTATCATCTCAGGGCACCAGGACCACCTGGCTGAGAAAATACCTGGTTTATTTTCACTCTCTCCCTCATCTTTAATGAGGTGGGAGAGCTCTTATATCCCACTTTCCTTCTCAATTTGTTCCTTCAGCAAAGCTGTAGTTCTTTCATTCTGTTATTATATGAGAAAAGTAGAAAAATCAAGTGATTGTATTTATCCAAGCAGACAATGTTAAAACCAAAAGGGTTAAAAATTGCCAAAACAATGACTGTTTGTGCCCACGGTATATTTCTGCCTAATCAGATACTAACTTGAGTCACCTTTTTCTAGTTCCTAAAAATTCTAATTCTGCAAACATTCCAATATGTGCTTAGCTTTAAAGTAAAGCTTATGCATAAATGATTCCAGTGTTGGAAACAAATGCAATCTTTGCCTTATGGGAAAAGAAAACAGTTATAAAGGCTTAAGTGTGGACTGAAGGAGTTCCAGCAAACCTACTCAAGTTCCAGGTTAAGAACTTTTGTATCAGTATTTGTAGGAGAATAAGACCCACATGAATAAAAAGTAAACCCACGGAAATCTCACCACCAAAAAAACCCAACCCCAACACCCAAAAAAACCAAAACAAAACAAACTCCAGGTTGCCATTTGAATAATGAGTTTGAATTTTTCTACAAGCCTACAACTTCAGGTGGCACACCATGTACACAAATGCTGGCTATTATGAATCAAACCACAACTTTATTCTCTTAGAACAGTACTAATTAAAATCACTTATTTTAAAATATAATCAGTGTCTCAGAAGGTTAATGGTTGCAATTCCTATTTTTCCTTTTCCAAGAACTTACATTATTTGTGTTCTGTCACAGCACTGCTGGCAGATCACATCCCTTGTTGTGGAAATGCGTCTGCTTAAACAGCTTCTTAATTTGTGATGTGGCACCTCCTGTGAAATATACTCCATTTTCACATGCAAAACAAAGACAGAACAGAATCCTGTTCTCTACAAAATCTGTAAATGACCTCATACAAATCCTACAAATGACCTAGGACTTTCAGTGGTGGCTTCTCTCCTTTTCTTGCTCTGCCTGCTAGAAATAAAAATAACCCAAAAAGAGAAAACACAAGACTTCCTCTTCTGTCATAATTCTGAAATCTCTTCAGACACAGTGGGATTGCACAGTCATAGAACACAGAAGAATTTTGTCCTCTGTGAACGTTAATCAGCAATTTTCTTGAGAAGCAGTGACAGAACAGCACCTAATGCCTCAATTACAGTGCCTACTGCAATTACAGCTATTTTACTTCATTTCCGTCACTATTACACTCTTGTTCAGGATGCACAAAGGATATAGGGGTCTTCAATAAGAAGGTGTCATTCTTCTACAGGTACTACACTAGCTGTAATCGCAGCAAGGAGCACAACTTATTTCCACTTCACATCCAGCCTTTGCCCTCTTCCATCCCTTGACAATTTTTCTGGAGAGCAGGCACAGCTGAAACAATATCATAAAAT
Organism: Aramus guarauna; assembly: GCA_013400195.1. Taxonomy (NCBI): domain Eukaryota; kingdom Metazoa; phylum Chordata; class Aves; order Gruiformes; family Aramidae; genus Aramus; species Aramus guarauna. The sequence continues at coordinate 2,238,671 of VXBL01004075.1, read as the reverse complement.
ACCTCCCTGTTGGTGTGGCAAGTCTACCTTCTGATACCAAAATGCACACATAAGCAAGACAAAAAACACTAGTTATTTTCCAAACAACAAAAGTGCATTATTTAGTACACACCAGTACTGCTGAATCTAGCTAAGACATACCTTTCATTTCAGAAATGAAGTGTTTATCTTGATTTCTGTTGCACAGAACCAAACCATTATTTAAGAGTGATATCCTTGTAGCCAATGTTTCTGGGTGAAGAGTAAGGTTTGCACTCTAGTTCGCCTGTGAAATGCATTGTTTCTAAGCACAGGCTGGGAAGCTCGGAGAAGCACCAGGAATAGGAATCAATGGGGAAATCTAAGATGAAGCCAGTTACATTTCCTCACACCCACTCAAATGGCATCATTAGTGCATGAAGACAACGGAGAAGCTCAGATATCAAATCAAAATGGTACTTAAGCACTAAAACAGGTATTGAAAGACTTTAACACACTTCAGTATTAAATGCATGAAAGAATAGTGTTCCAATTTTATTTAAAAAAAGAAGAGAGACTGTTGTAAGCTAGCAGAGAGCACTTACATTCCTTAATAAAACTCAAATAAATGGCCATTTTATAAGTGCAGTAACATGTTCCAAGGTGTGGGTTTGCCAATTACACACACCTCATATGTTGACTGATGAACACACACACCCTGGCGTGTGTTCTTGCTTACATATCTCACGTGCCTCCGTGTTAAGTAATGGAATAAGACTTGCCTTGCAAACTGGCTAACGCTGCCTCTTCTCGCTCAGTGACTTCTGCAGAAAATATTCACAGCTAAGAAAAACAACTTCTGAAAAAGAATTAAGCTACTTGCAATCTTAAGTATATTGTCTCTGTCTGCGAGGCTCAAGTCTGATAACCTCCATTTTCTGTATCACTGTCAGGCATGTGTTTTCCCCCAGATTGGGTTGGCATTCAGCATTTTTCTGCATGCACTGCTGCCTACCATAAAGACATGGTCCTCTTTACAGATTCCTTTTTCCATAGCAGTTAGTTACTCTCAATGACTGCCTGTTTCACCATTTTCCTTATAAAAAGATGGCACACTCATGCTCACCACACACTGACAAGGTACACTGTGGTATAGAGACAGCCTTCTTTTAGAATCATTTTTTCTTTTAAAAAAATGATTTTTTTAAATGTTGTTTTCTTTCTACTTGCTTATTTTGAATAAATGCTGACTAGTGTATAATAGCTCTAAGAAATGCATGCTTTGTATAAAACAATGGATTTCTCAGCCTACTGGAAGCAAATCTGTGATTTTTTTTTTTTTTTTTTTTCCAGTCACAGGACTTAATTCCATAGAGATATTAACACCAGGACCTGCAGCTCACCTATCATGGTTCTGACAAGACTTAGCAAAACCAGCATCATGCTTCTTCTTCTTGTCTCTTTCCTTTTCAGAATCAACGTACAACAGGAATTCAAATTTTCTTAAGCTCATTATATTGTGTGATGCTTTATCACTCACTCCTCTGTTTTCAATAAGAGTCCAACTGTGCTTGTAGATAATAGCACGTACTGGCAGGGTATAGGCCTTTCCTATGTTGCCTCTCTATTGCGACACAATACAGACCCCTTCATCTCATCTATTTTTCTGGTATACAATTTGCATCTCCTTTACGAGGTCTAATACCAAAGAAATGATGTAACACAGGAGCCATAATTTCTGATGATACAGTTATTCAAGGCTGAAGACTGAGGGTAAAGAACTGTCCAAGACACTCAGGAGACTTAGCAACCAGATAATATTCAATGTAAGTAAATGCAAAGCAATGAACATGGGAAATTCAATCTTTCCTTCATATATAAAAGGACAGGTTATGAGATGAATCATTACCACTTCTAGTTTTAATAGACAGTGATGAAAACTCTAGCTCAGTTCTTGGCAGCAGTCAGAAAAGCAAATCAAATGTTAAAAACAAAGAACTGCTAATAAAAGAGTAAAGACCAAACCAGAAAGCATCATTATGCACCCATATAAACCCACGGTGCACCCACACCTTGGATACTGCAAGCAGTCCCAGCCCCCTTCTCTCAGAAAGGGTATAATAGATCCAGAAAAGGTTCAGAGAAGGGCAGAAAGGATCAAAGGCATAAAACAGTTTCTGCTCAAGGAACAGCTGGCTTTCCTTTCATTCTGTATAGGACCACCTTGTTCACCTACTCCAGTTATTCAGAAGTTTTTTTTGGTGTTTTGGGTTTTTTTTAAAGAAACACACGTGCTATCTGAAGGAGCAGCTAGTAAAACTGAAGCAGCTCATTTTTAGGTTTAAAAGAGACAAGTAATACAAAGCAAGAATTGTTGGCATCACATGATCACCAAAACAAAAGGACAGTTCCCAAAAATCACCTTTTTCAGCACCTGACAGGGAACAGTAATTCAAGAAGATGCTATAGGCAGCAATCAGAATATTGTTATAAAGTATGTACAAAGCACAATTAAGAGAGGGCTTTTTCAAAATCTTTTTTGTACAACTGGTATATGTTTCTCTGTAGCAAAGCTTGATTTGCCATCAAGGTAATATACTTACTTCTAAAACAAAGGAAAAAGTAACTACACCCTATTTAATTAAACTCCTTAGCTAAGTAAGAACATGTAACAGACATAACCCCCAAAAGGAGCAGTCCCTTCAGATTTCCAGAAGAACTGCTGAGGGGACTCCTACCAGCCATTGGCTGGCACCACTCAAAACATTCATTTGACTTTCAGAACCTTCTCTCTCAATCAGCTTCAAATACCTTGTAGTATACACTGTTTTTCTAGGTTATCCCAAAATTCTAGCAAACTGTTGTGATTCTGAGCCAACTCTTAAAGTTGTATATACATCAAATCATAGAGTTCAAACAAGCTTTTGTTATTAAATTCCATTGGCATATGCAACCCTGAGGTAGTCCAGTGACCTAAATAGTCATCTACCAAGTTTCCACTGTTCATAAGAGATGCTAATGTCTCATTTGGACATGAAGAGAGCCCTAGCTTTGTGCTTCACATGTATGCATAACAATCCTCCCACATACCTTATGAAAACAATATAGTATGAATCAATGACCCCCAGATTGTGCCTTTTGCTCTTATACTACATTATTATAGTACTGCCTTCATTTAGCCTGATGTTAAGAATTATTTTTTTAATAACTAAGATCTTACAGAAAGAACCTGTTTTTCCTGAACAAACCTATTATCTTTTATTGTTATACGTACTGCACATGAATGGTATTTCTACTTATCCCTAAGCAGTATGTACGTCACGTGTGCGAGACATCCAGCTTTCAACACCGATGGAGCAAATAAAATGTGAAGCTGGATCTCCTTCAACACAAAAAAAAATAAAAATAAGTTAGCGGAAATTCTGCCTTAAATGTCCTATTTTTCCTTCTCCCCACAGAGATTTCACAAACAAAAAAATGGTCCTAATCAACCAAGTGGACTAATGATAGCATCTAATATCTGTAAAGATCCTTAAGCAAAAGATGATTAATATCCTTACTGAGAAACAAGTACATATCAGCTAATCCCTACATTCAACAGCTCTTTAGAGTCCTTTACTAATGAGAGAGCTTGATGATATTCCAACTTGCTCATTATAAAGCTCTGAGGTTCAGAGGTTTTCTAAATCTAAAACTTAAAAGGTCAGCACCTTGAAGTGTACAACCAAACAATGAAACTGTACACTGGCCACCTCATTCTCCCAAGCTGTACTCTGTTACGATCGATAGTAAACCCGTGGTATGCACAATGCTGGGCTTTCTATTTCACCGTGACCTCCCTTTTTACTGAAACAGCTTCCACCCTATTAGGGGAGAGATAAGTATCAACACTTAATATAGAAGTCATTCAACATTTTACATTACAAGATCATACATTTAGTAGCTTATGCTATTCTGAGCTTTGACCTTCTTGTCCTTTCCAAGCTGGCTGGCTGCCTTCAACTGATTTGTTTTGTAATGCTCCAGTCAAAACATTTCAGCTGTTGCATGAAGAGACCAGGAAAAATGTTGCTTTATTTACAATTAAAAAAAAAAATTCATAAAAATAAAATTCTTTCAGCCTAATCTTTGGAAGGAGGTCTTGAGATCTGACCACATTAGAAAGACTTGAAACATCTCAATTTGAAAAAGTTTAGTGAGATTTCTTGACATTTAGCAGATACATTTTCCAAGTGTTGACCACTCAAAGATTGATCCTACCAAGGCTCAAGGAGTCTGCAGGCCATGCTGGATCCAGGCTCCCAAAACGACAACAGGAAAATTACCTCTCCTCTTATTTCAGTTACTTGAATTTAGTCAGGTAGAAGGAGGAGAAAGGCAACACTAGAACTGACTCCACATAAAGAATAGCCTGATATGAGGAGTGAACACATTGAAAACCAAGAGTCTGGACACTGGGGCAAAACTGATACTCATTAAGAAAGAACTCTAGATGTGGAAACCTTGGAGGAAAAAGAGGATTGGGGAATCCTGGCTGGGCAGGGAAGCATCCAATGACAAGCACAAGCACAGGGGAAAAAAGGTTGATGTTAATTGAGCAAAAAGACTAGAAGCAAGAATCATACTGAGATTAGATAGATTGCTGAAGATTATGAAGTCAGTAGACATAGGAAATAAAGACCAAGAGGATACTGCATAAAGAGAGAGCAGCAAATCAAACAGAGAGAAACATCAAGGAAAGAATATAAGGAAGGAGTTATGCTTATGGAAAGTTGGAAGAAACGTTAGTACTGAAAAAGTAATTCATCTACCCATTCTTATGTTGTCAGAAAATATCCTGGCCAACAGGTAGAAGTCCCATTGTTGTATAGTAGACCCCAAAGAACAGCAAAGGAGTTTAATACTGTTGTCAATTTACCACCTATTTCAAGCACCATAGTTTTCCACGGCAGATCTAGAGGGTCCTGTACTGCTCCTAACCATGAAGATCTCAATATGACACCACACAATGGAATCTGGATACTCCCCCAGAAACCAGTAATTGTTCATATGATTTTATACAGTGTAAATCAAAGCCCTCAAAAGTAAGGAAATGTGAGTATTAAGGTAATTAAAGTAGAGGCGATCATAATGACTTGTAAAAATAATTTTCTAAATTAATGCAATTTAATTAATCATGCACAATGAATACCACTTTAATTAATGTAATTGAAGATTGCATGATGATGCACATGCACAAAGAAGAATAAATTAAGATTGTACACTCAATCTTACCTATGGCAGTTCTTAACTCATGGGTGCTCAACAAACACAACATTCTCTATAATGCTATTTTAATATAGTATACACAAAAAACTACATACATGCTGTGTATTTTACATCCAGAAAGAGGAAAGCTGGGCAGAAGATCAACTGCAAAGCAAGTCCTAAATGTGTCTGTGGCTATAGCCCAAGTACCGTAATTGCAGCCGTTCCTCTAGCTTCTATAGCTCACAGTACTACACTAACATCCTTTTCAGCATCTCTCCCATAAATATTTAAAAAAACAAGACTTTTTGGAATGTCTCTTCCTTAACTCTTACCACTAGCCTATTGAAGCTTATTAAATACAAAAAGACTCATGCCATCTAACACACTGTGAAATACGCCTTGCCTGCTTTCCTTATCTGCCCAGTATCCCCAATTACAAGCCACCAAGGCCCCAACAGCTCCTGAGGATGGTTCCCCGGGAACCGAGCCAAGCCACACATCTCTGGAGAGTTACTCAGCTGCACCCCTCCCCTGCACAACCCAAACACTGACACAAAGTGGGAAGAGTGAATTGAAAGGATTTAGAAAGGTTATCATCACATAGACTATTTTCAAATAATTGAAGTAGGATGTGAAAACCCATACCTTTATAAGCACACACACAAGTTCTAGCAGTTAAAACTTGCTGTACAGGTACACAAAACTTAGTCATAAAATTAGTATTACTTCTCGAGATAAAGTTGCTTGCTTTTGCACTAAACCCACATGAAGAACAGAGTTGACCTAATACAACACTTTGGAATTTATACCTAATCTACATGTACTGCTCAAATGCACCTCATTTTTAGAGGCATGATTCATTTTAACTTGTTATGTTCCCATGTTATTGTTAAACAAAAAAGAAACAAACAAACCCAAACCACCCCACCTGCATCACAGTTACAACTCATTGAACTGAGGGCTAGTATTTACACAACAAATACGAATTTGACAGCCTTTCAAATTTCCCATTTCATTGATAATGTGGAGTCTTTCTAACATGCTGTATTCCTCATCTGGACTTTATGAGTCTAAGAGATATGAATAAGAACAAACTTTGGCCTTCACTTTCCCATCTTTGTAGTTTTCCAGATGAAATAAATATACTTTTGATACCATCAAGTAAGTTTTCTGGCATGTGTTGCAAAGAACTTTGTGAAAGTATTAGTGATGCTAAAATACATGACTGAGTCCATGTAAGGAATGCTTTCCATTATAAAGAATAAGAGCAGGCATATTTACTTTTCTGCTCTATTTGAAGTAAAACTATTATATTTTTTACATACATTGTTTGGATGTATGTTTTCACAGACAAAATAAAGCCAACTTATCCTGGCTGTATAGTATATCTATTAAAGGAGAAAATATGCAGCCCAACAAGTTTTCCCTCCAACCCTTCTTTTCAGGCAAGTAATAAATCTTGAGTGAAAAAGTCACTATGCTCTTCAGTTGTCACCACTAAGATTTTGTTTTTTAAAACTGTAGCAGCCTTAAGGCTGATTTACTACTCAGACCTCCACACTCTGACAATCGAATAGTTGGAAACAAAAATCACTTTTGCACACCTGGAAATATTTTATTTGCTGTACTCATGAGAAAACAAATTTTTCATCAGTGAGGAAGGGAAGGGGGGAAAAGAGAGAGAGATTCAGGTGAATCTTAAAACCTAGTTCTTGACTTAAAGAGAAACTTCATATATACGTACACGAACACAGAAACTACCTCTGCACTCAGAGCGGTCAGGCTCTTTAGGGACTATGGGGTTCACTATGAAATCCAGCCTCAAATCATCAACTTGTAACTCTTGGCCAGTGAACAGCAGTGCTCATCGACTGCATCTATTTAGTCATTTCAGTTTGGCAAGTGAAAAGAATGCGTGACAACCTTTAAATCATTTCATTCACTCTTTTGCTCTTCTTTTTTAAAAATACAATTTAGTAAACTCTTAATCACCCTAAAATGCAAACACCTGATATTAATAAAGGCAAAATCAGACCTTTGAGAAACAGCTACTTTCCAGAGCACCTCTTTGCCCCAGTCAGAATTACAAGTTTAACAAGATTAAGGGTAAAAACCCAAACACATACCAGAGAAAACAAAGTGATGGAAAATGTGATGGTGCCAAGATTGTGAAACTATTTTAGAATATCAGATCCTCTTTTCAATGGCATGTAGTTTGATATCATTTTTCCCTAAAGCTTCATTTTCTGAAAATTTATTATATGCTCCAGAACAATCTTTGTCTTCAAAAGAAATCCCACATCTTCTGTTATTTCAAAGAATCATACTTGCACCTGGCCGAAACCATGTAAGTCCTCTAGGTGCTGGCTGACTGAAAAGGAGCCCCCCAAAATCTCACACTCTATTTTTAATCCCAGGGCTTTACAAGAATATGAGGAGTGGCCTTTGACAAGCAGAGGGGTATTGCAGCATTTAAAGTAAAAAAAAAAATAACACTTAATGGTTCAGCAGTGTGGAGAGACATGGCAATTGCATTTACATACTTTGATTCCTACTCTGAAGTACTTTCCCACCTGTTCTAGTCTCATGGTGCCTGCAAAGCCCATCTACAATAAAGACTGATTTCAGCAATACGGTATCAGGCAGGGCAAGCAGTTCAGCATATTGCCTGGTAGTTATCTCTCCCAGTCCCAAGGCTGGACTTCATCTCCAGTAACCTAGCAGTGCCAAATTAAGTATATAAAAAGATTTTACTCTAACTAGTGTTTACTTAGTACTAATTTATTCAACTGTCATAAAATACTTTGCCAAGCAGTAAGTGTCCCAGCACTATCTCCTTCTAAAGAGCACCCAGTTTTGCGCCCCTGTCTTCCAAGTCTGGGTGACATTTGCACAGAAGTAATGCTGAGAAGTGACAGCCAGAGACATATCCCCCTTCCTCTGCTTATATTGTATCACTGCAAGGCCCAGAGACACTTGAGTGCTCATCCTTGAGCCAAATCCAATGCAGAGCAGAATGAAAAGCTAGATATTTACATTTCCTCCTCCAGAGTCCAAAAGCAGTTTAGCTGCTGAAGGTAGGACTTTCTTTCAGGCACAGCGTCATTAGGGGGTTTCACACCTCAGTATTAGGGACAGGAAAAAACAAATAAATAGATCAAAGTTCTCCTTCACAATTCCATGTAGAACTCCATCTGTGTTCATGCATCTAAAGCGGCAGGGAGTGGTGAGATGGTTTGCTGAGAAGATTGAGCCAAGCACTTCTCAGCAGGGCCAAGTTAGTGCAAGCTAGACTGCTAGATATAAGGAAAAAAAAATCTTTGCGGTGAAGGTGGTCAAATTACGCAGCAGGTGCCCAGAGGCTGTCAAATCTCCATCCTTAGAGAAACTCAGGATGAAAGAAGAACCAGCCTTGAGCAACCTCACCAAACACTAAAGTTGGCCCTGCTCAAGTAGGAGGCCAGACCAGAAGACCCCAGGGGCCCCTTCCAACCTGGAGTATTTTACGATCTTTGATCAAACGGAGGGTTGGAGGGGTGTCACAGAGGGAAACATAGCACAGGACTGATGGATTACGCAGCTTGTAACTCTACAGTCCTACAGTATATTTGGGAAAACCGAAATCCTACCAAATCAAAGCTGTAATACAGGAAGAACCTTTCATAAGGAAAAATGGAAATCACAAAAAGGCAAATATTTAAGAAAATATATGACATGGTAGTGAGTAAAGTTTGTGCCACTGCATCTGACTGCTGAATGTGCTTGTAGCATCACCTGCTTTGTAACAGCACGTATACGTTTCCAGACAATAATAAATTCATATTGAAGATGCTTTCCTATTCCTTTTAACTTGTAAAACTGCAAACCTAAATATTTTAATTTCTTCCATAAGCCTTCAGAAAGACAGAACTTTGATGTTTTTAAAGAGGAAAGATTATTTACTTTTGCTGCAGGCAAGAAATTGTAATTTCTTCACTGATTCAGCCAAATGACTCTACCATGCATTTTTTATTTTCATCAAAACGAGCCACTTTAAATTAAGGTTGTCCAATAACTACACAGTAATCACCATTTTGAGGGTCAGATCAACTTGATGAACCTCTGTTTGACTTTTCCATTCATAGGACTCCTCCAAACAAATGAACCATGGGGGAAAGGAGTTTTATTCCCTTTCCTCCTGCTTGGCAGTTGCTAGGAAGAATACAAGCTGCAGTTTTGGATAATTTCGTTCACATAAGCAGAAGAGACAACTTGGTAGTATCCATGTGGTTCTTAACCTGAATAAGCTGAATTCAAACCCAGTGGTTAATACACTGAAGCTAACACAACTTATCTAAGGAATATGAAAACTTGCAGGTGAAGGAAGAGCGCGTGGAAGAGAAAGAAAATGAGAAGGCTAGGGAGCAGGAAGGTTTTAAAAAGCAAAGTAAACATGCAAAAGGAGACAGCAAAAATCCTCTGCATCAGCACAATACACAGCACACACGTTCTTATACCAGCATGCAAGATGCTTCAACCCCTCCTGTTCTAACAAAGCCTTCATAAAGATTCAGCTCTTCAGTATTCAATGCACCAGGACAGTTTCTGCTTTAAGCTACACTGAAGCCTATGAACACGGACAAAATCCAGACCATCATCAATCTAGAGACAATGGGCAACACTGACAGCACAGCATCTCATTAATCTTCATTTGTCCTATCACATCCTGTCATTCTTATGCAAATAGCGTATTTGAGGATACATCTTTTCTGCACCCCATGATAAGAAGCAAGGCTGTCAGGAGCATCAGGATGTCATCCTATACCATAGGCCATCACTTCACTCAGCGCCTCGTGTTTTACATCACAGCTAATGTGTTTGACATTCAAATTTGACCTAGCAGGAGGTAAAACTATCTGATGCCACAGCAACACGCATCTTGCTTCCTGTGCTAAAACATTCACCAAGGTCCCTGGGGATCTGACAGTCTCTCTCTTCCTTTGCTGTACCCTTGCTAGTGGAGATTGAAACATTGCTTCAGAGAAAGA
>VXBL01004075.1:2191056-2228393 GCA_013400195.1 Aramus guarauna | reverse complement strand
AAAAAAAAAAAAGATATCTGCATGGGCAGGTAATGATAGCAATTCACCCTTCTCACCCAAGAAATAAGCCCAGTACTAAAAGGCTAGGAAAACAGGTTCCACTGAAAAAGAGGAAAAAAAACCCAACAGAAATCCTGATGAGTTGGTCTAGGTTTTCTTTGTCCGCATATATGTCTAAATACAACATTTAATTTCAAGTTAATCAAATTATACACAGCGTTCAAAATATTTTATGCGAGTTTTGTGAGGATGAATGATCTCTCTTGTTAGGCCAACCGATACAGGGGAAAATACAGACAAGCTCTGAATCGTAACTAGCTCCATAAAGTTACTGCAAAATATTTTAGGTATGAAAAAATCACTCGAGTGGTTAAGTCACCAAAAATGAAAAGCATTTTTGCAATTATTGCTCATCAGTTCTCCTTATAGAATGAAGAATAAAAGGGAAGATTTTACTATTATTACTGACTCAGTGTTTTCTTTCTGTATCACTTTCAAAGAATGTACAGAACATCTTGTTCCAGAATATTTCCCTTCCAAGAAATATCACTTTCTGTATCATACATGGCTGAAAACAGTACGTGCCATTTTTGTTTTCTTATGAAAAACAGAAACTATCTCAAAGTATTTCCAGCGTCACATGAATGGGATGCAAAGTAGCTAAGTGCTACAAACATGGGACACAAGGTTAGAATAATATTTCAATACTATCATGACATCTTAGAGAAATTATCATATTAATAGACATTTATATAACAAGTCAAAACAAGTTTACAATTGAAAATAGCTTTATAAAGTCTGACTCAAAAATCTATTCACTACCTGAAAGCAACATACTGTTGTGTCTGCAGGGATGATGAAGTCTGCACTAGGCTGAGGAGAATATCTTTACATTTGATATTCTCATGTGCTGTTTTCAAATTACTGAAGATTAATCATCACAGAATTTCAGTTAAGAAGCAGCCACATAAATGAAGATGCTGAGTGGATTATTACCAATTTTGTAAGCATATAATATAAAACTTACAAACTGTGCATTCCTCAAACATTTCTTGGTTTAAAAAGCTAAAAGATAGTCACAAAAAGTATACCAGACATCGTCCCAGTCCCTGGAAGTAGAGAACACAGACTGCCTTGTGCCTTTACAGTACACGTAAAGTTCATGCATTAAAAATTACTGTATGGTCATCACACACCTATGAAAACAGGACACTCATTTATTGTAATACATAACTGAACTGATATTTCCATATAAAATATTAAATTGATTTAACAAAATGTTAGCCTTTCAAAGGAATCACCGATCACAAACTAAAATCTCATACTGAAAGATTTCCCATTAAGTGAAGTTCACAACACAAATGCTTTCTGGTGTCAGTCATCTTTCTTCCAGAAGGGCGGCGGGGGGGTGGGAGGGAAAGTGCAACTTGTGCACTGCAAATATTGCATAGACCCAGGAGAAGTTGGTGGCCTGGTATAGTCCTGTCTGGTCGGGATGAAGCATAATGAGAGCAACACCAACTCAAATGTGATTCTCCAGTCCCTTGAAATCACAGGCTATGAGGTCTAGATTTGCACCAGTGATACAGGTACAGTTGGCATTTATCTAGTAACTTAAGTTCTATCTAAAAGTTCTCGGTATTGCAAGGTGGCACTCAACACACAGTAGTACTGTCCTGATATTTCAAATAAATACTGTTACAGTATGCCAATATTTCAAATAAAAACTAAAATGTAAGACAACAGCATTCACTGTGGGCCCAAGAGAAGTCTAGCAAAAGGGAGAATGAGAGAGAAATGAATTCCCAGGTGGCGATGGAGATAACACAGCACAGTGTTGAACTGACTCACAGGAAATTTCCTTTCTGTTCAACAAATAGAATAAAAATTCAAATTCAGCTTAGTCTGACCCCAAAGAACAGCCACCAAAGAAAACTGAAATCAATTTGACAAAAGTGGAAGCTTGAAAATTTCAATTTTGAGCAAGCATATTTTTCACTGATGAGCTTTATTGTCTTTTACTGAAAAGTCTTTGCTAGCTCTACTTTGCCACGGCAGGCACAGATAGTGTCTACGTAAGCCCTAAGTAAGCTTTCATCAGGACACCATCAGCTGTGTAGCTTCCTTCAGTTCAAAAGGGAAGAGGCTGTGTTCTGGAGCCAAAATACAAGGTTTTTTTTCCTCAAGACTTCATGAAGTTGAAAAATTGTGGAAGTAAGAACCTTACCAATGCTACAAAATGTATCTTAAAGGAAATCACTTCAGACTGGTCCGTCTGCTGCACTTAGCTGTGAGAAGACACAGCAGTGGTAGATGGTTTTAAAGTGGATTTTCCAGAGGGCTGCTGGGCTGCTTTTGTGTTCAGAGGTTTTCTGCAGTAAGAGTTACAACCCTCCCATTTTTACAAACTTGAAATGTTCTTGTTGCTTCAGCACAGCTGCCGCAGGATCTAAGGAGAAACTGCACTGTTTACAGTTGGAAATCGTATTGCTGGCAGCAGGCTAATGGCACCGAGGAGATATTTAATCTTTTGAAAGGAAGTAACTAATGAAACCAAACTCCAGCAAACTCCTGCATAAACAAACACAACAGAAGCAAAAACCACAGAAGCAGTTTGACAGAAATGTTGTTGCACAAGTTCAATGAGCTTGATTTAAGCAAAATTTTCTTCTAGGAAACAGATACTTAAGGCTATCACAAAACATTTTGTTCCTGTTAAAAATTCTGTAGAGGGAAAACAAAAAGCAAGGGACATAATCCTTTCCTTTGCCTTGTCTTCATTTACAAACTTCTAATCTTAATCATTAAATTGATTGGACAATAGTTTTGAGAGTAAAAGAGAATGGAATTACACCAAAACCTGGTCTTCTCAAGAGAACAGTATACACAACAGTGCATCTATTTGTACCTTGTCTATCATGTCCGGTCTGTTTGTAGCTGCCAAAATTGTCACGTCCTTCAGCTGTTCTATCCCATCCATTTCCGTTAACAACTGAGCCAAGACACGGTCTGCTACATTTCCAGCACCTGAAGAGCTGATTTAAAAAAAGCAAAACAAAAAAAAAATCACAGCATTAGCTTTCCCTTCCTAGAAAACTGGAGAAAAGAAAGAATATACTGCTCTTTTCAATTTACAGGGATCCAACTTTTTATGTTAATTCTTTCTGATTTTTATTTTCACCTTCAATCCCTGAAATAGTATCAGTCATATGAAGCCAGTAAAAGCAAATAAGAGAGCTAGTCCTTCAAAAGATTTCTTCATATTGGTAAAGCAACCAAGATTTTTTTGTACTTACTGCCCTGCTATATAGGCTGTAAAGAATTTAACCCAATGTGGATGTCTGGAATAAACATTGTGAAGATAACTAAACTCATGCAGCTTTTTTACCAGTCAGACAAACTTTCATTTTTAGCACCATGCAAATGAGTGCTTACATCAGCCTATGCAGTACAAAAAGTTAGGTAGTTATGTATTTTGCAGACTTGCTCTACATTTTTATGTTGTCCCCATCAAATTAGAATAAATTGAGTGTTGACCAACTGCCTCATAATAGCACTGTCAGTCCTTTAACTCAGCTGATTTTCCAGATTCCAGGAGGGAAAAAAAAAACAAAACACGACCAAGACTGAGAAACAGAAAACTGCAGTTTTGAAATCGCCAATATGTGAAAAACCTAAACAGACAAGGCATAAACTATTCTAGGCATTTATTTTTTTAGTTTGGAATTAACTCTGGTAACCTTGAAGTTTATGGAAAATTTTCACAAATTGCTTAACTATATATAACAAAAAGCATTATAGAAATCAACTCTATTATTTTCACTAAAGGTTCTAATATTTTAAAAAGAATAATTGAATGATGTACCACCTTCTTCCTAGACAATTCTTTGACACACAACTATGTCTGCACATACACACATGTGTGTGTGTGGACATATTCACATGTATAAAGGAAGACATCACATAAATCAAATCAAGAGACCAAGCACATATGTTGTGATAAATAATGCATCTCACAAAAGGTTTTGTTCTAACATAAAGAGGCTTTATTTCTGAAACATTATAAAAATAGGTGACCATATAATTTTTTTATTTTTGAAAGGATACTAGACCTAGGAGATACTAGGACCATACACAGATAACTGCATACATTCATATGTTGGCAGACACCCTACACAAATGATGTAGGTGTTCCTTGCAGCACCCTGCTCTATATAAATACAGGGAGGGGAGGGGAGGGTGTCAAGGCAACCACAGGCAGTGGCTCGTCCCTAAAGTTCCCTCTGCTGAGCAGGGGCAGAGGGAACTTCATGCTAAGAAGCAAAAAGAAGTCTGATACTTAAAATGAGTACTCCTGCAATGTACATTTTTCTGCTGTCACCTCAAATCTATGTAGGATTAAGATAATTTTTTAAGGTCAAAGTTTTTGAAAGTCCTCTTCCAAAAGTACACTTAAATGCTTATACAGATGTACAGGCATCTATACACACAAACACAGCACAATTATCCTGCCAAACACTAGTTTCCAGAAAGAAAGATTCAATTTTAAAATATAAGCATTCCAATTATTTCCAACAGATAGAGAATACACACAGAGTTGCACAGTTATCACGCACGTATATTGCTGCAGCACTGCCACCCACCACCAGCACGCCTGCAGCCAAAGTGCTTCCTAACCGACCCAGAGCCAAAGCAACAATAATGACTCCATCGCTGCTGTACAGATCTCCTCCAAATAAATTCTCTTAACTTTCCTATTCTACAACTGGTTCTGTAATTTTCCAGTGCAAAGCAGTTAACTTATCAGACCTAGTCTGGAAAATATCTTTGAGGACCTATAATAAATGTTGGCTAACAGAATATTTAGGTTGCTAAGAAATATTAGAGAAGGGACTTGGGTTAGCTAGTTGTCAGCTTTTCAGTTTGCTGCAGCCGCTGTAGAAATTCCCAGGTGATATTTGAGCGTTTCTAACATACCCATGGGTCACAGTCCCATTGACTTAGAGAAGGCTGAACATGATAAAACACTTCAGGTGTTGGACAAGGATAGTAAATGCTTTTCGAGGGACACAGAGCTTAAAGGAAATTAAAATCAACTTTGTAACATAAGCTAGTCTCAGTAGGGATTCAGGCCTCCCATCTTGCATAAGTTTCACATTTACTTGACTTTATACCCAGTAGACTCCACACAAGAAAAAGTTAAGCAAAGGAAAAAATAATTGTAAGACTGAGACCAAAATGTTAACATTATATGAGATGACCTGAAGCTAGAAGACTTTGGGGGAGATGCTAATTTTTTTTTTTTAAGGAAGCAAAGAAGAAATAATTTGTTTTAAAGAGAAGTGGCTAGAACGGATATTACATCTTTCCCCAATATAAATGCTTCTCTTACAAGCTTCAGACTGAAAAGAAAAAAAGTGTTTATTCTAAATAAAACCCCCACTGTTACAGGGGAATGTACGTGGCAAAGACTTTCATGCAATAAATAATAAGAAAATTGCAGTGAAGCAATCACTGATGGCATAATGCCACTCAAACAATGAAGAGGAATACCAGTACATTATTAGGGGCTTTATTATTCTCTGTTTAAAGTGAAATAAAAAAAAAATTTAACACCACACATGCAAAAAATGCCAATAATAAAAATAGTATCAAATGAAGAGGTGTCTGGCACCTATGACACCAGGAATTTCCAATTTCAGGTTTTTATTTACATAGTTCACTAAGCTATCATATGATGCACCATTTTTAGCACAGAGTCTACAGCAAATTAGCTTTTGGCTTAACAGGATACCCTATAAAAACCAGAGGCAGGCCCAGGTTCACAGTGAGAGATGTCTTTACCAGCTGCTCAGAGCTGCATCAGAGCTGCACCACGTGCTCCGAGAGCTCTAGCACTGCCCAAGCTGTTAATCTGAAGAGTGACACGCAAGTATGCGTTTTTCCATTTTCCCATGATTTCCCAGCAAGGGTTTCAAATTAACGCAGGCAATGTTCATTAAAGTTGCCCGGACTTTTGACGCAAACGACAGCCAGAGAAACAAATTATGATTAACCCTCCAGTCCCACGGAGGCACTGCCAAAACTAACTTCCAGCCAAGGGGGTGTCTTTGCCCCTGTCACCTGACCTCCGCATGTTGATGTCATCATCACAACTGCATGGAAATGGTCCTCAAAAGGCACGTCCTGGTACAAACCAATTTCCTGTCAACACACTGCCTGCTAATCCAGGCAGTCAGAATGAAGTCCCTCACATAATCCGCACGGGGCCATGTGTGCACAGGCGCGCATATGCAAGAGCCGTGCCCAAACCAGAAATACCTTGAACTTCAAAATAAAGAAAAAAAGTGTGAGCAAAGAGGAGCCTGGCTGCCTCACAAGAGCTTGAGAATTTCAAGTAATCTCGTGTTGCCCTAATGAAATACATCAGTCTATAGGCTACGTGTTATTTTAATCTTTTTGCCAACCCTCTTTCTCTAAAATCCTCAATGAAGAAGTTTTAAAGGCAAAAAATGTCTTTGCTTACTAGTTTATTACATCAGTTAGTGCCAGATATCCTCCCCTGTGTGATATTTCAGCTAATCCTGCAAGTGTCCCGTCAGTCTCAGGGCAAGAAGACATGTGCTCCTGCACCGGCACTTCACTTGACCATCAGAGAAGCTTCCTGAATGGCAAAAGCCCGTCAGGTAAGACTATCCGTGGATTAAAGCAGGCTACTGAAGGTGAATGTGAAAAACAAAACCTGTTCTTGATATTTTATTTTAGCTAAAGGCACTTCCAATACACATTTTGACAGAATAAAGCATGCATTCTACAGTGTACCAAAGCCTCACAATTAATCTGAATTAATTCTGGCCTTGTCTGATAGAACTGAGAGATTGTGAGCCCCAACTCCAAATTCAATATAGCAGGTGAGGGCTCTCCATAGCACCTTTTCTTTTTCTCATTTCACCTTATCTAATGACCATTCTAACCAGCTGGATTCAGATCTCAGTGAGTATCGACATTTCCCCTTAAACATCTTAAGCCGGTCTCATACCTCTTCCTGGGGATATAAAAGCAACTGCAGCCTGATTCTATCACTGCATCAAGGAGTACATACAGTTCACTAGCTTATACAGTTCTTCAAGCCAAACAGATTTTGTTTCCAGACATAACTAGATGTATGAAGTCACCAGATTTAAATCTGTTACCCTTCTCGCTATAGGCATTTTTTTGACAGCAAGTGACTTCTTGTTTTGTACATTTTTACTTATTTAACTTCCTTTTCTTCTTTCTCCCCCTTTATCTAACAGATTTTTTTAATATTTGAAAGCTGAAAACAGTGTGAGAATGTAGTCATTGCGGTTCCACCTCATGATGAAATTTGGTAAGCATCACCACTGCGAGCTAATGCAAACGTACACTTGCATCATCTGACAACCTAGAATACTTCCAAAGCCAATGGAATGAATGTTTTTTTCAGAACAGCAGATGTCATTTTCATTGGAAAATGTATTTAAGTCTCAATCACATTTAAATCCTGTAAAGGAGACCAAATGACTCTCCATCCCACCACTGACTTTTGATGGCATTGAGGCCTGTCTGAACACCTAAGCTTTAGAATCAGACATGAATTTAGTTATGCTGCTAAACCCTAGACATGGAAATACAGGAAATATTCACACAATAACATTTTGAGCACCCTTAAATTCACAGCAACTGTGAAGCTACAAAACCAGAAGGAAGACGGGGAGGCCCCCCTCTCCTGAAAAGCCCTGTTTCTGCACAGATGACCCTACCTCAGGCAGATCCACGAGGTTGAAGAGGCAGACCTCAGGAGAAGTATTCAGGATAAATTACCACAGAGGGATTAATCTCCACACAGCTGAAATCTATAACACAGGTTTTGTGAGAAGGGAGTACAGCCCACCACCTTTTCCAAAGTGTCATATCAGGCAAGATTTACATACAGATAAAAAGCTGCCTTTATTATTTTTTTTTCCCCTCTAACAAAAGAATCACAATCATAATCAAAATTTACAGGTTTTAAAAATATTTGTGGACTTGGTATCATCTCAAATAATTCTCTCACAAAATTATTTCCAGAGTTTCCAGTATCAAAACAAATGTAAAACTCATTGACATCACAAAATGGTTGGTATCAAAAAATCAATATAGGTTGAAATAGACCTTTCTGGCAGGACTCTCTGCTTCTCTGCAAACTACTGAGGTAAAAGGTTCCTGAAATACCAAAGCTCCCTGCCAGCACGCTCCCACGCGAGAGTCACCTCGCTCGCACAGTCTGAGGGATTTTTATTGAGTCTGACATTTCTGTCAGGGCTTTGCAGGGGTAACCTGTCAGCAAGGAGCACCTGCCAACTCCGTCTTTTCAGTCCAACTGCCGTGATCGTAATTACCTGTCACACTGTTTTATTTCCTTCCCTCACAAACTCTGGTGAAATATGGCTTTGGCAGTTCAAGGTTTTCCATAGCATTAGGGGGAAAAATAAAATCTACTCCAATAGCATTACCAAAAAAATAATACTTGCAACATCTTCCCAGATATTGAATTTCACTCAAAAATTCTATCAGTGGGGCATTTTGTCCAGCAGAATGGACACGGCCATGCCCATTAGAGAAAGCAGGCTCTTCCACACAGATATACTCTGCTGAAATATTAATTCAGTCAGAATATTCTTATATCTAAAGACAGCAGAGCAGGCCCTTACGTTGGCTTTGAACTTGGTTTCCCTTGAACGCTACCAGGGCTTCAAAACCCAAACTTTACTAAATATGTTAGATTTACAGAGACATGCATGTTAACACAAGCAGCACAATATCACTGTTTTTTCCCTAGAGCAGTTTTCCCTCTCCCCCTCAAAAATGACACCACCTTTTCAATCACACACTTATTTCTGCATACAAGCACGATTCCTGTTTTGAGCTGCAAAACCGTCATCCACAATTACCAATTGATTCCTCTACATACATGCATGCACAACAAAAGAGGTATTTCATAAAACAAAAAGGCATAGCAAGCATACCTAGGCCTAAGTGATCATTATTAAAACACTAGGCCAAATTCACTTCTGACACATGTATGGTACAACTTCAATGAATATAATTAATTCATACCACTACAGATATACAGGCTTGGATGTAAAAAAAATACTTTGTTAAAAAAATAATAAAATAAAACCCTCTTCAGTGCTAGGATAAGAAATAATCTCCATTGCAGGGGATGCCTGTGTCATCAGAAAAACTCTGAAAGAAGATAATCCTAAACCCTTCCCTCCATCCGCACCCTCCAATTAGATGCTGTCGTGTTCCTGTCATACACACCTGTATGAGCTATTACCCACTACTATTGTTTCATATCTTCCCTGTTTCCTCAAGAGTAAAATTCAAGTACTACCAAAGGGAAGTACTTTCCCCAGAGGAAACCTGGGGAAGTCTGGGACATTCAGAGATTGGGTAGAACATTTAGCTTTATGGTCACCTCCAGGCCAAAACGGTGTTTTGCCAACATTGATTCACCAGTTAAGTGAGGTTCATGTAATTTGTTTTTTGAGACATTAGAAAAGCATAGAAAAATAAAAGAACTCCTAGTACTCCTAGTTGAGTGGCCTTCAACTTCTAAGCAAGCTTCCTAAAAAGAGAAGAGGAGCTTTGTGAAAAAGTGAAACAAATGGCCTATAAATCGCTGCAGAAACATCCTAATTATCCCTCCACGGTCATGCAACCAGCCTCTTCCATTTGCCCAAATTTCTTATGATTGCAGCTTCCAGAAGTTAGGGAAGCACGCCCAGAAAAACGGAATGCAATGAAAGGAGAGAAAAGGAGGAAAGGAGCCAGTTTGAGACGGGTTTGGAATCAACAGGCTTTCTTCCAGAGGGCTTTCCCCAAGCACATCTCCAAATCCTTAAGTACCTAGGTGGTGATCCATTGCCCATTTCTATCTGCCTGCAACTAATTCCAGACATGCATCCATGAAAGACGGACGTTAGACCTTGCTTTCATCTGGCCCTGGGATCACCTAGCTGAAACAGGAAGGATGCTAACAGAACATGAGAACTCTTGACATTAACACTGACCTTGCCGTAAAAAAAAAAACTATAACACACACAAAAAAAATCCCAAACACACGTGATGCACAGTAAATTTTCCATTTCCTTTCTTTCAGTTTTCCTCAGCATTTCTCCTCTGTGCATTCCTGGAAGTTAATCAAACTGAAAACTGTAATCAATCATGTCTACCAGGGAAGCAAGTACAGTTTAAGTTGGAAGTATTACAGACGTAGAAGTAACTGAGTAGACTGGATTTCATTTCATTATAACAATATTTAAGTATAAGAGGTTTACTTTCATCTGGAATAAGTTTAATTCATAAGTTTTAATTACTGTTATATTCCCCTTGTATTTCATTTAAAATTAAAAAAAAAAAAAAAATGAAAATAAATCAAAAAGACTTTCAATCGTTACAGTCCTAACCCTGCAGGCAGTCGTAGCCTGCTTGGGCCCATTTAGTGTGGGTAAGCTGACCTTCTTCCATAGCCAACACCATACCAGGAATTGAAGTGGTCACTTCTGATCCCTCTCATCCTGGTACCCATTGCAAGTGGGTCTCTGGCAGGAATCCAGACAGAGGCTCAAATTCACGTCTTTGGCTGAAGCACCTTGCTGCAGGTCATCTTTGCCACAGCACTCCTAAGCACTGCAGAACAGACTTACCTACATTAACAGTCTTGATTAGTCCCTCTAAACCCTGTACATTTATCCATGCACTTGAATGACTTCAAGAAAAGGGTTTACAGATCCAGTCCTGCTTCCACTGATGCCAATGAAAGACTTCAAATGTCCGAAATATGATACAGGCTGGCAGAGTTGCAAATTATTGGGTTTTTTTAAACAAAAAGGAAGAGAGACAGACTTAAACCACAGTGATTCTTGCTAGACAAGAAGCATTAATGAGCGTGTTTTAGAATTAAAGGGATTGCAGACATTTATTGTATATACACATAACCTATGGGTAATGCTATTTGTTAAAATTGCTATTCCAAAGCAAATTACAAGCTTTACTGTATGATTAAACAATTTCAAAGCTTTACTTTTTCACCACTCCTTGCTGGCCTAAAATAGAAAGCTGGCACTGGACATGCAGCTTTTTCCCCAGACAATATTTCTATTTGGATACCAAATTCCAAAACTTCAAAGAATTCAGACAGCAGTCACAAAAGTTTTGAATGCCTCAACTCTCTTTCACATCTAAACACAGCTCAGGTATTGCAGAGAATCATCTGACATTCCCCGATTCAGGGATAAACGGTGCCAGCATAAGCCAGAAACACAAAGCTCCTTGCCTGAGCTAGCTGCTAGAATCAGGTCCCTCAAACACAAGTATGGCACAGGGAAACTCCATTTCTTCTATGTATTCTTTGTTCACTTCCTTTTGCATGAGTAACATTAGGAAGATAATACCTCCTCCACCTCTACTACTGGTAATTTACCCTGTGAAGGTAGTTTTCTGCTGAGAAGCTCAATCCTACCTAATGCCACTTTGCTCGGTCCCCTGCAGGGTCCAGCCCGTAGGTTTCATTGCTAGAATGCAATACACTGACCTCCTTCATGGCAGAGGCTGCCGATTACACCGGGGAATTTGCATAGATACAAAAATGCAACGATCTGTTCAAGTGTACAGTGTAATATGTGCTAAAGTATACAGTATAAATATATGCTAAAATATTCCAGAAAGACAGACAGCTTGGTTTAAAAACAGAAGATTTATCATAGTCTCCGTAAGAAGCAGAGGTGGCAGAGTACAGAAGAGAAGCTGCTGTTCTTCACAGCATCATTTAGAAGCCTGAGGGCCGCAAAGGTTAAAATTGAAAATATTTTACTACCTAAAGTGAAAACAGTACATCTTTTCAGAGGTTCTGAGCATTTTAAATTGTGGCTTAGGGATGTATCTATCCTCCCACCCAGCATACAGGACAACTTACCTCCCCAGAAAAGCATCATCATATTGGAGCTTCAGGGGAGTGGTACCAAAGTCCCTTCACTTTGCCACTTCTACCCTTACTCTGAAAAGGTCTGCATTATTCATCTACCAACTTGCTTTTGCCTTCACAAATTAAATGCAAGATACTGATTTTGTCCCTTGTCTTTTTTTCCCCCCTTTGAAAACTGAATTTATCAGTGTCTTTCATATCAGTCTACAACATTTCCCATATTACATTACAAAGATTTGCAGTTAAAGGGGAAAATGCTTTGCTTCTGAAAAAGAAGAAAAGGAACAAATATGCCTCTTGCCCAAAAATCCCAAAAATCCTACTTATATAAACAATGTCCCATTTCCAAAGCACAGAGATTTCTTAAGTTCAGCAAACAGACTGTCTGTGCTGCATTTACACAGAGCCACGTTCATTCATCACTTTCAAGTCTAATTACCAAGCCATTTCCCTCTTGGCAACCTCTAATGGCCAGAAGAATTAGGTTTTACATGGTCAGGATACCAAGGGATAACAGATACCCATAACTCTTTGCAGCTGTGCAATTTTTAAAGCCTCTCAAGCTTTGTCTGG
The DNA here is from genome assembly GCA_013400195.1 of Aramus guarauna. NCBI lineage: Eukaryota > Metazoa > Chordata > Aves > Gruiformes > Aramidae > Aramus > Aramus guarauna. The sequence goes on along the minus strand of VXBL01004075.1, from coordinate 2,215,831 downwards.
GCAAGGGATTACTGCCAGGCAAACTTTCCTCCTCATGCGCTGCTGTATCTGGACCAGTCCTATGGGTCTCGCTTCATTGCAGTCTGTCCTGCAAAAAGTCAGAATACCTTTCAAAAGTGAGGAGAAAGAAAAAAAAATGTCATAACCTGCTCATGGAAGCAAATGCTAATTAGAACCACAGAGCAGCGGAAAAGGCTCCATGCATCACCTAGTTCACCTCTCCCAGTGCACAAATGCTCCTTGCTCCACATTAATCCCTGAAATATCAGTTTTGTTTTAAAGATGTCAAGTGGTGGGCTGCTGGAGCGTGTGCCATATGACTAACTCAGTGAAGGAGAATTCTCTACCAAAAAGCTTTCTGATTTGCAGAAGTTTTTCCTATCTCAATAATGCTTCCTACTCAAAACTCATCGCGACACCTCTTTACCATCTTTTCTTACACAGGTTTATCATCTATTCTTTAGTATCAGTTATAGTGGATGCCTCCCTTTTTCTCTATAGTCAGTCCATGCAGCCCCTAATTTTTTATTTTCAATGCTCTCTAAACTTCCTCTAACATCTCAACGTAAACCAAACAGAGAGGGAAAGATCTTCCAAGAGCGCTAGAAGTGCAATGTGAAAGAACAAAATGCAGACATGAATACAGCTCAAATTATCTTTATCTGTCACATTGGAAACTCAAGTTCATTCAGAATCACCCTCTCATCTTCTTGCATGAAGGACCTCCAGACTCCTCCATCAAGCAACCGCTCCTTACACCGAACTACTCTTCTTCAGAGGTGCAGGATTGTATTTTTGTAAATTCTCTTCGAGGCTTATATGTATCTAGTCCACTTTTTTAATTCTTTGATTAATACATGCTAGTTTGTTGCCTACATGCAAAATCGGGAGGGAGGTGTGGATGGACAAAAAGAAAAACCGAGGAGCTTATTTCATATACAAAAAACATATGAAACTTCTAAGCAAGCTGGATAAAAAAATAATCTTTTCAGAAATAATATAATTTGACACTGAACAATGTCAATTAATATAATTTTTGCTGACTTCAAAGTATTATTTCTTGTAACTGATAAACACACATAAATACATTTTGTAAAACAAAACTGCTACACAAGACAGTGTTACATGTATTACAATCATGGAGTTATGGCTTGGGAATGTGTGATATATAAAACTCTGTGGCATATCTGAATGCAGCTACAGTGTTTGCCATGGAGTAGTGGCTTATGCAGTAACAGAGACTCCACTACATGATGCAAAGGATATGTATTGATTGGTGCAAAAAAGAAAATTCCTTCACTTTCTTGATCTACCCGTATTACAATTAATTACAAAGTCTGTTAGTTTGTATGTGCCTGCTGATGAGAAGGGATTGTTTAGTGATCTCCACAGAAGGCTGGGAGCAAAACGTTTGCATTTTAAACCCATGAGCTTTAGTGAAATCTAAACAAGCATTAATGGGTTATATGAATATTTGGCAAAGTGCTTTGAAGAGCAAAAGCATTAAGGAATTACTCAATGTTATTTCGCATCTGAACTATGCATAAAACTACTCTCAACTTCACAGTCTAGGCTTCTCGGTATCTCTGGACTCGTCCTGTTAGTATCAGGAGAGGTTACCTACTCGGGAGGTTTGGGATGCAGCACGTTCTGCACAAGGCCTGCAGAATCCCAAAACAAAGATTTAAACCAAGAGAAAAAATTCTACAAAGCTGTATTGCAGAGTGTTTTTCACTGCCAAGGCAGAGAAAACTAATTCAACCAACAGAGGGAACAGGGAGACAATATAAACAGGTGTTTCCTTGAAAACTTCAGTATGGTTAGTAATAGTACAGGAAATGGATCTCCAGAGGCCACAAATCGTTAGCATCTCTAATGCATTTGCAAATTCCTACTGTGCAAAGTCAGCCTGTAAAAAAAGGCCATTTCTAATAAGTGCCTTGTCTGGTTTCCTACACCATTTAATTTCAGATGAATTTTATGAGAACTCTGCTACATATTTCACCTCCCATCTGGTTCGGATTTGACAATGAAATATTTGTGTGTCCCACCCTGTTCTTTTTAAAGCTCCAAAACCAGATGTCTCCAGCACAACATGACTGCAGCAGGTCATACCACATTCTTCAGCAAGCTGTGCCAGGCCTACTACCCCCCACAGACAGTTCCAGGTAATGTAAAATTGGGTTGTTTACTCCCTAAAAGAATAAAGCAAACAAACAAACTCACTCTTCACCTCTAGGGCACTGTGTGAAAAGGCCGATTAAAACGTAGTATGGCTTACTCTTCCAAAAGGTGAAGCGGTGTTTCTGAAAGCTAAAAGATAATTTAGAATTGCAGCAGAGGAGATACTTTTTCCCCCTCTATTGGCTTGATTCCAGGACACATTTTTGCAACTTCTCTGTTATGATAAGCAGGCAGGTGTTTCAGCACATACCACAGGGTCACTAGCATTTCTAGGTAGTTTACAAATTTCACAGTTGTACACATTGCATATGAGAAGGATGCTGATAAAGATGTCTTCTATCAGATTTTGCATTTTCAACAGAAAATGTGTTCATTTCTTAACAGCTTCACAGGGCAGCTCTATGCTGCACATGATGCCACCTCCTGCTACATAAACTAATTGTGTTGCTGAATGACACCTTTTATTCTTTCCTGCAGATACAAACGGCCCTTTTGAAATACAATGGAATCTGTATGGATGCCGAAGTAGCTTCTTTTCCAGAAAAATGATGAAGTTGTGATGCACCTTTAAACTGGACAAATACTTTCTACATGCACATATTTGATAGTTTTTCATGCAAAACAAAAAACAGTACTTGCTCACAACAAGTAGTAGTATTTTATCAGAAGATATCCACCCAGACAGACCACTTACTGAGCCTGTCAAATTCTAAATGCTATAGTAGCAACTAAACTCTGCTATAATCCCCCTTCAGAGAAGAGCTAAACATCTCTGGGAATCATCACAAAGAAGGATATTAAAAAAAACATTCTAACTGCTTGCACAACAATCCCTTTTTAATGTCACACATGAAAGGACATGAGTATTCTCAAATCTTTTCATGATGTTTTTCCTAGTCGGGCAAAACGTTTCAATGTAAGTGTAAATTTAGGCATAGGAGTAGTCTCCTTGGAAATTCATGTTATATAGCACATGATCATATTGTTTGCTTGATAGAGGTATTACATTAGGCCAGTGCAACAACCCTGGGAACGAAAGGAGTTAGTTACTGGCATAAACACAAGCTAAAACCACAGAAAAGAGCCAAAGGGCATGAGAACCAGTAGAATCATTCCTGCTAATGAGATGAGAAAGGAGGAACTCCACCAGCTTACCTGTTTATGCCAAGTTAAATACATTTGAGTAGAAGTCACAAATGCTATCCTTCTGCATGTGGAATGTATATATTAAATAATTCTAGAAAGGTAATACACTGGTGATTACACAATGTAAGAGTAATTTATCAGAAAATAACATCTGTGATTTTTGTAACAGGATTACTTACCTTCCCCTTTCAACTGCCAAGGCATCTATTTCATCAAAGAAAAGAATTGAAGGAGACACCGCTCTGGCTTTCCTAAAGATCTAGAAAAACAACAATGAAACACTTCGTTTTAAAGGGATGGAAAATTTTTACAGAATGCTAACACCCCCTGTACACCTCAAAAGCTACAGAGCATCACAGTACAGACATAAGCTTATTTAAACAGACCTCTTAGAAGTTATTCATGATACTGCATGATGCAGGCTTATAGTGAAAGCTGCTACTGGATCCCAAATTTGACACATATCACTGGGCCGATACAAGAGGGGGTTAAACAACACAAAATATCCCTTCTGCGGTGGTCTTGGTGTTTGGTTTGGTTTTGGGGGGTTTTTTTGTTTGTTTGTTTTAAACTTAAACTGAAAGGAGGTTTTTTGGACAGTTTAAAGGTAACCTTATAAGCAGAGAAGAATTTGAATCCCAAGGAAGCTTAACATATAACATTATGTATAGCTTGCCCTTTCTCACCTCTCTCACTGCTCGTTCAGACTCACCAACATATTTATTCATCAGCTCAGGTCCCTGCAAAATTAAAATAAAAATTAGTTTAAAAAGCACATTACTTCTGTATACAAAATGACTGATACAATCTGCCAGTGCTACATTACCAATGCTCTGATTTTGATAATTTGTCACTTGCAAGTCTTATTTGCGCATTTGTAGACTTACTTTCTACCTGTACCAAGTTTTCCTCCATTTCTTATAGCACTGTGCATACATGTAACTATGCATGTAGGTTAGTCCTCTCCTCATAATACTTTCCTGAGAAACAGAATTAACCCAAAAAAAATAGACATTTTGGGCTTCTTAGATGATGTTGGCTTAACAGCAGCAACAAGGGGGCTGCAAATCAGCCAAAAAGACGAATTACAGAAAAGCATTGTACTCTCAACATGCATCCTGTCCAGCCAAGCACCAAAGCAGTGACTTAAACCAATGTTTAACAGCGCTTCTTTGAACTTGACAATTTGCAGGTCCAGAAAGAAGCAACTGCCATAGCAGCACACCTGAAACCCATCCATGAGGTGCTCCATCCCCAGTGTGAAAGCTGTTCAGTGTCTTAGCTCGTTCGCATTCCTTCTCCTCTCTGCTCAGTCTGCCCAGCACAGTTATTAGTGCCAGCTGCTGCGGTGCCTGTTTATACTCACAGCCCTGTCCACTAGGAACAGACCAGAGCTCACAGGGTCAACGTTCAGGTCTTGAACAAGTACTTACAATTATAAAAAGTAAAACAATGGAGAATTCTCAGAGCATTTTCTGTTCTGCTATATCCTGTAGGATAGGCTGCTTAAATAATGCTTCCTAATGGGACTAAGATTCTCATGGGATCAGTAATGATTCATTGACTTCAGCCTGGCTTGTATTAACATTGACCTGCAGCCACAACCAACAACGATTATCCACTGCCCTGAACAAAAACAGCCAGCGGGTTTGATCTATTTTCCAGGGAACAGGTGTCCTCATAATTTCACTAGCAGAAACAACATCCTTCTTCACAGTCCAAAAACTGAACCACTTTTCTATGAGTACCTTCAGGTAACTCTCAGCTCAGAGCAGTAGTGCAGCCTTAAACAGTGGGTATGCTAGAATTAAGAATGCATGGCAGGTGCACATTAATACATTGGCAGTGACAGAGCTTCTGTTACAGCCCCTTTCAATGGGACCGTCTGGACTTTGTACTCGGATCTGTAGAATACAGATTCATTACTCTACAAATGCAGCACGCTTGTTTTTGCAGTCTCCCCTCTCCACACTTTTTTTTGCCGCCCTTGCAACAACACATAATGCACTGACTTTATCTTGACACTAGTACCATTGGAAACTACCTGCACATATGTGTGGGGAAGAATGTATACTCTAAAAAGAAACGCACAAATTATCTGATATCAGCAAAGTATCCAGGCTATGCCACTATTTTTATTTATTTATTTTCAAAGGAGTTGTCCACTACCCAAAGGACCACGTGAGAAACAGCAGTTGTCAGACCTCATGTACCACACTGGTAAAGGATTGCATAAGGACTGGAAGAACAGCACCAGTGCCTTGCTCATAGGAAACGTAAATGATACAACTAGCACTGCTTCCTTTCATCATCATCCACCCTTAAAGCAACTGCTGCAGTAGCTAAAGTGTCAGCAGCAGGCTTTCAACAACTTCAGAATTTGAGTCCGTTGCATACTTGCGTGCAAACAGAATTATTCATCAATATAACTGATGAAGAACGCAGGAAAGAAAGAGAGAAGGAAAAAACAAGGTAAGTGAGAGAAACACAAAGCCTTTTCCTACTATTCACTGTGGACACCAAACACAAGGAGCGTGCAGAAGTTTGTGCAGAACAGGCTGGCAGCTCGAAGAGACAGCATCCAGCTGCTCCAGGCTCTCACCATTCATCACACTCAGTGCTATGAGGAATCTGATAGCACGGGCCTATCGCATCCTTAAGGAACAACAGCACAGTCTTCTCTTTCTGTCTAGCTTTCAGTTAAACTGAGCCGATACACTGAGAAACCTCTGCAGTTTCTACTCACAGTTATAGATTTCCTTTACTAACTTTTTCTTGGAGCCTATGGACCTTCTCTTTCATGCCCTTATTCTCAGAAGTAACCTTCATTCACATCAGTATTCTCCTGGAAGCCAACATCACATACATCAGTGCCAATAGTGTACAACTATAATATGACACAACATCAAATAGCCTGACATTTTCTTTGCTTTTGTCTGAGAAAAAAAATACTTAAACCAAAACTGCTCTTTGAGCTTTAAGGTACAATATAATTTCAGATGCTCAGAGTTTTATTTTTAATTAAGCATTAAAATATGATCAAGGCAACATCAAAGCAATAAATACTGTTTAAAATGTTTCCAAAGAGAGTTATTTTGAATGCATGGTTTTGCTGTAAGCTTTGACATGAAGTTTTTCTCCATTTTTCTCTTCACTAAGCAGCAACTCCAGGCGAAAGACCACTATGTATTAATGACCTGTGCCTCTTCATCGAGAATTTTCATGAGAATGGATTTGAAGGTCTCCTAGTTTACCAGGCACAAGTGATACCAAAGCCGCTGCTCAGAACCATGGATTTTATTGCAAGCAGCTCAGAACTCTTATTATATGCAGCAATAAAGGGAAAGACTCCACAGTAAGAGAAAGCACACACAGAAGAGGAAGAATTGGTATACATTTCATCTCATGCAAACACTTAAAACCACAACACAAACCCAAGAAATGTTCAAAGCAGCTGGATATAGAAACTGGATTGGTTTAGCTCTGGTTCCACCTGAGCTGAACCTCTGCCTTACGCTGTCTGCAAATGGGCTGTCCTTTAGCTGAGACTGATAGGAGTTCTTTCAAAAGATAGATCTGCATGACAAGCTGTCTACAGGGCACCCCAAAGTCACCAGCTGACAGTTGACAGTTTCCCATTTTCACAAAGCTCACCACCTCTTTTTAGAAAGTTTGCTTTGAAGTTGGAGGCCACTCAAGAAATACCAGGAGGGTTTGGTTGTTGGGGTTTTTTTCAATTATTTTTCAATGCTTTTCTAATGCTTAAAAAAAAAAAAAAATCAAATTACATGAACCCGACTTAGTCAGCAACTCAACATTTGTTGAAACACCATTTCTGGCCCAGAGGTGAGCATAATGATTCCTTTAAAAGCTGTTCACAGCTGGTGATATACTGACCAAGAGGTGCTAGTAACAAATGGTCCAGCTTAATGATGTATAGCTCTGTTCTCTTCTGCAACAAGCCATCTTCCATATGAAGGGATGTGAAGAAATAAAGCCTGTTCCTTCTGATCATTTGCACAGTGACACCAAAACCAGCAAAAGATGTGGAGCAGGAAATTTGCAGAAGTGGTTGTATCTTAGCCATGCACATAAGCATACCATTTGTGAGCTCCAATCCAGACTAATAGTACAAAGCCTGCCAATTCAGGCGCACTGTATCTCCTGAGTTTTGTTTATTCAGCCTCAAAGTAGAGGTAGCTTCCAGGTACGCTCTGTTTAAAGACTATCCCATCCTCATTTACAAGATACATTCCCCTTGTATCATGAAACCTTCTACTACTTTATGGTCTGTATGGGGTGTTGATTTTTAAATTTTCTCTTTAAATAAAAATAAGAAAAAAAGAAAATTCCTTACATTTAAAATATGATCAGAAAAAGCTCTTGAAAGAATAACTACACGAACGATAAAACCCCTGTATACACGGCTGCAACATGAGATAAGCTTGTGTACACATGGTTATGACAGAAGTTCACAAAGTGTTTTTAAACTGGAAGAGGAACATCTGGTATCCCCAAAGTTAAAGAATATCGCTAAGTTTTCTAAGCGGTGCTTAAAAACACTTGCAGATTTTTTCCACCTTCAACTGATAGGAAATTTAGCTGGTGACTTCCCTCTATAAATAATTTTTTCCTGTCTTGACAATCAGGTAAATTATGCACTTATGGTTGTTGAGCCAGATGGACACAGCTTCAGATTTCTCCATCATACAGCTCTGCCTACTCTCAGAAATACTGTCATAACCTCACATGCAGGTTCTGGGCTCTAACACAGACACACTAAACTATGGTAGCCATAGAATATGATTCATATTTGTTAAAAATCTAATTAGAGAATTTATATCACATCCTACAGATTATTACTCTACGATGTATCATGCACAATTCCTTCTTTGCCAAGTTCAAAATGGAAATGATCAAACAGGCATTAAAGTATCAGTCATAATCAATATTCAATTTCAAATGAAGTATCTAGCAACTGAGCTCTGCACTGTGAATCTCAAAAAGATAAAAAGACAGGAGGTGCCAAAATTACTCTTTAACTGTTCACAGTGTGTACCTAGGGCATTGTTCATTGCCCACACTCAGACATCTGCATCTGAGTTAGACATTCACATTAACTGATTTGGACAAACCTACGTCTACCTTGCAGATGCAACGCACCTCACTCTGATGTGCTAATTTCTCATCAGACTGCAGGAGGAGCGTAGACAGCCAGCTCAGAGGAGCAAAGCTTGATCCCACCCCTACCCATACATCTTTCATGGAGTTAAAACCAGCATTTGGGCTTCCTTCCCCCCTGCCTCCATTCTTTCCAGTTCCATGACCATGCAGGTGAGATGATCTACTCTAACAAAATTAACTGATTTGGAAGAGACTCAGAAATCAGTTACATAGTCTTTTGATACTGTAATGTCTACGGCAAAATGCTATCCCATCCCTACCACAGTCAAACCAAAGCAACATACAACTCCGGCCGGCTGCAGGAAAGAGAGTTAACAAGATCAACAGCGAGACTTCCTTTATTTTAACAGTAAGGCTATTTCTAATGCAGAGGTTGTACATGTGTGATTTGGTAATTGGTTACGCTACATAGAACAATATTTGCTCAGAAAACATAGTATATTTGCTTGTTAAGGATAAAGCCTATTTCTTCTCTTTCAATGCTGTTTAATGATTTAATCTGCATTACTCCCAGCTTCTCAGCAGATGTAAACTCCAGGCTGAGCGCCGTGTACCATTTTAATCACTTCCTCTCCCTTTGCCCTGCATTCCAGAGGACCTTAAAAACTTGTTGACACCTGTCTGGTGTTTTAAAAACTTAACTTTCAACAGGTGCTTGTGGGCTCCAAAGCAGCTAAGGAGTAGGCTGGCAAAAAATTGTCATCCTCAATCCTTGCAGTGAAGTTGCTAAAAGCAGCGTAATCAGACTGCGAAGGTAAATACAATATCCTTTTTTCGTTATTGGCATGCCTCAGAACTCACTTGTTTGCCAGAAGCCAGTATTGGTAGAGTGAACTGACTGGAAACATTGAATTAAATTCACTGCATGCACCAGTGCCTTCAGAGAGGGCCCTCTTCAGCACTGGCAGCACATAGCTGCCACTCAAATTTACCAGAATTTTGCACACTTACCAAGTGCTGCACCAGCACGGGCACAACACTATCAAGTCAGAGGCGAAATTCTATCATGACAGAGTTGAAGCAGATCTAAAAGTAACTCATCCCGCTCACCTGCGCCATCCACAGAGAAATCCCTTTACAAGCGATTCCAGTTCATCATAGATTTTCAGCACCGATTCCTATTCACTACCACTTTTAGCTACAGACTGAACAGCTGCCATGCACTATTCGGTCTGGGACCATCCTTGGCACCATCAGGGCTGAATCCACATGGGATCAAAAAAAAAATAATAAAAAAATCATACAGCAAGATGACACAAAATTAGCCATGAGCACTGCAAACTGTATTCAGCTGCTGACATTCCACCCCTTCAGCAACACCCCATTCTGCGATTGCTACTTTTACCTTATTGCTGACAAACACTTGGTAACCGGAAAGGAGAGAAACCAAGTGCTAATAAAAATTAATCTTCCAAAGTAATTAAGAAGGGATAAGAAAAGAGATGGGACTATCTTTGAATCATTTTCTGCCTACCCATTCATTTTTGGGAATCTTATGGTAAAAATGGATTAATGACTTATTTTTAGTGGAGTAAAACATGCAGAGAATTTCAGGATTAAAAGAGCTCATTAAAGTATCTCAAATTGTTATCCCTTGTAAAAATGTTAAATTTTCAAATATAGCTAGTTTCACTGTCTGCTAATTAACTAGTAAGTTCCTGTAAATGTGTTACTATGGATCTTTTTGGAAACTTTATCAAAGTTTTGAAATTTTGTCAGAGTTTCTCATAAAACCACAATACTGCTTTCCCCCCCACCCCCCATGTTAAATGTTTTGCTGAGCTAGCTACAGGCACCAAGCTTACTTATTTCATGCTTCTGCCCACTGAAATCCCTATCAAAAAGCTAAACTATCTCCCCAAAATTCAGTGACAGTTCTTCACAAAGCAAAGCAGTCGGCCTTTCCAAGCCTCATTAATCTGTTTGAGCTGCCACAGCCAAGAGCTGAAGGGAAAAGCAGAGGAAACTTCAACTGGAAAATATTTTGACGTAATTCACCCAGCTGACAAACTAAGCTTAAGCACATGTCAAGCACAGGGAGTGGTACAAAAGCATCGGCAGGGTGATATAGGAAGTTAAATCAAGCCACGGTGAAGTCAGAGCTCTGAGAACAGTGTATATTTTTGTAATTACTGCTAATTGAAAAAAGAAAAGATTCCTTCAGCCCAAGTATTTAAGTAACAGCAAATAAAATGTCAGGAATATTCTCTAACCTACTTTTTCTCCAGCATAGTTGGAGCTCCTAACCAATACAAATAATATTTTAGAGCAGTATAATACACATCATCTGTACTGTTGGCTTGCTTTGTGTTTACATCCTTAAACACTACTTGCCATTATGGGTAGGTTTGGGGTTGGTTTTTTGTTTTTTAAATATTGCTTCATCACATTTATAACAATTTGCGTGTCTCAGATGAATTCCAAGGGTTTAACTTGGTTTTTGTCACTATCACTAAGTGAGTTTTGCCCTTAGTTTTTATTTTAAACAGACAAATATTAAAAAGCACTAAGCAGCAAGAGGAAAAATTACGCTTCCGAAACCATTACAAGCATATAGAAGTTACATAATCTTTCTTATTTATTTTGTAAACTCAGGTAATCTGCTTGTTGAACAGAAAACAAAACTCAAAGTCCCCTGTTGATATAACCCTGAGCAAAAGGCTCCCTCTGGTTTTAGCAGGCTGAGTAAGTAGCAGGTAATCCAATGCAGGATACTATCAACAACATTCATCCCCTCTAGTACACAGCATCCTGGGCTTATGGGCAACTCAAGGGGCAAAAGGATTCTCCAGTCCTCACAGCCTTTATGGGACCATCATCTGAGGAGCACATTGCAACTGGGTGATTGAGTTTATCCGAGTAGGTGCCTCCCAGCCAAACAACTCAAGAGCAAATTTCAGCTTTCATTTTGAAATAGGTTAAAAACAAAAAACCACAATGGTTTTCTTGTTTGGTAGTAAAGTTTATTACCTAGATATCATAATGAGAGAGGAAAAAAAAAATATCCAGGGAAATCCTCTGCAAGTTGCTTCCCAGAAAAGCAACAGAAAAATCTGTGAAGTAATATTACTTAGATTATTAGCACAACACAATGATGCAGGATTTCCTAAAAATAAAAATAACAAAAAAAAAATCCAAGAGGGTAGTCATAACAAGTCTAAATAAACTAAGATGCAAGACAAATGCAGATATAATTATCTCTGCTATACAGCAAGATATAGACATTTCCTCCAAAAATATTCTTATATCACCATAAAATCCTACTGGTCTAATCAACAGATATCTCAAAAAAGCAACCAGCCAAAGCTGACCCTAAGTGCAGGAACTGTCAAAACAGTACAGAGAGATACTTGCCACATGAACAGTCAAAAGAGGGGGGGGGAAGCCTACAGAAATAACACAGTGACAAAGGGTTTCATTTTCTTCATGTTCAATTTCAGAAAATTAGATGACATCTCAAGCAAAAATGTCATAGAGACAGTTGTATGTAACAGAAAGCTGTTATCAGGCTGGCAAAAGCTGAAAATTATATCCCCCATCCTATTAATACTGATAGGTCCAATATCTGTATGCAATTTTCTTTTCCTATTAGAAAAGAAATGCATAAGATAAATTTCAGAAGAAAATTACAAGCTTTAGGGTGAGCACAAAAGGAGTGTGAAGTGCAAAAGTGCATAGGTTGACTGAAATAAGAATTCAACGAGATCAAAAACTATTGATAAATTGACTGATGTTCAATCCTAAAGAATGAAAAAGTTATCCTAATTCATTCCTTCACACAGTCTTATACTCGCTAGTATCCATGACCACAAAACACTGAAAACTCTCCAAGAAGTCGAGAACAATTCAGTTTTATTTTTGCAACAGAGGTTTGGGAGGGGGGACTAATCAAGATGACCACTAAAACCCTGAAAAGCCTCAATGCTGCAAGAGATTTAGAAAATGGTGTGGTGGGAGGGAGCAGGAAAAGCCATCCCCTCAAAGTAGTTGACAGCCTTCTCCCCAGTAAATTTAGCAGGTAAGTTGTATTAGAGACAAAGAAAGTCAAGTGAAGGAATACAAAAAAACAATTCCCTTTAGGAATGATATACGAGATTGCTTTGTAAAACAAACAAATCAACCAACTGCTTTTCTCTGGAAAAGCAAAAGGTCACCAATCTTGGTGAAAATATAGCTATAAAAAGTTTTGGCCAAATATCAAAGAGCATGTTTACAAAAGGGCCACATTCATTGTAACACTAACCATTCAAACTTCACAATAGATTTTAGGAGAGAACAGGATGCAACGTCAAACATCTGTTATCACGTTATTTTCTTCAGCTCCTCTGCCCAGATGTTACATCTAGACTTTGCCCATCTTCCAAACCTCATTAGAGGCAAGTCGGACAGGGGCTGGAGGCTGCACCATTTTGACCATGCCTCTTACAGCATGATGACAACCAGCCATGCCCAAGACACATGGAAATGTCACATTTTAACAGCTTACATTTAACCCAGCTGAAGTACCTCATTCAACACAATCAGCTGTCCAAACTGTACAGACATTGCACAGACACATCTGGGAAATAGTGCAAAGCCTTCCTGGAGGCAGGCTGGGGCAGGGGTGATACCTGTTGCACCCAAGCAGGACAGTCAACTTTGACAAGTAGAGTACGTTCAGCACTTCTTGAGAGAGTTGGACTTACTGTGCCCATGTATCTTAAATGTAGCATGCAGACGTAACAGATCCATCTTCCAAAAATTACTGGACCAAGCAAGCACTGCATGTAATGTACTCAATTTTCTCTCAGGTTTCAGGCACAGGGAAAGACGGCATCCAGCAGCCTGCTCCTGCAGCCAGAGCTATGCCTGCTGTCTGCAGTCTGTTCTTGAGACCGACCCAAGAACCTGAGCCACCTGAACTATCCTGAAAGAGTATGCATATTCTACAGGCTGTACAGCAGACACTTTTCATCAAAATTACTTATTTGAGGCAGGAGAAACTGGAAGGAAAATGCAAGTCTGAAAAGTAAATTATCAAGAAATACGCTTCCATTTCAAAAAGCCTGGTATCAGTTCCAGGGACAGATATTTGAGACAACATAGAGGATGGGAAAATTAATAGGACTATAAGCAAGACAAGAAAAATCCCCTCTCAAACAAAAAACCCTCACAAATTCATCTACTTTGGATTTACTGCAGGAACACAGAGTGGAAATTAATTTATGCCTGCTGTGCTTTAAGCAGTGCTACAGACAATGATGTTTAACACATTTAGTACATGATTGATGTCTCCTTTTCTGTCCAGGAAGCAAATGTGAAGTTAGAGAAAGTGGGCTATGTTCCCTTCCTGGAGTCAACATATCCAAGGCTGGACATGCTCCAGAGCTGTGCTTCTTGAAACATCTGTACATTGACTATTCGACCAGTTCAAGGCCAAGGGATTTAAACCAACAGGGAATAAAATGCAGTTTACCCAAGCCAGCTGCTTCTGCTGCAGCTTGTCAATGACAGGGGGGTTTGCACCGTCAGAACTCCACCAGGAAGAAACGCTGCATTACTGTACAAAAGCATTTCACAGCAGCGTACCTTCAGCTACCTCCTATTCAGCATGAGCCACCTTTTACTTTTGGACAATTCACTGCATCAGTAAAAAATGTCTGATGTAGCTATGACTGATGAATACAGGATAGCAACAGCGTTCATTTTTAACTGGTTTTTGTTTGGGGTGGTTGGTTGGTTTTGGGTTTGTTTGGTGTTTTTTTTTTTGACTGCTACCTTTTTCCCCCCACCTTTTCAGGCATCAGTGCTTTGGGCGAGACAAAGAAGCATGTTTTCTTTTAAGCAGTGCAGGAGGAAAAGGTTACCTTGTTTACCAGTAACTGCGGAGTACAAAGAACTACTTTGTCTTTATGGAACAGGCAGTAAAGGTAGTGTTTTTTAAGGGCTGAGGGTTCCAAGGCTGCTCTTGTTGATGTGACCGTGACCCAGAGGCCTGTCTGCAATATCAGGAAGCACAGGCAATGAGGGACTGCTGGCTTCAGGGCCAGTGCAACTGCCTCTGCTCCCAGAGAGGACAGGATCTGGAGCTACACTTACAGTGTGTCGGAAAGGACAGGCAGAGGAGGAAGCTCTGTAGAAACTAACAACACAGAAAGCTTTGTGAGTGAAGAGATGGTCAACAGACAAGGCGACGTGATCTCACTGCTGAGGAGATGGTACTTTTAAAATACTTAAACAAATGTTTTTTCTTGCACTTCATTAACATTCTGACACAGCTGCAAGGCTACCCCATGTGGAATCACTCTGCTATCTTTTTTTTTTCCTTCCTATGTGATGAAGCTCAGTTTTATTATTAAATAACTTCCATTCATGTGTTTTCCATACAACCCACAGTAATCAATTACACTGATTCATAGGCAATGAAATCCAAAAGTTTTCTATACTTAAAGTGTTTCTTATGCTGAGAGAATATCATGCTTATCCAAGGGTACTCCAGATATAACTCATTTTGCAAACTTTCTAAAAAACTGATGAAGTAGAATTGTTTCCCCTGAAAAAAGGCAAATAGGGCAAGAAAAATCTGAATGACCCATGAACAGTAAAATAAAGTGACTTTCCTGAGGAATGAAAAAGAATGTAAGATGAGATAATATTTCCATGCAAATAATTATTACAGTAAGAAGAGCTACCCACGATCCAGAGTTGTATTTATATTGCTTTAAGAATTTTAAGAATTAAGAATTGTTTCCATTTTTAAAAAGATTTTAAGTAACGCCAATAATTAAGATGTCACTACACAGCTTACCCAGGCATCCAACATAATTTCTGTGCTGTGATAAAATAAATAATAATTTTTTTAAAAGCACACAAGAAAGCACTAGTCTTTTTCAAAAGAAAACACAAACCTTAACATGATATTTACAAAGTGTTCACTGTCACATTTGTAACAATCAGAAACTCTAAGAGCCACTGGATTCTAGCAGTGGAAATTGATAAGATATCAATTGCTATGCAGGAATTAAGAAAATGTGAGACTAAATAGCCTACCTTCACTGCCAAGAAGTTGAGACCACTTTCATGAGCCAAAGCTTTTGCTATCATTGTTTTTGAGCACCCAGGAGGTCCGTAAAGCAGCACACCTTTCGGAGGCTGAATCCCCATTCGGGTGAAGGAGTCGGGATGCTTGAGGGGCCATTCAACTGCCTGCTTCAATTTCAGCTTGACATCTTCTAGTCCTCCGATGTCTGACCAAGATACCTGCAAAGCAGAAACTTTTGCTGAATTTAGACAGTGGAGCAAAACTATTAAAAAAGAAAACAAAAGTGCTCTGTAGAATGCGTCCTGGTTATTTCATTAAGTTGTTTTTAACGAGTCACTTCTTCAAAAAAGCTTTTTTTAAACAAGAAGCAATTATTAATGAAGTCACACAACATAAATGGGACTAGACTCACTTTATGCTGGTGGAGGCAGGTAAAATATTTTGTCTCTACTTCAAAGGTCAATAACAAAGTACAGAAAAATAACAATAAAATGACAGCATGATCACACAGGCAGCAATGCTTTGTGTGATCACTAGCAAAGTCACAACTCAGTTCTCTTGTTTTTTAATATGATGCTGATGCAGAATTTGTAAATTACTTTGATGTCTTCCCTGAAGGAAAGGGCTGTATGAGCCCGAGCTGGTTTTATTTATAGCTGCAGAGTAATGCCCTGATCCCAGATGCATAACCCCACTAAGCTGAATGGGACTGAAGAAGTTTTGAGGGTTCCTCCATTTGCAACACTATCACTACTCCCATACAAACTGGGGCATTAGAGATTTGACTACAAGCTTCAAAACAAACAATCCTCCAAACAGACAAGTATCTACACAAAAGAAAAACTACACACAAAACAGCAACACAACTGCAGGTAAATTTGCTCTGCTGAAGACACAGGACAAGCTTGTCAGGCATATATCAAGACAGAACTAATACGTCCTACCCAAAACAGCACATGGATCTAAAACCTGCTATACCTCTCCTCGCATTGCTGTCAACAAGCCTGAGACTTTTCCCTACATCCCCTGGCCTGTTCTTCACCCTGTCACCATCCATTCCCATCCACTTCAAATATTAAACATGTCAAGACCCACCTAAATCAAATGATCTTCTGCCTTAAAACACTCTTCCAAAAATTTACCAGACATAAATCACCCTTCAGCTCTGCAAAGTCAGCTACACTTGAAAGGCAAGCAGGGTATTCCTAAGAGGCAATGCATCGCCTTTCTCCTGACTTGAAAGCTGGTGTCACTCCTGGCTTGTCCCTGTTGCCATTTTCCTGATACTGGTACACAGAGTGGAAATTAAAAGTAGAAAGTCCCTGAAAGAGGCAATTTAGTCTACTACTGAAGTGGAAGAAAAAGAACATTTGGATTTGGTGCGAGCAAAAGTGAACTACAAACCAAATAAAACTTCTCCTCAATTGAAAGTCTTTGACACAGAAGAAAATTACAAAGACAGCAGGGAGCAAACACCGAAGATCAAAATGCATGGGTCAACCCCTCAGAAATAGTCTGAGTTTAAAGGCTAACTAGAAGGTAAAGAGCTGTCAGTCTGCTACCTGCAGAACATCATCTGCATCACACCAGGAATATGTTACAGGAACTCTAGGAAAAAAATCCCAACCTCTTTCTTAGTGACCACCAGCTTCTGGTTCTTAAATAATTACTTTATAAGCCTGAGGAAGTATGAAATATGTAGAGCAGATCACCACTGACTGCTAAGAAGGATTTGAGGGCAGAGGGAGCTGCCACAGGCAGGATCCCCTTATGGGGGGGAAGAAAAACAGAGAAGAAACACCAATTCAGTAAAGGTCAGAGCAAAGTGAAGACAATCAGACACAGCAGTGTATCCCAGTAGCAAGGGGAGGAAAGGATTTTAGCAGGGGCATTACCAAAGCAGCATGCCACTTCTGCTAACTTGTGAGCCAACTGTTGCAACTTGCCAACATTCCCTTCTGAAGTGCTGCTTCATGCTACAAGTAAGACTAACTGCACAAATCTGATAAAAGGAATGGTAGCAAAAGGAGGAAAACAGGCTGTGCACAAGTCTGTAGTCTTGAAATGAAAGTGCTGAAATTCAACAAAAACAGTAAAGGGAGAAACTCCATAACACTCTGGAAGAGTGAAACAAAAGCATGAATTCCTACCACCAGACTTTGAGCTGGGTATCTTGGGCTACCAACGCAGCCAAAAGAGAGAGACCTTCACGGAGCAATTCAGCTCTAGTACAAACTCTCTTTCAGAAGTCAGACAGGTGGTCTCACGCCCAGTTTCTCTCTTTCCTTTAGAGGGAACATAGGGCAAGGAGATGTCCAATTTAGGGACCTCAGTTCAGTGCTTAAAGGTGAAAAGAATCCTCCTTTCCTGCCTCAGTTTTCACAAAAAGAGACAGAAATCCACCTGCAGATTTTTAATGGCAGTGAAGCAAACATTCAAGTTCGTAAAAAGTGAAGACGTGTGTCAGATACATCATTTGCATCTTGCCACTGTTCCACCCATGCAGACCACTCCTTTTCACTCAAATTTCATGGTTAAATAATATAATTACACTCAGGACAGTTAATCCCAATCTTCCCTTATTCTAAAAGCTGGTGTTTCTAAGTCAGATCTGAAATACTGTCAGTGTTCTAAATCTCATTTTGAAGATATGTATTACTTATTCCTACAACCCTTCATTCTACCTAGCAGCTCTGTAAACTGCACAGAACAAAATCTTGGCAATTTTAAACAACTTTTTCTTAGGGAAGAAGACATGTAACATAAGCTTGTTCTCATTTTCCAGTATCAATCCTTACTCATACCTGGTAAAGCATGGACTACTCATTCCTATCACCATGCCTTTCTAGCTAGACAAAGATTTTGACAAGCATGAACAAGAACTTCTTAAAATTAAGCAAGCCATCAGGAATTCCCTATAACTTTTGGTAACAGAAGGCAAAATCCATTAGCAATACTTTGCACACATAAAAAAGTCAGGGAGAAAACACCTAAATGTTATTTTTATCCTCTTGCAAATACTCAGAGTATTGCACAAGTCTCCTGAGGCATTATTCAAATGATTTTTCAGACCCAGCATATGTCACACATCCAGACAAGTGATAGAATTGTACAGAAAAGGTGTATATAAAGGTTGGCTTTAGTAATCTAAAGACTTATTCTGATTTTGCTTGCATTTAAAATCAGGAAGGGGAGGAAAGGGAAACAACTGGGTCAGGACATACAAACAGGGCCACTAAATATGAGCATGCCCATTAAGAGTTGAAAAAGAAAACTAACCAGTCAAAAATTCAGATTACTTAGAATTTCTATAATACAAGGTGTGAAATTCAAGCAGCAAAGGTATTAAAAGCAAAAATAACTACTAAAACACTACCTTCACATTCTGGTCAGGTCCTAAACGGAACTTTTTTTTTTTCCTCATTTCAAAAGGATAGACATAAGTGTGTGTGTGGGGGAAACCCCACAACAACCAAACAGTCCACCAACAATAAAACAGTCACAAGTAAGAGTTCTTTTAGATACATATAAGCTTGGAAAACCTAGATGGATTACTTTTGCACAAAAATCAGTAATTTTCCAGCTGCAATTAACACAAATTCTAGTGCGCACATTCAGACAGCTAGCTACACTTCTTTTACCTGCACACAAACTCAATAAGAAGTTTTTTTGCAACACAAGCAATGAAGTGTGATACTCTGTCACTGTGGAAATTGTTTTAAAGACTAGCCTTGGGGCTGAGCTTACACATGCAAAGACAGTGCTCTGCTACAGTGTGTAAGACACCAAGATTTCATTACTGCTGTAATCTTTAGCTCTCCCCAGGTCAACAGAGCTCAGAGTACGATGCAGAGCAGCAACTCCCCAGAGGCTGTCAAGCAGCAGCAATAAAGAAATAAAGCAGACACGCAAAGGATGTCTCATCCAGAACCTTTTGGCTCCAAAGACACAAATCTGAGCATTGAATTACAGTAAAGGGAGTGAAAGAGGCAACCAAAACCCACCGCGCTCTACAAAAATTTCAGAAAGACCCATAGGAGAGGGAGGAACAGCAACTACGGTGCAACTCTCCAAAGAGCTGAAGTATTAACTTCCTGATTTATAATGTGCATCCCCCTCTCTCCTAAATCCCTGCTACAGAAAAAGCAGCCTTCTAAAAAGTTTGTAACACATAGCAAAGTTCAAGAATGATTCTGTAAAAACAGAAAACAAGACGTGGAACCAGGCAGCAAGTATTTTGCATTTGCCTTGGTCACAGCCAATGCGCACAGCAATCCGGATACAACTGGAAGGACAAAGGAATGCAGAAAGGAACACAAAAAAACAAATGTGGTGGCACCTTCACCTCCAACACAGCCTCACTTTCTGGCTACCACCCCTAACTCACTTCATTTGGGCTATTTTCCGCACCAGTAATTTTGAATATGCTTGGAATAAAAAAAGAAAAAGAAGCTCAATTTATATTGATGACAAAACCTCTAATAACTAGCTTGTCATAGAGGACTTTTCAGAAGCAGACTGCAAAGCGTTCTATAAAGGTTATCAAATACCCTCATACACCATGAAGTGACTTGGTTGAGGCCACCTAAACAAGTGACTTCTAATACATCTCCTTGTTCTTTAGCTACTACCCCAACTATACACATAACGAGTTTTTTCTAGGTTTTTGAATAAGACAGAAGACTGCATCAGAGCAATTTAGCCTAGCCGCCTTCTAAACAGGCAAGCAAAGACTGATTTGAAGACAAAGTTTTCTTTACAGCCTACTCAAAGTACCACAGATTTCAGCGAACAAGCTCCATGTTGATGAAAGAATTTGCCATCCCGGCCACTTAGCTGCACAAGTTCCTTCAACTAACCCATGGATTTGAGCTGACTTAGGGCACTTTCCCATCTCAAATACAAATGGTAATGAGTAGTTAACCTTGAGGGTGGTGGATTACAATGCTGGATTGACAATACTGTGATTTTTATGAACAGTTGTGTCAGTACTCCCAGGTATTCAAACTGCTTCTGAGCACGCACAGGTACCTTCATCTTGGTAAGCTGGTAGCTCTGCAGCCCAAAATAATGGTTAAACTGAATTCCAGCATCTCCTTTGGTAGGTGATGTGGGAGGACACAAAATATGTTGCATCCGGTACTTTAGATTCCACTTTAAACTCACCTCGGGCACCAAGCAGATGGCCTGAAATTTACCCTACATCTTCACAGAACACACATTATTTTGTAAAAATGCAGGTCCTGACAGTGCAAAAGGAATCTGCAGTATGTTATCTTTCCTTCAATAAAAGCAATGCGTTTCAGCAGTCTTCCAGTGACTCAGCTGGTGTTTAACAAATAAAAGTGACAATCAAGGAAGCCATTGGCAGGATGGTTTAGTGGACAACAGGAGCCTGAGTAGTAGGTTGACATGGATTCAGAACAGATTTCCTGCAGTACCTGGAGACCTCACTTCTATCTATCTGTCTTCTGCTGTTTAGCAGCAGTCCATCTGGCTCCAAATGGACTGGTATGTCTAAAAGGCACAGTACAGTGATAATGACGTAAGCCCAAGGGCCAGTAGCACAATATGCAACAAGAGAATTAGTAACTCCGGTTCTCAGCAGAACTAATTAGCCCTTGCGGATATTGATGCCACTACACCGTTTCCAGGAAAAGCTGTTTGGGGCCAGCCCAGGCATTTCCACCCAGCACTTCACTGCACAGCATGTGCTCTTAACAAGCCAAGTGTGATATCCGAGCTGGCTGTGTGCAGCATCCTGTTCGCAGATTTTATTTCCCATTCCTATAGTTTGGGAATAAGGGTCTACAGTTATGCAATCTAATTCCCAGATGACTCATCTTCATGCAATGATACATAAATGTTTTCTTCTAGGACTTGCGGAACTGCTGAGAAACACCAGCACAATGGCTGACAGAGTCAAGATTTAGTAAGATTAAATACAACATTTTCTTTTGCTGAATCTTAAGCCAGATCAGAGTTGTCTTAAAGCAGAAAAGCAGATCAGTTCCCCAGCCCAATTTATGTTGTGTCTGCTACTGAGCTACTATAATACATAACTGAGAGGGCAGTCAGCAGGATAAAGATGAACCTGGCACTGCCAAAAGAACTGTTCATATAATGACAGCCCCCGATGGGTAACTGCCTGGCAGTGATGACCTACCTACTGTACCCAATTCCACACTCAGTTAAAACTGTGTAATGCCACCGAAGACATTCACATCACAGCAGTATGAACTGCATAGAGAAAGCAGTATGAACTACATAGATAGTTAGTCAACTGCTTTACATAAAATCACAGCAATCAATCTCTTTAAAACTTTGTTCCAATACACTTCAGTTACAAATGCTAACAGTTAGTTTCTGTTTATGTTTGTGTCTGCTTTACAAAAGGCTCCAGCTTTCAGGGCTATCCATTAACCCACTCAGCATATAGAACCACAGATCAGGAGGTATGCTCCTGCACTACAAACTCTTCCTACAGGATTAGGAACTTAAGCTTCTGTAAATGGGTCTTCAAAATTATAATTAAACAAATAAGTACGCAAACAAAAACAGGATGCACAATATTTATTGTTATTTTGAGGCTTCCACTTCCCAAAATTTCTCTCTTTTGGTATGGCATTTCAACACCTAACTGCAACTCTTAACATGGCTCTAACAATGTTGCTAGCATATTGCAAAAAATAACTTACTTTTGGCACATCAACTGCCACCTCCCTCATGGCGCTGGGCCTGACATCATTCATCCCCTGCAGGAAGTCATTGAAAGCAATCATCACTGACCCAGCCACCTCGTTGTCTAATAGGTTAGGTCTTTTCCCCAGTGCTCTCCGCAATGCGTACAAACCTATTAAAAACAAAGAAAACATGGAAATATGTAGACTTCCTCCTGGTAATCACAAACATAAAATCAACAACACAAACACACAGCAGCTCTGGAAAGGAAATTATGTTCAAAAGAATGTCTCAATGCTGGGCCTCAACTAGGTCAAAAAACATGCAAGACACTTCCGATGAGAGAGCAAGAAAAAGGGGATTTAATGACCACAGACAGAATATAAACTAAATCTGTTCCAAAAGACAGAGTCAAACAGCCTTGCCCCTGTGTTCCCAGAGATGAAGCTACCAGGACAAAACCTCCAAGCGTCCATACATCGATCCGAACACATTTCTAAACCACAGAGGAAGAGGGATAATGAACATTCGAGACAAACTTTAAATCAGCTCACATAAGGCATTTGCAGTCTTGTCCATTCTTCTATTACTAGGGCTGTGTTTTCCAAGCTGCTCTTAAGAACAAACTGATGAGATTCCTTTTACTTTCATTGGAAGCCTATTTTGCTATCTAATAAGGTGCCAGATACTTATATTTTTCTTGATATGCAACAAACATTCCCTGCAATACTCAACAGCTCTTCGTTCCCTTCAGCGATCACACTTTTCAAACACAGGCATAGCTTTTACCTTCTCCTTTGTCTGGCCAAATCACTCACATACGATACCTATAAATCTTGATACTAATTCCTAGCTTCCCTCTATAATTCAATCCTTCAAAAGCCACTCAGGTCCCACCCACTTGCACATCAATATATCAATACTCCTCAGGCAGGACCAAGCGGTACCATCTGCAGCTCCCAGGCATTCCCCAGAGGGAGCAACTATGGCCCCCACCGTGTAAGATGCCCAAAAGCATCATGATCTTCCCACTCTATAATTATGCCTTTTAAGGTCTAATATAATTTGGAGTTTTATTGCTTCTACTTCCAACTCTCTTCTGTGAACTGAAACTGTTAAAGATGTGATCTAATATGTTATTACATGATGAGTATAGTCTTGTATACACACATGCAGATATATAATACAACCTGTCATGTGTTACAAAAAAAGAGCAGTTAGTACACCAGTTCGCCTTGCATGACCATAAAAAGACAAACATTTGCTAAATCTCTTCTATATTTAACCAAACAAAACATCAATTAATGCTACATGAAAGGACAATAAAAGGGATAAGCTATTTCTGAAAATAGACATGATTTTAACTTTCAGCAGATTGTTGTGTTTCTTCTACAGAGGCACTGGTAGATGCAGACATGCAAAGTTTCTGACAATTACAGGAATTCTGCATTTCCTACAATATATACAATGTGTGAAGAGATATTATATCTCCCCTGTGAAGCAGTACAGCTGGTGTCTCTCCATAAACTGCCAATTACAGCAGAATCTGAGCACCTGCATTCAATACCCAGGCTCTTAATACAATAATGAAAAAAAAAGTTTGTAATTCAGGTTTCCCCTTGCACAGAACATCCAGAACTAATAAGATATATAAATAAAAACATTCCATGAGGCCAAGGAGAAGAATGAAAATCTGGTCACCAGAGGACAAGTGTAAAATATAACTGACTCATTTTAACAACCCAGACAATTTTCATGTTATTCCTCCCCCCCTTCTTCCTTCCTCTGAAACAGTTCATTTTAAGCAAACAAAAAACTTAAGACAATACAGATTCACTTCCCCGGATTTAAAATTTACATCCAAGCAAATGAATTCAACATCTCATTCTAGTGCCATTGCAGCTAACACTTTGGGGGGTGGAAGCAGGTACTGGGGTTGAGTTCTACGTTTTCTTTTTGGCAAAGTCAATTCATCTGGCACTCTCACTTTAAAAAAAAACACAAGACTAAAATAGCTTAGCATGAAATTAAGTCATAGAGAAAGCAAGCAACTGATAAAGATCTCTGCTCCTCATTTCTACACATATCTGCTCCATCAGGTACCAGTTTAGCCTAGTGCCCATTTGATGCATTTTAATCGTGTCATGGTTATCTTTTCTCCATGGCGTGATGAATTCTTAAAAACAACTTTACTTTAAAAAATTGAGAGAACAGCACATAAAAATGCCCAAGGAGAGCAGTGCTCTTAAGGACCATTTCTGCCTATGCTGCTAGGAGTACGAGTGAAATTTCTGTCCTCAGCAGCAGGTATGAAATGCAACAGCCTTGATCCAGAACAGGAATAAAGAGGTCACAGCTTTTCAAACAAAGCCTGAATTCATTTCAGCATGTGCACGCACACACCACTGCACAGGTCAGCATTTAATTGAAACAATGTTTTACATTAAAACAATAATAAAAAACAGATTGAAAAAGAAAGCATGATTCTTCCTGTTTCCTCCTGTTATCATAATCATTCTTTCCTGCACTTCAGATTGACCTCTAACCAGAGCCGGGGGG
>VXBL01004075.1:2125676-2190996 GCA_013400195.1 Aramus guarauna | reverse complement strand
GGGGGGGGGAAGCCTTATTAACAGGAGAATGGTACAGCCAGTGACTTGCCGGAGGCAGAAAAACACATCCTTGTCTCGAGACACTGAAAGATGTATTTAATGTAAGGAAATGCAGGGTACAGTGCAAAACATGCTGCTGGAAGCCACGCAGAGGGCGAAGGAGGTGAAACACTACAGCGAACCCAAGTTTATCACTACAGAAATTATAATGCAGATAAACTGCAGATTCAGACATAGTACCTCAGAAAACAGCGAGTATCTCAGCTTAGCGTTGGGTATCTTTACATGGGAATGTTTTGGTTTGAGTATATGTCATTGCTGTAAACTGAATCTGAGCACAGCATTTGTTTCAGCTTTGCTCACTCCTTTTCAGATGCTACTTCATTCTTAAGGATTAATGACCATCAACAGCCTTTTGGCAGTGACTGGAGGCTCAGAAGTGGGGAGGAAGGACACAGACGTACTTAGCCTGCTGGGTGGTCGGTGGGACTACCCTAATCAGAAGAGAAACTTAACTCAGAAGGCAGCCTTTGCAATAGTGAACAACACTGATTCTCGGTGGAGTATAAATGGAAAATCCCAGTTAAAAAAAAAAGAAAACAAAACAAAACCACAACAAGCATAATAAGTCATGCATGATTACAAACAATGGAAAATAAACAATTTGTTCCAGTCCAGCAACTGTGCGTTCTACCTCACCAACTCATCCTGTCTGTCTAGAACAGAGGAAACTAAGTGGACAGAGGGGGAAAAAACAGCAGAACGCCCTGTCCTGGTACAGATGAACGTTGTTTAGTACCAGGCAATGCATGAGGTCAATAGCATTGTTTCCCTGTAAGACCTTCTTGCTCGTAGCTTGGCTAAGTGTTGGCACATTAGATCATAATCACAAATGTCTGAGCCTAAAAAACAGGCTCTACAACACTACTATATTTGTCAGAGTCTGTGTATAATTATACACTACTGTAAATAACAGAAAGCAACCACTCAAAATGACGAACATATATATACACTTTAGGTTTCAAAAACAGAATATATGCAACACTTGAGGAAACAAACTGAACAAAACAAAATGGTTAATCATGCATCTTTCACTGCCCATCAGCTACTCCTCCTGCAAATCCATCTTGTCTGGATTTACTCTACCAGAATCCTAATACCAGATTTTTTACGTAGCTTCAAAGAAATTGTAATCATCTTGTAAGATTGTTTACAAAGGGAAATGTTTCTTCTTTCTCTGCTAATCTGGCATTTCCCTCCCAAATTATTATCGCCAAACCCAGAAGATGCATACCATTTCTCACAGTGGCAGCTGTCAGATCCAACTTGATACTCTCCTGCATGGCTCTGAGTGGAATGCTTGACAGCATATGGAAAGATTTCAGCTTCCTAACAGCACTGGATGGGGCATCTTCCTCTACTTCTAGATTTTTACATACTCTACTTCAAAATTTAACAGTTTTATGCACAGAAAAAGCATTTCATATAACTTAAAAACAATTCTGAACTTTAGAAACAGTAAGAGGTGCATACCTGACTTCACAGGCAATGGAGACAAAAATTATCCCAGTGTTTAATATTTTTGAGATAAGGAGCTCTTCTGCTTTGTATCGGGCAATTTTTAATGAGCATGGCTTTCTGCACTCATTCAAGACAACCATCCCAAAATTATACTAGGAAATCTTTTATAGGACTTCAAGTATCATATACTATAAATCACATGTATTCTTGAACATAGCATAGCCTACAATAAACATAGAGAATTTATAGTACTTCATTACATCAGGGTATTGGACAGTCAAATACAAGAAAAAAAAATAGAGAGCACATGTATGTTGTTTGCAGTTATGCACACATATACAATACCCCAGACAAAGCCCGTATGTCTAGCAGATGAAAGCCTTGCCATCACCTGGTAAGGACCACTGCTCCTCTGAGAATGTCCTACAGACACATCCTCACCTGTTCAGTCAGCCTTTCATCCTGTGCAGAGCCAGCAAACCAGCTCTCCTCCCCATCACGGTGAAACAGCACTAGGTAGTAAC
Organism: Aramus guarauna; assembly: GCA_013400195.1. Taxonomy (NCBI): domain Eukaryota; kingdom Metazoa; phylum Chordata; class Aves; order Gruiformes; family Aramidae; genus Aramus; species Aramus guarauna. Next base: position 2,188,951 of record VXBL01004075.1, on the reverse strand, counting down.
AAGAGCAGCTGCCATGAGCACTGAGGGACAACAGGGGTCTGTCTGGGCAAAGGCTCTTCTTCTCTTTACTCCTCTGATAATGTACAGCACAGCACTACCAGGCAAGCACATCATGTCTGTGGACCACTAGCAAGCTTTCTGGGGCAGGAACCACGATTCACAATAGCTGAAAAATTCAGATGTGTTCTTCCATTTGCATCCTAAGAAACTTCAACAATTTGGAAGGGATTTTGATGTGTTTTGGTTTGGTTTTTGTTCGGTTGATTTATTTTGTCTGTCATTGTCCCCCTCCCCGCAGTGTACATCAGTATGGACTCAAACACACCAAGAAATTTACCAAGGAGTTAAAAAAAAATTAAATCCATGGACCAGACTCCTACAAATACATTTTGAAACTTATTTCTTTTTTATTTAATCTATACATAAAATGCATGCCTATTTAGAATAAATTTCAGGAAGCAGAAACCCTTACTTTTGCTCTTGAACCCATATTCTGCAATCTGTCTTTAACTGCCAGTGCTATATGGGAAAATCCCTGAAGAACTTTCATATAGTGTTTGCACAGGAAAGATAATGCCCGTAAATCCCTTGTAACCATAACATTGCAAATTCACTCAGCTAACCTGAGCACTAATCTACTGTAGGGATTACGTACGCGATTTATAGTCCTTCACAAAGAGCTCCGGCATTTGCTGGAACATGTCTATGGAGCTGACAAAGTTGCTGAGAGGTACTACAGGGAAGGGAAAGGAAGGAAGAACTTTATTTTCAAAACTTCTTTCATACAGGAAACAGTTTATTCACAGATCAGGGTACACACGCACCATTTATCCTAAGACAATGACAAGGGAGGGAAATAAGGAGTACCAGACTGCCTGCTCTCATACGTAAATGTACCTAAGCTAAGGTTAGTCATACATGTGTTAGAAGAAAAATAAGTACTGCCAGACTACCAGAATAACAAGGGCAGAAAGACAGGAAGTAACAGTTAGTGGCTAAATGTTGGTCTAATTGTAATTAGGAACACTGTCAAGTTAGAATATAGCTAAAAGTTAGAGACCTATGAAAACTTTGCCGGAAAATATCTAAGCTCTGTCCCCCAAGAGTAGCTATTCATTCTACACACAAATGCCTACTACTAACTGATTTTATTCCTGCAGAACTAACACAGACATACAAATTAAGCTACATTTCACCAGATGATTTTTTTTTTTTTTAATTAAACAAAAGAACTAAGACTGCCTCCAGATCCTAAGTTTACCATTATATATTCCAGGAAAGCATTTTACCTGGAGCCTGAGAGGCAGTCAGAAAACAACTGAAGCCTGAAGATGAGCATCAACTCTAAATGGGTTAGTTCAGATCTTTCTAAAGCCAGCAGAGCAAGACGGAGTGAGACAAATCATAACATGGTCAGTTCATCTCTATGTACTATGAGGGGAACAAAACTCCTACAGATTTTTAGTACAGGAAGAACTGCACCTCAAATGTATTTGAAATGGAGTCTATTACCATTGCTGTTCAAGTTACATTTGAAACCAGACTCCACACAGAAGCTGAAAGGAAAAACAATGCATACCAATTGCTTCACAGAGATGACATTGTACTTGAGTTCTAGATGTTCACATATTATGGTCACTCAAAGAATGTAAGAGCAAGCCAAGTGATTAAAGAAGATTTGAAGAGAACTAAGGAGAGAAGTGTTAGCCAAAATTTAAGAGAGATCTGAATCTAGAAACACAACTGTGTCAAATCAAATTCTGCCTAAAACAAGACAAAGTAGCATTAATGAGTATCAGACAAATCATCAAAAAAACAGAACATAGAACAAAATGAAAAATGATTGCCTTTCTAAAATTAAAAAAGTTACTAAAGGCTTCTTAAAGTGTAATATGCCTTTCAAACAAGTAATTTCCCAAAAAGTATGCTCTATCTTGGAGGGGAAAAAAGAAGTTTTAGTCCAAATATGTAATTCCAATTCATAACTGGAGTCTGCTCCAGAACCAGGAAATAGAATAACTTTCTGCATCACGAGAAACCAAGTCTGAATCATCTGTGCTAATTTAATGCCAGGTTACTGTAGGGCTGCAGTGAACATGAACACTGTTGCTAAGAGAAAAACACCACAGTGCTTGTGTGCTGGTGAGCAATAATAGTCAGCTTGGTTACCCTACTTCAGCTGGCAGGAGGTAAAAAATTAGACATGATGGAAGAGGAAGAAGGAAGTAAGTCTGCAGAATACCTTTCAGTTAGCAAAATGCCAGTTAAGATGAATGACTGAGTACAGCATGCTGTATTACCAAGAAGAAAGTCCACAGATTTGCCAAACCCTTCTCAGAGATTAAAGGTCAGGAAGTTGTCTTCAGTTCTTAGATGTGAAAAACCTTTAAAGTTAACACAGAGGAGCAAGCAGCTCATATCATTATAGAAAAAACCCAAACCTATAGGAGAGTTTAAAAGATAGTGGACTGCGGAGTGTCTTCAATAATCAGTTTAGTCTTGGTTAAATCAGAGGAGCTATACATACAGCTGAGGATTTCTTCTGTTGCTACAGGAATAACATTGCCTGGCACACAGCTCTCATCCAGCTTCACATCCAGGGAGCTGAAGCCCCTGAGGGATGCAAAACCCAATCAGCAGAATAGCGACTAGCATACCACTCCTGTCAATGTGCCTCAGAGCTGGGTTACCGACATTGTGTTGATTCCCAGCTCTAGAAAATAAACAGGGACCACACAGAACTGCCTGTTCCCACCACTGCTCAGCTGATGACCCAGCCTAGGACAGTATCTGCCCTAAATTTATTCTGTTCTTAAGCAAAAAATGACATAATGCTCAATTTTCAGGACCTGCGAGCTGAGGAATGACGTTCTGACTGCCATTTCACAGCCCACCAGTCTGCACAGGTAGGGCTGCACCAACACAGGCTACCCTGGCATCCAGCACCCCCTCACCTGTCAAACCAGACAGCTTGTTTTGGGGCTGACCCTCCAACCCATTAAAACTCAGAAGTTTCTATATGCGTTGCCACGCATGAATAATATCGTTTCTTCAGTACCACTCAAGCTGCAGAAGCAAGAATATGGTGTCTATCTGCTGTGAAGGTTAATTTAAAATATTAATGACAGTTACTGATCAGCTCTTCTGAAAATATTCTTTATTTCCTGCTTACATAAATATCAGCAGACAGAATGGGATGTGCTTTAAACAGATTAAGTACTGAACCCACAACTGTGTATATGAAGTCAGCAATCCCATCATCCAATTAACTGCAAGCCAGTTTCAGATAAAAACACACTTAAAATTAGTTATGATGAAAACCAAAAGTTCATACGCCCTGACTGCAGTAAGTGCAACGTTCTCCACACAAAAACAAAAATCAAGTACCATTACAAAACAAACAAAAAAAGGCCAAAGATTTTATAGAAGAAAAAGTAACTACAAAAAGCAATGTGCTCCAGCATCCCTTCAGAGAGGCAAATAGAGCAAGACTTTTTCTCTCTGGATACAGATACAGTTGCACTATGGAAACATCTGTGCACTCAGCATATGCAAAGACACAGGGGGGGAAAAAAAAAAAGATTCAGAAATTTTGCAATCACATTAGAATGACACTGAACCAAAGTAAAGGGGTGAGAATCTAACCCTATGCAACTAAAATAACACAATTTTTATGGAATCTTGGGAAAGTAGTTCAACTATTTTAAATGTCTAAGCAATTCTTAAACCAATTCTGACTTTGTCTTTGCCCCCACAAGTTGCTGGCAGGAAGAAACCCTATGAAAGAGGACAAGGGATCCCACAGACAGGAATAAGGTCAACATGCTCCTCCCAGTCTCAAGCATGTCCCTTCAAGCCGCTCAGAAGCATCCAGATGTGGTCCCTTCTGCACAAAAGCCATCATTGAGTCAGTGCTCTAAGAAACAATCCAAAAACATATGTTACAGTCGGAGTCCAAAAAAGCCACATTGCTTTGTTATGTGTGCGTGCAAGCAGGGACGCATTTGTTCATAACCTGTTAAGACGGCAAACTAGGTCAATTGCTTTGGTTTAAAAAACAGATTCTGCATTAAGGACCCAACTTTAAAGTTATAGAACACAGCACTAACTTAAAACTCATGAATGCTGAAGATGGGGATTGGATTTTCTTGGTCCTGTTACACCATAAATTAGCTTGATGGAACACAGTGCTGGAAAACTCAATTGTTACAGTTCAAAAATTAATTTGTAGCTTTACTTCCACATTGTGTCTGGACTTTTCAGTGCATTTCAAAATCCAGTGTCCTGCCATTTCTGCAAAAATATCTCAATTTCATAAGAATACTTTTTTTCATATTGACCATCTGACTATGCATGATATTAATATTCCCAAAACCCCCACATTTTCTACACGACCTCTTTTTATAGAAAGACAAGCAGCCTTTCCCACCTCATTCTGAATGTCCCATGGGAACCAGTATTCAGTTAGAGAATGCAATAGCAGATCATTTGCAACAGCATAGTTTCAATGTTTTTCTGTGCTACAAAAAAAAACCCAACCAAACATACATACATGGTATTTTTGGTCACTTTCCATAAGACAATAAAATAACTATAGCATGTCAAGCAGTGCTTTCCCTTTAAAAATCTGTAACTGCAATCAGTTAATTTGAAAACAATCGCATTGCCTTGATCATCAACTGCCTTTGTCAAAATCTACACTTTCAACAGTGCCTCAGCCACATTCCTACATTTAGGATTATAATTAAAAACAAACAAAACAAAAAAATTGCATTTGTTGCACACCCTCAGCAGAATTCAGGTCCAAACTGTGTTGGGAAAGGTTCAGACTGAACCTTTATGTCTTAAAGAAAGGATAGACATGCTTGGTGCCCTAACACTAGGCTGTTTCATCAAGACCATGACTGAGCTAAAATGAAGAGCTCAAATTTGAGATACAAGGCTGAGAAGCCACATATTGAACGCAGCGTTTGTCTAATTGAAAGACCAGTCAGAGACTGTTCCTGAGGGTGCACAGAGACTCACTGTTAGCCCAAACAGCTCATGTTTCCTGCAGGTGGTCAGGCTACCAAACTTGCAGAAGCTGGGAGGGGAAAAAAAACCCCCAACACATCGATCTAACAAAAAGACATTCCTGGTTTTCAGGGGAATTTACTTCCCCATCAATTACAGGGAAAAACAAAAAAACCTAGGAGCCAGCCCTTCAATTGCTTAATTTTTTTTTCTTTTTCATGCAAGTGGATTGCAGAGACTCTTTTTTGGGTTGTAAGAGATACAGCAGGAAGTCTGTCACCTCCAGCATAAGCAAGTACAGAACCCCCATAAATAATTTATACTTTTATAGATCTAATATCTACATATAATCAATATACAGAGCTATCAATTAAACAGCATAAAAACTCTCCATCCTAGCTGTATTATTCATCAGAATGCAGGGGTAATAAAAGGGCCAAATGAATACCATAGACAATAAGATCTCCAAACAACAGGACTCTTAAAATTATGAACAAAAGACAACAGACTATATTATATGTCTAAGCAAGTAGCTTCACAGATTCAGCAGAGTAATGCTGATTCATACTGGTCAAAGATGTAGCTCAATTTCTTATTTCTGTAACATTTTTTGTAAAAGCCAGCTCAAGCCAGTGAACCATTATAAACCTAAAGGGTAAGCAAGGCGATACCTTTAACTGCATTACAATCAGGCAATTTAATAAAACTCTGATGCAAAACAAAGTGATTAGCGCCTCTTTCACAAAAGTCTCAAAGTTTCAGTGGTTGCAAAGCAGCATCCTCACTGGAACCAAATAGAAGTTATTACAAGACAGACCACTATTTAAACAAAGACATTTGTTCTTCCTCTCCTCAAGATGCTATCTTATCACAGTCCAAGTGTTTTATATCAGCACACTGAAATTATGTGTAATGAACAAGGATGTTCAAGATAAAGTCTAAGAGTTACAAAGCAAATACTTCCTTTCTCTGTAAACAATACAACTGAACCCACTTCTTGAAAAAATCAAGCTATATTTATATTCACCCTCTTGAAATGCTACAGGCAGCCATAGAAGGATAAGTTTATAATAAATTGCTATATTTGGAAACCTTTGTTGCTAAGCATCTTCTAACATTCCGTACAGTTTATACCATTCATATCCCTGCTACATAATTAACATTTCATATGTTTTTCCAAAAAAAAAAAAAAGTGCAGTGCTTATCTTTGTTGTTGAATTAAAACCATTATAATTTTTTAGGGAATTAATAAAAGACTGTGTGGCCAATTAATTAAAGCAGAAGCAACAAGATCTCAGGGGCATAAGAACACTGACATTATATGCCAGGATATGGCAGAGTCTATCTTCTAGAGACTGCGTCTGCTTGAGATAAAACAATTCAGAAGGCAGTTGTTCACACTAAAAGGTAGTCTACTGAATAACTTAGGACACAGTAGACCTCTTAGTCTTAAGAATATGACTCTCTCAGCTGCACACATAACTAAGTCCTTTCTTGTCAAAAATTCTGTGCCTGTGAACCCCTCAGAAGGTACTCAAGTCCTCAAGAGTCTACCACAAGGAGCCCATCACAAGCTGATGTACGCAGGATGTGATCCAGTGCCCATCAAGGTATTTGCAGGTTTCCCATAATATGCTGTTAACCTATGCAAAAGCAAGCAGTTAACTGGAAATCACAAGCATATTGCTAGACAGTAGAGAATCATAGCAGATCCCGATTTGTCCAAGGTAGTCACTACAGATAATGTAACCTTGAACAGAGATGAGGTACACTAATTCTGAAAGTATTGCCTCTAAGCTAGTGATAATTGCCATGTTAAAAATACCAGTATTACTTTTAATTTTGCTGGAATGCTTAGTTATTTGTAAAATAGACAAATACTACTCGCTCAGCATTGTAAGGAGGGGATACAAGTACTCTGCGCAACAATTAAGGCTAAGATAGATACACACACAGATCTGATGCCTATCACCCTGTTGTCAACTCTTGCAGCAATACTGTAAGCTTCACGATCCCTAGTGGTTTTCCTATAAAGTCTCAACATTTTGTGGTTTCATTTTGTGAGAAGCTAAAACTGTATCTTTAGTAGAGGACCACTAATATTTTAAAAATTCAGCAGATCAAATAAAAACTCTTAACTGATTATTATATCCATCTATATACAAATATTTCACAGGTGTTTGGTCATAATAAAGTGTTTGGAAAAGTCCAGAGCACACTGCACGGATTCTCCAGGTTTCTTGTCCACCTCTCCTCGCCCATTCCAGCATACACAACACTGCAATTCTGTACACATCATATACACATGGGCCTACAAACATTCAGCGCAAGCTGAACGTTAAAGACTCCTAAAACTTCTTAATGACTTCCATGAAAATGCACAGTCGCTGAACAGAATAGAAAACTTGCCTGTCTGACCCCAGAGGTACCACTAAGCAATTCTTGCACTGGAGAACAAACAACTTCTGCCAAGAAAAAAGTTGGTATCTGTTTAACTCTACAATAGCTATTTAATTTTCATTAATATATGTTCTTCAGAATTACATAGAAGACAAACATCAAGGCTTTTATAATGAAGTATCTTAGGAAACCTAACTACAGACGCAAAAGTGAAAGGTTTGCCTATCATGGCCCTGCAATTACTACATTTACCATGTTACATTAATTACTACATCCTTGGTTTACACAAGCAGCATACATACAATATTACACGTGTGTTAAAAAAACAGAGTTGAAGTACACAGATAAGGAAGGATGAGGCCTTTGGAAATTATCTAAACTTTGTATTAAGAATATAAACATATTTAGCTTGTAAACTTGCAGGCTTTCCAGTCACAAATGAAGTACTTAAAGATATAAATGGGGTAACCAGGAATCAAGAGTGTCCAAAAGACCACTACTGCAATACGATTAGCAAGCAACAATAATCTTGTACCAAAAATTGAATGTATATTTCTGACTTCAGAATTCCTGCTTCTAAATTAGTTTCCATGTTTCACCTGTACCTACACACATATCGTGTGAAAGTGGCACAAGTAACCTTAAAATTTGTGAAAGAACTCTTAACTCTATGATATAAACTGTTTATATCATGTTCTGTGTTGTAATATATACGAAATATTATGTTCAATTCTGAGCCCTACATTACCAAAAGGTTGACAAACTGGAGGGAGTTCAGAGAAAAGCAACATAATTTCTCAGAAGGCAGGAAGGACTTATTTATGAGGAAAGATTAAAAGAGCTAAATATTTATAGTTTGGCTCAGTAATGAATGAGGAGGTAGGGAACATGAGAACAGCCTAGAGATATCTGAAGGGTGTAAACACTAAGGAGGGAGAGTGAACGTGTTATACAAGGATGTAAATAGAAATAATGGGATAAAACTAAACAAGGAAAACTTAGGCTGAATATCAGAGAGCATTCCTGGACAGCAAGCTATCTTGGCCCATGGCACAGTTTCTTAAGTGAAGCAATAGAAGCCCATTGCTTGGAACAACAAATAAGAGCAGACAAAACACTCGAAAATTTGCGTTATGGAATAACCTTGCTCTGCTAAGGAGAAATATCACCTTATAAAAGCTAGTCTTTTCTAAGTCTAACTCCAGTGAAAGCAGTAATATTTTACAAAGTGGTGAATATTTAATATAAAAATAGATATCAAGAGCTGAGTCAGAAAAAAAATCCAACTAAGAATGTTCCTTAACCATGAGCAACTTAAATTCAGTTCATGTAATACTTTGACCAAATCATGCTTCTGCAACTCTTTGAAAAGGAAAAATACATGCAGGCTGCAAAGAGTTAACAGCGCTGGACTGTCTTCTCCCCAGCAGAGGTCACTCCTAGTTAACAAATGACAAGGAAATTTAACAGCATTGATTCATACTTTAGGAACGACGATCAATAGAAAGGAGACACCCTCCTTCCCTCATTCCCAGCACTGGCTTTGGATGCAAAGCTCCCAGATAACAGCATGTCCTGCAATCAGTCGCAGGTAGATGCCAGAAGTTTTGGATCTATGTAGCACATAATGTTCAATTTCCACAAAATTCAAACTTATTTTCCAAGAGGCCTTCATGAAGTAAGTAAATATTGCCTATTTGCAGCTGGATTATGAAGTGTCCAGAATCGATGTGTGCATGAACAAGTAAAGCCTAGGCTGGGTCATGTTAGGAATTGAAACCACAACACTTTTCACTGAAAATTTTAGATTACATTAGTTAAGTATTTACTATGTGTGAGGACTGTGACACAAGCAGACTGACAGGCTCCCAAAAACACAGAGGAAGGAAAATAAAAAGTGAGTTTATCTTTTTGTTGTTGCTGTTTATATATATTTGTTTTAAAAAGAATGTTTGTTAACTTAAAACAGAGCTTAAAACACAACCAAAGCCAACGGAAGAGCACTATAAAAACAATAGTCTGTGTCTGTACATGGTTTTTTCGTCTTGATCCAAGCAAAAGCCCACAAATTCTTATTTGAGAACTATCCCTTAGAAATTCTGAAAACTGGCAAGTAAAAACCTTGCTATTCCAGTTACCATCACCCCTAATAAAACTTCTGTCATCTTCATAGTTAATTCTGGTGCAAGAATTAACCATGCACTGTGCCACTGCCAGAGGAAGCTGTCCCAGTGCCAAAGGAAATAAAAGTAACCAGCACACGCAGCAAACTTACATTTGTGAACTACAAGGGAGGAAATATGTGTAAGCAGAGCTGAAAAGTCATATTTTGACTAGACTGTTTCAAAAAGGCTGTTCATGGGTAGATTTAAGGTCCAACACTTAAACTGCGTAGACACATTCTAGCAAAACGTAAGAATTGATAGAGCATACTTTTAATATTTCATCCAATGAAAACAGAAGTGAACTCATGTTTAAGTATTCCCTGGAACATACTGAACCCTGGCTGCATGATGCGTGGATAATTCTCCAGGGTTATGCATGTACCAGAGGCCAAGTGACACTTTCCAGCTCCCAGCTCACGGTGTGCTCTCCAGTTCTCCCAGCTCCACTGCGCAACCCGACCCGGGTGCATACAGGCCCCTAGCCCCTGTCACAAGCTCCTCATCTGCAGGCAAATGAAATACAGGCACAGAATACGGAAGGGAGCCACAGTAAACACCACTCAGGCCCACAGTCTCAACATCCTGGGAACAAGGACCTGCAGGACAAGCTGTCTAGCCTGAGCGACTTGGGATTTTTGAACAGAAGGGGTACACTCTTAGGGCTATGTCAGTTAATTCACTAAACCTTTGGTAAACTGAGAGACAGCTAGCTAGCTAATATGCTAGAAATGGCACAGGCAATTCCCCAGTGTTATTAATCTTCACATTCGATTTTAAAATCTATTAATACTCAAAAGATTTTTTTTTTTTATCTGCCCAGCAGCAGACTGGTGTTCCTCATATTCCATGCTTGCCTATGTTTTATTTGACACAAAAATTAATTAAATCTCAGTGGTTTGAAAGCTATTAGTACAGACTGTGGATTTTTTTTTTTTAAACAAAATAAAGAGACTAACAATACAGTAAGATCCTAAATAAGATACACAAAGTCTTACCTGCTTCCTTGCACAAGGCTGCTAAGTCTGCACCCACATAACCATGCGCATTATCAGCCAGTTGCACCAACTCTGCTGCTGTGAGCGAATGGGGAACTTTCTTGAGAAGCTTTTGGAGTATATCCAGACGGTCTTGGGCATTAGGAATCCCAATTTCTATCTCTTTATCAAAACGCCCAGGTCTGCGCAGCGCTGCATCCAGTGCATGAGGACGATTAGTGGCCCCAAGTACCAAGAGCTGCCCTTCACTGCCCTCCTGAAGGCATCAAACAATGCAAAAATATTAATTTTAAAACACAATCAAATGTCACACAGCTTATAAACATACTTCTTGCTTGCCTTTTCCAACTGTTACACACACTAAAACCCTAATGCTAGCTTTCAAGGAACAAAGCAAACTTTTCAGAATACATAGCCCACAAGTGATCCCATCCAACCTATCCCTAATTGCAATTCAGCAATACTATAGGCTGCACACACATACAGATAATACAAGAGAAACTTTACTCCTAGATGCCCTCATCCCAGTGTCTCCCACTCTAATCCCCAAGAACCTGCTTTTCTATATCAGGAACATACGCACCAAGGAAATAAAAATAAGTGTTTTAGCTAAAAGGCAGCATTGGCACAAGAACAAAAAGGTATCAAGAGACCTTGAATAAACAAGGTAGGGAAACAAATCATTTAAGGTATCAAAACCAGCAGAGACAGGAGTTTATAAAGCTTCCTGTAGGTTCAATAGGAAAAGTGAGGTCAAACATGTTAACCAATTTCCTCAAGTTCTGCTTTTTCACTTTTAGAGTGAGGCAAAATCAGCTACAAGGTCTCTTGCAGTACCATTCTGTTTTTGTGAACAAAGCACTTTCTCCGGGAAGAGTATCCATCAGCCTTTGCCATCAGAAAATATGTTCTGTCTGTGAACAACTCCAGACCCGGCAATGCCAGCTAACATGTAAGAAAATAATGAGAAATAATGCAACCTACATACCTATCACCAGAAGTATTTTGATTACTTTGATTTCAGAGCAATTAAAAATACCTGGCTTAGTTCAATGATGGACTTTCACTAAAATTTCAGTTTTATCTCCAAAACTGCAATAGTACGAGAAGACAAAGGAAAGACAGTGAACATAAGAAAACTTGCTTTCTTTTAATCTCAGTTATCAGGAGACATTCCCATCCTATGTCTTCTGCCTAGCATGCAATAAAGCACTAGATTATTATGTAAAGTTTTACGTAAAAGTCTATTTTCCTTCCCCAGAATGATGCATCTATATTTGGCTGCATTATAGAAGCAAATTTATTTTGTTCAGCTAGTGCCCATATACATTGTCTCAATATGGTCTACTTACTGAGCCAATGCCATCCATTAGTGTCAGCAATGAAGCAACAACTCTCTTTTCGACTTCATTCTGAGCCCCTTCTCTCTTTGGACAGAGTGCATCCAACTCATCTATAAATATAATGGAGGGGTGACTGGGGGGGAGGAGGTGTGTGTGGGAAGAGGGGAAAAAAAAAAAAAGCATTAAGGTACACAGGAAGATTTAAAACACCCAGGCAGAGAAGTGCAAAGCTGCTTATGGAAAATGTCCAGTTTCTACAAAAATTAACAAGCATCCAATGCCTCTGGGCAACTGAAAGTTTCAACCTTGAATATGGCGTTACTCAAAGAGATAACTAAAATAACTAATATATTAGACAACTAATACCTTTAAGATGACCTACCCATCTACTTTTCTATGACTCTCTCCCAAAGTCTCAACGCTCAATATACTGATTTCATGAGTAAAAAGACAGCATTTTATTTCCCTCTTCAAAAAATACAGGATGCAATAGTCTTTTGCTAATGTATTATGAACAGCCACCATCTGGAAGTCTAAAGTCTGCCTTAACCAGGTCTAATAAATTTGGGCAGAATGCCACCCTAATCCAGAGGCATGCTATATCCAGTACCAACACTAGCTCATTTAGAGCTGGCTTCCATGTCTCGGCACAGTACTACATTGGTCTCCAAAGATAAAACCAGGCAGAAAAATTTGGATCCAGGTGAAACACTGGCTCATGCTTCCATCTGTTGAAATAGGCATACAATGCACTAACGATACAGATCGAGCGTTTTGGCACCATCTGTAACAGTCCCTTAAAAAGTGTAGTGTCCAAAAACATTTAATAGGCATACTAGAATTTCACTGCTTTCCTTCTAGCTAAGCTCTGTATAAACAAATTTATTTCCTTTCAAAAACCACTGCAGGAAAAAATTACAATTCAAAGATTCTTGCAAATGTTTTTCTTTTAAGAACATTAACGCTGGAACCAATACCGCAAATAAGTGAGTGAATAAAATTATCCAAGAGAACATACCGCTGAGAAGCTTCAGCAAATATCTGACGCAATCTTGATTCAGACTCCCCATAAAACCTATAATAATTAAAATATTTTAATAAAAAACATTTTTTGGTCTTTTCCAGGCAACTTGGAAAATTATTGCTTGTGTGTTCCAAAAAGCCATAGCACATGCTTTCAAAGTCCCAAAGCATATGCAAATCTACAATAATCTTTATTTCCACAAGGATAAGAAATTAAGGTAAAATGGGGCACAGGAAAAGATATAACCGCCTTGTAGCTAGAAAAAAAGATTAAAGGGAAAAGCTTCTCTCTTCTGTGTTAAAAACAATTGTATCTATCTTTTTAAAGAACAAAACACAAATTACTTCCCTGGATACATTAATCTGCATAGTACCATCTTTTAATTTCAAAATATGCTTTAACAAGTCACTCTTCTTGTTACAGAACTAACATGCAATTGCAGATGCAGTTTTAGTCTGCTCTTTAATTTGGTCCATGCCTTATACAAATTTCTTGGCCAAATCCAATAAACCTCTTTTATTACAAAAGAAACATAAGCCCTACTTGAGAGAACCCTTTCCCGTTTGTTTTTGACTCTCTTGGGCAGACAGCCCATAGCCAATTCTACATCTGCATCTGTCCAATGGATAGATGCCAGAACAGATTTGAGGCTAATATATTTATAGAATTAATGAAAATAAATTGGGTGGACTTACTTGCTTATTATTTCAGGACCATTAATAACGGTAACGTGCGCGCCAACCTCATTTGCGATGGCTTTGGCAATCATAGTCTTCCCAGTACCTGGAGGGCCATATAATAGCACTCCTCTAGGAGGAGGGATTCCTTTAAACAAGCACATGCACACAGAGAAGAAAGTTATTTCTGATAAATGCCAGACTGAACAACCTGCACTTGCACATTTGACTGCCCTAGTTATTACCAATTACAAGTTGACCTCAGCATTAACTTCTTTAACAGACATATCATTTTGATAAAATTATAGCCTTTCAGCGGGAAGAGCACTCTTCTATGGGACATACATCTACACTTTTTAAAGTCCAAATGATTCCACTTAAAAAGCAACTATTTAAATCATTATATTTTTCAGTAGTTGAACATTACAAGTCTCCCTACGTGTTGTGGTGTGTGTTCAGGTTTCTTTCAAAAAAATTATTGGACTGAGTACCCAAAGTCCATGAATGTACTTTATTAAGTTATTCATAATTCTTACAAAGTCATTATTACAAATTTCCAACATCAGAAGACCACTTCTCTTCACCACTCCAAAAATTTTCAGAAATTCTGTGAGGCTTAGTTCAAGAATACTTACAAAAAGATGAAAAACACACATCAAAAGGATGAATTTGCCTCTTTAATGGCAAATGTTAAGGGCCGAAACAGACAGAAACGTTCAGGCACAGAACATAAGGGACATTAGAAGAACAAGATACTACTGTGTACAGTTATAACTAGACAGAAACTACAGGTAACTGCATGAAGTAATATTACGATCCCAGGTAAAGAGCCAAAAAAAAGAGACTGTCAGACCAGCAAAGCCAAATTACAAGGGGACAAAGCCAAAAAACAGAAGGTGAACAATTAGAAAGCAAAAAGAAGAGACAAATGTTTGACAAAGGACTGTCTCTGGCATAAAAGACATTGCTGAAACAGAACCAAAAAAGAAACATCAGTTTCATTACTGCAATACCAGGCAGGGAATGACGCTTGAAAGGCAGGTCACATCTCAGTGGTGACAGAGACTAATACTGCTGGTGCAGACAGAAAGCCACAATCTTAGGAACTAATATACTCAGAATAGCAAAAACTATGTACTAACCGACAGAGGATAGAAATAAAGTGTCTATGGACAGGTTACTCCACAACAGTCCATTAAAGCGTGTGCTGCTCCCTCATGTGGTGCTTCTGGTACTGGCAAGAAACAGAGCTGCTGAACCAAAGGTCTCACTTCAGCTGACAGCCTCGGTCCCCATGGGGAGGGGAAAACTCTCAACGACTGGATAGATACTAAAGGTTGGTTTGTAACTGGTGAGGAAACATCATCATCTCTCACGTAATTAGTAGAGAAACTGATCAAGCACTTTTGGGACTAAGCATGACAAATGCTGATGCTGAAGCAAACTTTCTGCTAAGACAAAA
This sequence comes from Aramus guarauna, assembly GCA_013400195.1. Taxonomy (NCBI): domain Eukaryota; kingdom Metazoa; phylum Chordata; class Aves; order Gruiformes; family Aramidae; genus Aramus; species Aramus guarauna. The sequence continues at coordinate 2,173,872 of VXBL01004075.1, read as the reverse complement.
CCATGTGGTGATGCTGAGGTTGGAGGTCAGCAAATTGAGCTGGACCACAGGCAGATGAAGACGCCTCACACCATCCCACTAACACCAGTGGATCACACCCAAGCAACTCACACCAAAAGAGCAACCTGTGTCTTATGGAAATTGTCCCAGTGATCACTGAAATCACCTCCTCTCTACAGTGTATGTGCGGGAAGAGGTATGGCAGAGAAATAAAAAGCCTCAAAGACATGACATTAAAGAAATATTTATAGGTAAGAGCCCTGTCTCACAGTGATGCACCTCTAGACAAGTACAATCAGCAGACATGCCTGCTTTATATACATATCCATTTGTAATAAATACACAGTACAGAGTTATCTTTGTCACGAAAATCCTCTAAGTTCCTATATATGTTAGTTATAACTTTATATATGGCAACAGCAATCATGTTAGGTTTTCCACCCTGTAATTCCATACTAAACACACTGAGCAGTTTGAGTAGACAGCCTCAAAAACTTCCTTAAAATTTTGCAGGAACCCTGAAACACACAGGGATAAAAACAGCAGAAGAATTAATCTTACTGAGTTTTTCTCAACTTAAAAAATATGATTAGTTGACTCTACCAAACAAATTAAAATCTTCTGATGACACAAACATCTGCACCTTTCAAACACCCAAGTAAAGAAGTCTTTCCTATTTGCTATAAATTCGGCTTATGCATCCCTGGATTTTCTTAGAGACACATATTTCTTTCCTACTGAATTATTTTTCACACAAGCCAATTGTAACATCTTCATAGTACCCATACAGTATAATTATAAAACAGTTTGACATTGTTTGGACACACAAGTATATCAGATTAGCGTTTCACAAAATTCAGTGCATATTCCTGGAATAACTTGCTTTAAAAAACAAAAAGTCACATTAAAGAAAAAAACTAGTATCAAATGAAGAAAGCCAACTCTTAGGCATCATACCGTAACTCTTGAACAGTTCAGCTTGCTTCAAGGGCAGTTCAACTGTTTCTCTAATCGTTCTGAGTTGGCTGCTTAAACCTCCTATCATATCATAGGTGACTCGGGATTCACAATCACCATCTTCTGTGACATCAGTCCTTGTCTCAATAAAATTGATTCTAGTTCTTGAAGAAATGAAATAAAAATCATCTGTATTGCTTATTGCTCCAGTATTGCCAGTTAGTGGGAGTCCCTCACTGCTTCCTTTCCCAGTCAACTCCAAATCATCGGTGAGGTCTGCATCATCTCCCTTGCTGTGGGTTTTATCTCCCTGATCGGAGTCTCGACCGCTGGCTGCCACAGCAGAACTGGGTGTAACTGGTGAACCTGGATCCATTGGTTTGCTTGGTGTGCTGGTAGATGCAACCTCTGGACTATCATCAATGTCCATCTTGCAGAGCTGTAAGGACAAATCTAACGTACTTGTCTCCAAATCAGATCTTTCAAGGTCTGGCTCAGGCATATCGCTGGAAATGGCACTGCCCTGGGCAGTCAGCTCTGCACCATCAGTTCCCTTCACTTTCATCACCACAAAGTTACAAAGTTTGCCGTAGAAAGTGAAAGCCAAGAGGTTTCCTGGTAAAACTATTTTCCCATCTATGAGAAGATTAAGAAAAGAGGAAAAAAGACAAAAAGAAGAAATTTCAATCTACTTTCACAGCTATAACATTCAGACATTCTTGTATCAGAAGACTTCTTTATCAGGAAGCCTAGAGAGTGCTACAGATTAACATAACGAAAGGTAGTTAGGTAATTTCAAGGTTATTTCAGGTAATTTAAGTGATCCTTTCACACAAGCAGCCAGCACTGGATAAACATTTGTCAGTATCATATGTAATCTTTCATACTAAACTCATTAATTTGAGCATTTTAAATTTCATACAGCATACAAAAGGAGATTATGGAATTAGTATTGTAAGAAGTAAAAATTTTGTATTTGCTGTGTACCTTACAGGTTCACAATATTTCATGTTTAGCCAACATTTTTTGAGAGCCTTGGCCTAAAAAATGAGAAGTTTTAGCCTTTGCACTGACAGAGAAAGATTAGGAAATGTGATCTGAATGCACTCTACAGGCACAAAAAAATGAAGGCAAAAGCATAAACAAGATTTATTATTTCCAGCCAAACTCACAAATTTGGAATGCAATTCAAGTTTCCTGCTTCTTAGCATAGCTATACTGTTAGTAATTTCTAAACCAGAAGATTCCCTTTGAGTAGAACAATTTGTAGTGAGTACTTTGAGTAGCACTACCTTGAATAACTTACCTTGCTTTTTTGCCTAACTTACACATATCTACCACCTAATGAAGAACAATTTTGCTTGTTTATCACCAATGTAAAAAAAAAAAGATTCAGAGTATGGGGTTTCTTGTTAATACTGATCCCTTATCTTGTTTTTAATACATAGTATTGCACTTTTCTTCACAGTGCAAATAAATTCTCAAGTGCATCATAGTATCAGCCAGAAGGCAGCAATGACTGCTGAACAACCATAACTTGAACCAGCAATATGTATAATAGACAGAAGATATGGAACCAGGATTAACGTAAGTTAGATATTTACAGCATGGCAAAATTATTTAGCCCAAAGAAGACAGATCTCTAAAAGAAGTGTGAGCAGAAAAACATCCTCTTTTGCCATAAACCCTTGATTAAGAACATAAGAGGAAACTGCTTGCTTATTTATCCAAAACATGGTCATCTACTACAAAAATTAAACAGTCAAAAGAGAAGCAGCAAACCTTATACCTAGGTTTCTCAGTAGACAGACAGACATTTCCTCAGCATTAACAGTGGCATCTTTGTCCCTGTGGTAGGAAGACAGAAAAAAAATTTTCCAAGCAGTAACTACTTCAACAGATCACTAAGGCACCAGAATGAGGAATAGCACCTATTTCACAGTATATGATCTAATCCCACAAACACAAAAGATGGATGAGCACTTTACAGTCTTCATATCATATCATCTTAACTCTGAAGCTATTAGACACATAGTAACAAAAGAAGTGTATATATTTAATTTTGGGTTAGTTTTTCCATACAAAATACTGTAATAAACAAATATGATACATTATATTTATCATTTCCTAAGATTACAAACATGGAATACATGCTTTTCATCGCACCAGGCAGAACAGCCATTACTACATTTACTGAATTGAAGAAAAAAAATACAGATAAGGTAGGTCTCTCTCAGCCCTGCGAACACACATATACATCTTTTATCGATTAAACTAGCTCCTTGAGCACTTGCAAAACCATGCATGTCTTAAGCACTGCACATCCACTATTAAAACAGTACAAGTATTCCCCACGATGCATTTTCTAGTCTTTTATTTAATTCAGTTTAAGCGACTTAAAAGATAAGCCTTAAGCCACTTCTCTCACCAGCCCTGGCCAGGCCTACAGCATTTTCTCAAAAACCATCTCATCACTGGGATTTAACACACAACTGAACATGTGGGCTCTTAGCCTGAGGCGAAAAGTAAAATGTTTTAATATGAAAATAGAGAAAGACATTCACATAAGACACCTTTACATCACACTTAAAACTCACTGAGCACAGACATCACTAACTCTCCCTGCTCCTCAGATACACTGCAACATATAAGGCTGTGGTGATTCAATCATTTTTCAGTGATTGTTTATCCATACAATCTTTTTCCTGTTTCATTTCCAGCCTTACCTTTTATTAAACCCCATTAAACTGTTATTTTTTAAATTCCTTAGGATTTGCCCCCCTCAGCCAACTTGTACAAACCTCACACATTAGCCCTTCTGTTCTCACAACAAAATGAAGGTTTCACTACATCCATTTTGCAGATGAATTTCCACAACCTTTGTAAGCACTTACACCTGTATGATGAAAAGCATTACACCAAGAGTTAAACAGCAGCAGCACCAAAGGCAATTAAAGCAGATACAGCTGCTGCAAATGAAAGTATGATCAACGGGGGGAGCTCTAAACCCAGACATAAAAACCTGTTCTCAATTTTACTCATCAGGAAAGCCACCTGAGGTAAAGAGGAGTATTGTGCTAATTTAGAGGAGAGCTCTCAAAATATCATAGCCACTCCTGACAAGTAAACACATACTCCATTATGTTGTTGGGGTCTGAAGTTGAGGATGTTTTTTTCCAACTGGAAGAAAAAGCTAAATTATGCATGCAAGCAGCTCTCTAGAGGTATTAATTTGCAGAGAATAAACTACACCTGTAAAGTGTCTAGAAACCTAGGCAGTACTCGAATAATGGGATTTCTGTTTATTCTGTTAATAATTTATGTTCTTACATGATAGGATGGCACTGTAGTTTGTAGTAAATTAACAGGCTTAAAACAGACCCACTACAGTTCTCATATTTTCTCTCCTAGATTAAGTGTCATATAAATGACTGGGTTTCAAGAATTAATCTAGTGGTACATATATATAACGGTCCTCAGAGCTAGACTCCTGACTGGCTGAGGAACAGTTTACCAAAAAATTACAGTAATCACAAATATTTCAGAAGTTACAGGCAATTCCTCTGACCTCATCCTTCGCTTATATTTCAGTAAAAGTCACAGCTCTAAAGAAAGACTGCATTGCATATTAACAGGGGGAAATGCAAATAGATTAGGTACAATTATTTAATGTAGGGTTGTTTTTTTAATGAAATGAGTGTTTTCAACCATCTCTCTATAACCAAACAGTATGTAATAAAAATAAAACTTCTATAGGATTAAATTAGCCATAACAAAGAGCCATAAAGACTTTTTTTTCCCCACCATTTCCTGGTGAGAAGAGAGGCATGGAGGGTAAAGCAAGCTGATGCCAAGAGGTCAGCATACAATGTGCAGCCAAGTTAACCAGTGAAAGTATAATTAAAGCTAAACTGGTTATATTGCTCACAAAAAGCAAGATCACCAACATTTCTGAGAGTGAGTATGCTGGAAAACAGCATCTCGCCTTAAAACAGACAATGACAACACCATTTTTGAAAACAGAGGTTTGACAGGGAAGTGAAGTTAATTTATAAAAATTAAAGTGTTAGGACACTTTCAAAATTAACTGTAAAATAACTTTATTTAGGAAATAACTATAATCAGATTCTGCATCACCCCAATACTGACTCTGCTGAATGTTATGAGAATGACAAATATAAGAAGTCATTCAGCAGATCAGTAAACTGTTGATTTCTCAAAGCATTCATGATTGCAAGACAACTGTGATTTGCACTTTTTGCTCCCTTTTTTGGGTGAACTCCAATTAAAAAAATAAAAAACATATGTCTGTTCCAGTAAATATTCCAGTAAATAAAAGCAGAGCACAAAACCACATATATACAAACGTGACATTTTGCAGGGAAGTGATTAAGAAAAAAAATCACTTCACCCTCCCTAACCTGTCAGCCAGCAGTTCTCTTAACCACAGCTTGACTTTTCAACAAGAGTTTCTTGGATAGCAGTTTGCTGTACACTTCCTAAGAACAACAGCAGCAACACGGGCTCCTTCTAACCTGATGTCAACTCTATGTGCAGAGATGATCCTCATCCTTTACAAGTGACTTACAACTTCAAAGAATCTACCTTGATCATGCAGTTACACAACCTTGCCTAATGCAAATGCAATGCAGGCAGCTTGACCTCTGCTGAGCTATCATTACCATTCACTAATTTAACCTAAAACAAAGAATCTCTTAAGACTGATGAGCTTAGTGTCATCATATTCTCCACTGCTCCTCAGTTGAGGTTGTGTACTATTCTCCACTGCTCCTCAGTTGAGGTTGTGTACAACAGCTGAGCAACTCTACTGCCCACAGAAGAGGTAGCAGTTAGCAGTTACCCACCCGTTCCTAAACTTTAATCTTAATCCTATAAACACCTGCACATCTTTGACCCTGTCTGGGTACTAATTCCATCAAAGCAAGACAGAAAAATGACATCTTCTAAGAGGTGAGAGTCTGCAGTGCAAAGCAGACACCTCACAGTACATCACCAGGATATAACAAGTTGCATACCTCAACTTTACATCGACTTCCTCTGCCTGGATGACTGCACCCGTCACAGGCTGCACAGTGATGGCATCACCTGGATTTACTTTCAGATTCTTCTGTGTGGTTTCACTCAGCCCAATTTTCCCACCTGGAAAGCCTGTGGTGGGCCAAGCAGTACAGACCTAGGAAAAGTTTCAGAGCAAAAAACCATCAGCTGAGATTTTTGCCCCCCATTGCTAGTCCTCCAGTTAAAGTAAGCAATGCTTTCTTACAAAAAACATGGGCTGAGGGGGAAGAAGGATTAGGTTAAAACCTGGTGCCACAGAGTAAGATACAAGTAGCACCAAGTTCTTAAGATATGATCCAACACACTTTTCAAGAAGGAAGGGGTTATATTTTGCCTGCAAAGGAGAAAAAATTCCACCAGGACTCTACACAAAAGCATATACACTGTGCTGACTGAAGAATGAAGAGTAAAGGGCTATATTCTTTCTTTGCAAATAAAATACATGCATATGCATATATAATATACAATACATATATTCATACACATCTTATACATTTCTTGAAAAAATCAGCAACGCGGACTTTTTCCAGTACTGAGAATAAAGATGTAACTACAGAGTAGAAACCACAGAAAAGTGCATTCATTATCTTTTTCAATGCCTGCTCCCATGGAATACAACAGGAACACACTGCAAGCACAAGACAAGCACTTGTAGGAACAAGAAAGAGCCTCACCTCTTGTCGCCCACCAGCAGACGTAAGCAAGACCGGACGACCTATGCATAAGTTTGCAGACTTCATGCTGCTCAGTGACAGCTGGGCAAGGGCTCTTCGCAACATTTTGGGAACTTTGTCATCTCCTAACGTTTTCAGAAGAAAAAAATACATCATTTTTTTCCTACCTACCAGACAAAGTCCGTATTTCTCACGCTCCCCAAACAGTACAACTAACAAAACCCCTGCAATCCCTCACGAGAGGCGGCGCCCAGCCGTGAGGGAAGCCCACGGACCCTTTTGGGGGGAAATCGCGCTGTAACGGGACAGTGTTTCTGACAGACCCGAGAACACCCATGGTTACAGGCTGCTGCCTGCTGGATTTTCCACCCGGTTTTAGCTACCTGCGGGACCCTTCTGCGGCGGTCATTACTCTCCGACGCCGTAATAAAAAGCAAATCTCACGGGGTCTCAGACGACCTTGCCTGAGATAGCCTCGGTCCCGCGGGGCCCGCTTTCGTGAGGGGACGGGGCAGCCCCTCGGGACGGGCCCGCTCTGGTGGCCACAGGGAGCGGGAGCGCGGCTTTCCAGGGACTCATTTTCAAACGAGCCGCCCTCAGCCCGCCGGGCCGGAGCAGGTGTCAGGCCGTCCCCGCCACCCGCGCCCCCGTACCTGCGTCCACGGCGTCAGCGACACCCAGCGCCAGCGGCCCGCCCTCGGCAGCGCCGGCAGCCCGCGGGGAGCAGCCGCCACCGCCGCCCGGAGCCGGCCGCCCCTTGCTTTTCCTTCTGGAGGAGGCGGACATGCTTCCCCGCCGGCTTGCCGCCGAGCGCTTCCGGGAGCAGAGGCCGGCACCGCCCCGGGGGCCGGCCGCTTCCCTCCGCCCTGCCTGGCTGTGCCTTGCGCAGCGCCATGGTGAGGCTGTGTTGGGCGCTGCGCCGGGCGCGGGGCTGGGGGGCCCTGGCGAGGCTGCGACCGCGACCGGACAAGTTCGGGGGGATGAACGTGGACCTGGCTGAACTGCGCCGTCCCCTCCGCCTGGAGCGGGCCGCCTTCGGGCGGTGGCTGCAGGGCAAGTGTCGGGAGGGGGCCCCCGGGGCAGCAGGGCGGGCGGGGTGCGGGAGAGCAGCGGGTCTCCTCGTGACGCTCGGCCCGTGAGGGAACTTCTCCTCAGCCGCCCTCGCTGCGCCGGGCGGGCGGTGGTCGTCGCCCTCCACACAGGCGCGCAGCCGTGGCCGTGTGGTGGAGGGGGTTGGCAGAGGCGGCGGGAGAGACCAAAGATACGTTTCCCGGTGCCTTATGGCAGATCCTAACAGGAAAGCCAACGTTTTATGTGTAAACACCAAATCGTACCACATAAAATGCCGAGCTAGCAGCACCTCCTCACTTCCTGTTGCTGCTGACACGTTTCTCACACCGATGGTACTTCGACCCTGTGGTAAATGAGGTAAAAATACAGACTTTAATGCATTAATCCTAGCAATTGTGCGCAACGAGGTTTAAAGCAAGAAGGAGCAGGGGAGTCTCTGAGCAGCGGCCATTACCCTCCTCACCTTGCTCTCTTGCAGGCGCAGTGGCCCGCTGGCGGGAGGAAGGCTGCGTCGCCGTCTGGCTGCGCGTCCCCATCCTCCAGAGCAGGTTTGTGGCGGTGGCCGCTTCGCAAGGCTTTGTCTTCCACCATGCCGAGCAGGGCTCGTCCACCTTGACGCTGTGGCTGGGAGCAGGGCCCAGCAGGCTACCGGGGTACGCCACCCACCAGGTGGGAGTTGCAGGTTAGTTATAAAAGTGGTTGGACCCACAAAAAGCCTTTTGAACAAGCCCTTAGAACCGGGTTTAGTAGGGAATTGGCTGTGCAGAGGCAACATGGAAACCAACACGTGGAAAACAGCTGTTTGTTTTTTGGGTAACTTTACAAAGTGAAGCGTGTCAGTTGTGAATGCGTCTGTACAATTGTGCCTGTTGCTAAAAATGGGCCAATAAAGAGGTTTCTCAAAACGATTCCAGTTTGAGAAAACAGTAAACAGCTTGGCAAAAAGAAAATGTGGTTCTGAAGCTTTAAAATTTACCTCATGAATATTGTTTTTAAACACCACTTTGAGAAATATATCTTGGTTTTCACCTTGCTGGTGAGAGGGGGGATTTCAGGGTTCAAGCAGTTTTTTAAAAGTAAAAAAAGTAACAACAAACTTTTTAGAAAAAAAATCATTTCTCTGCTCCCTTTCCTTACTGTAGACGTTTAATATATGCATCTGCCTACACTATGCTCAAGTTAAAGTCTGTAAATGGGGCAAACTTGACCCAGCAGGGATTGTTCAGGAGCTAGCCCAACTGTTAGCCTAAATTACAATTGCCCAAAAGCTGCTCTAAGCTGTGCCTAGAAGTCCACAACCCAAAGTAGTATATTTTACAAACATCTGGACACAATACTCTTACCCATCTAGACCTCCCACAGTTGCAAAGGAGTTGGTCTAAAAACTGAGGAAATTCCTAAGGAACTAGTTAAGATGGTGTCCCCTTTTTTTTAATACAGTGCAATACAAGGAACTGATGATGAGTCAGCTTAAACTCAGCTTCACCAACTTTGAATGTTTTTGCGCGCTCTCAGAGCCTCTCTCCACAGATAGGCAATTACCTGTCCCATCTCACTCAGTAATCTCCTGTAATGTGGAGCAGTACCAGCACCCTTTGCACGAAGAAAGGCTATATAACACTCATCAGTTAACAGCAGAGAGAGACAGTACATCTCTCCTGTTACAAGCTTGACTAGTTTGTCTTTGGCTTGCAGGGGCGTTAATTCTACACCAAGTGGTGTTAAGACCCATAAACAGCAATTTGAAAAATCTAGTTAGGAAAGACTTGTAAAAGCTGGATTATTCTATGTAGCAGGAGGTGAGGTGAAAGTAAATTTTGGAAAAACACAGCCTTCAGTTACAAAACGGTGCTACTGCTATCTGTAGTTTTCTGTTACAAAGCCAGCAGAGGGCAGGGTAGAAGCTGAAGACAGGCTTGGATTTTTTCAATGGACATGTTAGAGCATGTTTTCCTGAGGTATGAAAACCTCACCATTAAAATATGTGGCATTAAACTCGAGTAAGATAATGCATTCTCCTAGCAAAAGCACCGTGTTACTCCTTACCGTTATAACTTGCGTGTTTGAGGAAACATGACTAACTGAAAGGGGATTTTTCTGAAGTAGGTTTTGCATAGCTGCAAGTGCTATTTAAAAGAAAATCGTGCAATAGATACATTGTGATCCTGATGGTTATCAGGAAGGACTGAATAGAAGAAAAATTCTAACTTTGAAAAACTCTCAAACATCTGAAAATAGGAAAAATGCACTTTCAAAGCATAATTGGCTGTTGTACTTTGAGATGAACACTTTGCGCTCTGCAAGTAGGAAAAAACTTTGAAGAAAAAGATTTCATAAATGCAAGTATATGGATTTCATAATTTATTACACAGATTTTAAAATTGCACAACATACAACTATTCTTTGCTACCACTTTTCAAACCTGTACATTTTTATTCATTATTGGGAGTTTCTTAAAAAGAGGTAAAGTCTTAAGGAAGGCATTTGTGGAGGTAAACAAACAGATTTCTGTGTGTGAAATAATTACTCCATTTTTTTTTTTTCTTCTGTGCCACTCACACTCAATGGATCTGGAACACATTCCAAGAATACCCTAAGCAGTGTGGATACCACCTGCCATATGTTTATTGCATTATCTTTCTGCTTCAGGAGGGAGACTCTGGGTAATGGAAGGACTTCATTCTATTTTTAATTAATTTTATTGAAATATTATTTAAATATGTGCATTTATATTCCTTGTATTTGCCAAACCCTAGGCAGTTTTATTTCCTGCACAAAAAAACTGTAATTTAGAAAGTTTCTGCAGCAGAAAGAAGCAAATCTGCTGATGAGAATCTTCATCTCAAAGCTATGGCCAATCAGTTAAATACCAGATTTGGTCCCTTGCACATCCTGAAAATAAAAAGCAGAGATGTTGAGAGTGGTTTGCTAGCCTGCAGGAAGCAGACAACAGGTAGCGAGCCTTCATTGCCAAGTAGACCAGCAGCTGGTTTTCCTCCTGTCTGGAGTTTCCCACACAGTAAACGCTGTGCAGCCAGGGCTAGTGCCTCAGCATCATCCAGCCAAGTGATGACAAAGGTGTGAATAAGCAAGGTCAGATCATATTTTGCCAGACTAGATCAGAGTCGCCAAACAGAGAGTAGCAAACGTTACTCATTGGGCTTGGCCATTATTGCTTAGAAATAGTGGAATGTGTGATGTGTCTTCCAACTAACTAACTGCATCCGTTTGTAGGCGGCAGGATTTTCAAAATACGTAAAGGTACAGAAAAGCTTCTGGTATATGAAATGATTAAGATGTTTTTGAAGAGCATTTCCAAAATTCCCTGCCTCCTAGGAGGAAGTGGTCTGCCATCCAGAAAGTGACGTCTTTGTAAATATGCTGCATAACAATGGCATAGGAAGACTAGTTGAGGAAGGAAAGTAAAAGGAGAGGAAGAAAAGTAAAAGTAAATCTCTTCTCCCTCATGTGTAGTATAAGCTTTACAACATGGCTGTTATTTTCATTACTACCTACCTTAATCTAATTGTTGAAATAAAGTCATTGGCCTCCAAGCGAGAAGAGTCTCCACACTTTCATACACATGCATGAGCATCATCAGCCTTGGCCAGTGCTGTTAGTTAAGGAAATGTGTAAAAATGAGCAGCTGCATAAAGGTCAAACTGCACAGGAAGATGGAGTTAGATAGGGTATGATGGTCCAAGAAATCAAAAGTGATTTAAAAGCAGTTCCCAAGTTGTTTTACAAAGTAGTGCCTAGTCCTGTCTGCTGTTTACAATGCAAGCAGTCATGTGTGCACTCATTACATGGATGACAAGTGCTTTTCAAATCTGAACATCCTTTCATACGTGTCTACATCAGTCATAAATAAAACAGGTAGCATGAAGATATTTTCCCCTCCATTAGTCATTGTGTGGTGTTGTCTAAGGGATTTAAAAAAATAAAAAATAGTTTTCTTACTATTTCCCAAAGGAGAACATTCAAAACAAAGCAGTGTTCTAATAGCAATTACTTGGTTAGGTTACAAGTGTAAACCTTTCCAGAAAGTCATCCCAGCGTTGGTGACTTAAAACTCCAGGTACCATGTTTGTCGCAAGATGGTGAGTTTTTAAAACCACAGTTCAGAGCCTGCAGCCAAACCTCTGATCTCACTGATACTAACCAGGTGTGGCCCTGCGAGCTTCAGCAGAGGGACTCCTGAGTTACACTTGGGAAAATGAGACCAGACACCAAATCCCATCAGTGTTTTTCCTTTCTTCTTGCTTTGGATTTAGGTATCATCTAGCAGAGATTCTGGACATCTCACAGAGAACATCACTGCCAAAAATTGCATTCACAGGCATCGATTTCTGGGGGAAAGAGAAGAGAAAAACGTTCTTTCTGTTTGATTCAAACTGCAGTTTCCTGTCTTCAGCAGTCCTCCTTGGTCTCAGGAAACTCTTTGGCTGAAAAATGTCTTTTCTAGAAAATAAGAAAATAATCACAGCATGCATCAAAGTTGCTCCTGCTTTCCTCTTGTTCCCTCTTTTAATCAGCACAGTACTTGAAGCTGGACACTGCTAAATATTTACAGGAGGAATGAAATCATAAAGTCACAAGCCATGGGGAGGCAGCTATGTGACTACCCTCTTAAAGCATGTCCTTTGACATATCTTGAAGGAAGATTGGTATTTCATTTTTCAAATGTTCCTCCTACACATAAGTCTGCCATGTATTATTAAAAAACAGAATGTTTTGAGCTGGACACTGATTCTTTAATAATTCCCTTGTGTGGAAATACTTCCCCGTAGCATTTTAAATGCATATATCATCACAGATCTGTCCATATAGTCTTCCTCCTCCTGCAAAATGATACGAGCAATTTTTTATCTTTACCTACTAATTTGAAACCCATGCATGACTGATGTGGAAAAAAGAGCCTGCTAACTTGCACCACTGTACTCATTCTGCTCACCACAGCGCAACTTAAAATCTGAGAAAAATATCTGTTTTAAAGAGAAGATATTTTGAAAGTATGACATGATGATTAAACATGAAAGGACTTGGGTTTTAAAAAGTAGGAAAACTTGTAATCTGTGGGATAAAGTCATGGGCTGAGCATGAGGAACAAGGAAAAGCTGAACTTTTCAGTAAAAAATCAGGATGTATGAATCAAGTGAAAGTGTCCTTTTTCCACTTGGAAGCAATGCTTTTTGATTAACAAATTGACTCAGATTACTGTGCAGTTCCTATCATGAGTTGTTAGCTGGGTAGTACAGTATGACTTTATAGTCAGCCCATTGAATACTAAACCTTGTGTATTATTAATCAGAAATCACTCAGGCAGGAGTTTTGTCATGAATTTGACTGGAGAAGGGTTCTTGTCCATCGTGACTACTCGGCCAGAGGCACTGGAAAAATTCCTGTTACTTGAGCAAGATTACAGGCACGTCTCTGCTGAAGCAAGCAGCTTTGCTAGATTTTTTGGAAGACATCTTGATCTTGCATTCTTTAGTTCTGATAATACGAACACAAGCAAATTATTCTTTTCATTTCTTGTCTAATCTGGAACTTAAATGTGGGAAGTGTTTCTCTTGGTACTGCTAACTTTGAATTTTTTTACAGGGAACTTATCCTTTTTTCATATTTTTGTATCAGTTTTCCACTGACAAACCACTTTCTGTGATTCATCCAGACAAACCTTGCTAACTGTAAGCTGAGTATCGTTAGGGGTTTGTCATGCTTTATCAAAACATGTTAAATTATGTTTTTTAAGATTGAACACAGTTGTCTAACACTTCATCTTTTTCAATATTATGTCTCTGCTAGGTGCTGTTCTAGATGAAAGCACTGGAAGGGTGTTGGTCGTACAAGACAGAAATAGGGTAAGTTGGTTATAGGATCATAAAATAGAGAAGTTCATTTAGATAAGCCTGCTCTGTAGTATAAAACAAAGATCTTTTTCTTTTCATTCTGGTCTAAAATTGCGATAGTTAACTTGTGTGTGTCTTGGAACACGTCTATCAACAGATTGCTGTATTGCATTTGAAGGAAAAAGAAGTAGACTTTGAAAATTAATGGCTTTGTTATTAATTATAACTGATGATTGACTCAGCAAATTAAGTATCCTTTCTGCTTTAAGTTTTCTGTTTTCTCCTGTAACTGACCCAAGAATCCCTGATCATCTGCTTGGATCCATGCAGACCTCTGGAAAACCCCCATGGCTCAAAGCAGATTTTGGGAGAAGGATTCTGACTTTGGTTTTGAAAATTCCAGCCATATCTGTGGCTTTAAATAAGCAGTAACGTGGTTGGCCATGACCTGGAGACCACCTTTGTACAGCAGGTGTAAAGATCATTCATTTCTCACAAACTGAAGTGTTTGACCTCGCTACTGAGAATGCCAAACCAGAGAGTATTGGTGTGGTGAGGGTGGGTCGTGTGATGTGGCTTGAGGTAACCAAGCATCCATCACTAGTGATGTCTTCAGCCTCTGTCAGGCTAACCTAGGTTTTAAAACAGCAAGTGCAGAAAGCTCACTAGCTCGTTAGCAGTTGCCTGCACTATTCCATTTAAAATATACTGAGCTTCCATTATGCTTTCATCTGCAAATTTAAAGTGCCTCTAGTACAGTGAAATTAACTGGCAATTTTAACACTGAAACAATCAGAACTTACATACACAGACTGAAGTATACTTGGATGTATTGTTTTAATTTTATATAGTTAAAACTATGCCAGAATCTCACTGGCTGCATTCTTGTGTCTATCCTGAAACAGCCACTAAGATACTTCTCAGGACCCAGAACATCAGTTCATTGGTAACTGCAACGCAGTTAGTGAATTTCAACGAAAGGGTACTTTCATAGGCAGGTTCAATCATACAGCATGTTGAATTTGTAACACAAGTTCAGAGGAAGAGAAACACCCTATACTTGTTTCCTGCAAACAATTAATTTTATATTTTTACTTACCATAAAATAAAAATTCAAGGACTTCTCCATAGGAGGACTTCCAGGGTTACATTTGGTAATTACCAATTAAAGCATAAATCCAGCATGCAAGCTATGGGCTCCAAAAGTGGTTCCAGTTCTAGTGAGTCTCCAGGAACAGAAGAGCACATTGTAAACTTTAGAAATGCTGCCTTTATTTTCCCTTTTATGCACACACAAATTACAAAACTGCATGCTCACCTTTTAGTAAATATCTTAAACAGCTCTCAGAGCAAAAACGGAAATTGCACATTCTGCATATTTAGAAGGAAAGTTTCCTAAGCCCAGGAGGCTTACAGTTTAACTTCTTAACGCTGCAGGTTAAAGCTCACCCACAGACATTTTAGTGCAGATCTCTCTATCCAGGTTTACAGTGAGACATCAGATGCTCTGTTCAGGTTCTAGGTCCAGCTCCATACTCACCAGACATTAACTCCTCAGCCTCTGGCCCCAAAACACGAGAGGACCAGCCTGGCACCACTCTTTCCCATGATGGAAAGTGGGTTGAGTATGTTCCAGGTCAGCTGTGTCAGCTTGCCTTTCCAGCACAGTGAGCCAGGAAGGTGAAAGGGAAAAAATCTATTGATTCCAACTCTCTTCTTTACAGGTCTCTTTTATTGAGTGGATCAAATAAAGTATAAAACCTGAAGTGTATGAATACCCATACATTTCTTACACAGTGAACAAATACTTCAGTGCAAGCAAATTGGCTCAGTGTCTGCTTACCACTGTCACTTCCACTGCTCCTCTCCCTTCTCCTTCCCCACGAAATGAACAATTTCCCATAAATGCTGACTTTTATATACAAACCATGTTCTGAAAGCTTAAAAAAAAAATTAAATTAACAGCTAGTGGAATTTTAAGAGCTGTTTGGGTTTAATCGTGAAAGGACAATTCCACAGCACACAAAGAAAGATTTCCAGGAACTGAAAGCCAACAGACAAATATATGTATTTTCCATCTGCACTATTTTTAATCTATTACTTTAAATTCCCATCCAAGCCCTTTAAGAGTGCCCAGAAAAAAAACCAAACATTTTTCCAATGTAGTTGGTAGGGTTTCAAGTCACTGGAAAGCACACAGCTTCCCTCTCTATGCTGCATGTACAAGAAAAGCTGCCTCTTTTTTTTCCCCAGAGTGTACCTTTTTACTGCATTAATGTCTAGTTGAAGGTTAACAACTTCGTAGATAAACTTTTAATAAAGAAAAAGAAATAAAAAGAATAGGACATGGATGTTAAGGTAAAGCCTACAAATCTTTATGTATTTGCAAGAGGTATAGTATAGGAACTGGGTGGGACTCCTTTACTGATATCAATAACAGCACCAAGTCTGCACTTCACGTTCTAAGTACTGAACTTTATTGCAATTCAATAAATGCTTCTATATATAAATCACACACAAGGCCTCAGGTTTTGTATTCCATGAAAACAAACAAGTTACACTACATGGTTATTACAGACACACAAAGTCATCTTAAAGCCAGTGCAGTATAGAACAGTACTACAATCATAATAACTGTAAGATTAAATATATATACATTTTTTAAAAGCCCAAACCATGAAAGTGGAATACATTAGTGATGAAATAGAAGATTATATAGTCTCTAGCAGCTTTTTTAATATTCAACTACTCTATCTAGTTATCTAGCAGCATCATTGTCTAATGACTGTTAGACAGTTCGTATTTTCAATCAGTAGATGTTTTGTTCTAGTATTTCATACAGACTGCAGATATCTCTGATCATCACATTAGCAAGAACGAAGTTCCTACATAAAGTCTTACTGATGTGTAAGAGTAATTACAATACTGCAACTTCAACAACAAAGTCACATGTTAATTGTCTCCATATTAGAGTACAGAACAGGCTGCATACATTAATGTTTTTTTCCTCCAATACAGACTCTAAACGCATGGAAATTTCCAGGAGGTCTGTCTAATCCAGGCGAAGACATTGGTAAGTCCTCGGATAACAGGTCAGGTGTCAACAGAATTAACCAAGGCATTAACAGTACTGAAGTACATTGTGACCCTATGACTAATGGCTTCTTTGAATTAATGGTGAAGAGATGAAGTGACATGATCCCACGACCTTAATAATAATGGGGCAACATTATGTTCAGGGCATAGAAGCTTTATAACATGTACCCTTCTCCACAATTTCTCTTAAACGAGTGCTTGATGCCAGTGTATTTTTTATGGGCTAGCTGGACATGTTGTAGTGAGCCCAAGGTGCAGAGGATTAAGGTAATCGGTATATTACCCAAATAAAACTGAAACAGCAAGCTCTCAGCTCGCTTTTTGGAATCCAGGGCAGTGAGCTCAGTGATGTACTGAGCACAAATTTCCAACTCTCCATTTTCATGTGCAAACCAGAAATAAATACACTTGCTTCCTTCTGCCCTTGTTCATTTGATTTGTTTAGACTAAGAGCTCTTTGGCAGAGGACCAGCATTAAAGTACAGCACCCAAGTCTGGTGGGCACCTACTTTCAACCAGAGACGTAAGGCACTTCTGTATTAAAACATAGTGCTGGTTTGAGGAAACCTATCATTTCTACGCAGCATAGCACAGGGGATGATAAACACTGCTGCGGGTGTGTTCGGAGGTGAATGAACAAGGGCATATGTCAAGAGAGAGAAAATTGTGCTTTTTCTCCTTGTATCTCAGCCTTTAAAATTATAGTCCACAGACTGGTTAATTCTGAAGTTATACTGCGGTTATTAGGTAGGTTCTGTTTTTAAAAGTTACATTTGCTCATGTTAATTTAGCCTCACGTCAGTATTCAGATGTGAATATACTCTTCTAGTAACTCAAAAATGCAGAACTCAGAAATGTTGCCCAGAGCAATGCAGCAGCTCTGGCAAACTGGGTATCGAGCCCAGGTTTCCTGACTGTTTCATTCCTTAGAAATATCTACTATTTTTAGCAGTCTTCCTGCAACAACATGGGAGGGCTGTATTCCAGTTCATTTCAAGACACATAGAAAGTTTCTAGTTGGTGGGATACGGACGAGTTGTAGTTTTCATAACATGAGTCACGTTTTAAGTCTTTTTGTCAAGCACGATGATAAAAATCAAAATTATTTGCTTGACAATGCAAATACATGTAACACAGTGAAACGGATTCATGGATTTAGAACGTAACGTTCTGAAATGCTGTCTTTGTGGTCTAGCCAGGCACCCTTTCACGTCTAGGAGGTACCAGAGGGATTTTTGTACTGAGGGGAAACAATAACGAGCGCTGGCATCAGCTTCCCCCCAGGAATACTGAACAAGCCAGTGGCCAACCCTCCAATAACAGGTGAGGTTACGGCTGGAGCCTGGATGTAGGTACTGAGAAACACCTGGGAGGAAACAAGTCCCCCTCCTACCACTACTAAACTATGTAATAATAAAAGTTATGATTCTCTGCATCACATCTTAATATTACAAGAAGATATAAATTAGTGAAGCATAAAATATAACCGAGCTTAATTTTACTTCTTTTTTATCCTTACACCTTATACAACCTTATAAACTCACAGTCATTAAGGGAATAAATTTCAAATTAGAATTACACCTTGCAATTACAAAGCTTGAAGATCCTGTGGTTACATGAAGTGACAAAATATACGGCTGCCTACTTTAATAGTACAAAGTGACTTGCGCGAGTACTTTGAATTGTTTCATAACGCAGATTAAGCAAAGTGCACACATTTTTGTATTTGAATATTTCCGAAACTCAAGCCCTAGTGTTATTTCTAGTTTAACTGTCATATATTTTTATATATATACACACACACTTAAATAAAAGGGAAACAGGAAAAGGCACTTTATCTAAAAGCAAAGTTCAAAGCTTACATGAAATCCCTAATTATTTCATTTTCCTTACCATAGCCTTCCTCAGCATTCCTCGTGATCTCAGTTGTTTACCTTCTTTGACCACTTTCGTTTAATGCAGCCCCTTGCCTAACAATAAAACCACTTGCCACAGAGCGTCTGCTTCACAACCGCTGTTTTAAACCAGAGGACTGCAGGGGCCTCTCCAGGCACTGTAAAATGCAGTCTCTCCGAGGGTCAGGAATGGTAAATCGGTATCTTCCCCCACGTGCTTCTTCCCTGTATGCATTAGCCTTTTAACTAATCAGTACTGTAAAAAAGTCACAAACATAAATGTTGTGCAGGCACTGTGTATTAATGGGTCTCACACAGCTCGTTCAATTGCAAGATGGAAGTTGAGCTGAGGCAGAACAATGTGCAGAATCAGGGCCATTAACATATATATATATATATAGTTGTTTGGCCTCTGCTGGATAAATCATTTTGTTTCTACATTGCTAGCCACTGTATGCCCTGGAATTATTTCCAATATTTGAAACCACCCCTAAAATGTCTCTTGTCCACCTCTGACGTGTCAAGATGCAGGCTTCCGTAGGAAGGCAAATCTCTACAAGGTCTTGTAAAATGTAATTTGTTTTTGGAAGTAAGCCAACACACATTTCTTACTGAACATGAACTAAATGAAGAAGGTAACATTGCAAAATAGCTGTATGTATTTACCACTCAAACAAGGCACAACTATGAGCTTACATAAATTTGGAAAAAGCTAGTATTTTACCTACCAGTAGTTACCCCAGGCAAGAGTGGATTTGACTTGACTACAATGAAACTGCAGAATTTGGGGAAATAAGCAGAGTATCAAAAATCTCATTTGGGGTCTTCAATTTAAGTTACTATTCAAGAGAGAAAGCTTCTCTTGAGGACTGGACAGACGGGCGATGCTCTGGCTGCAAGTGTAGTACACAGACCGTCTAGATTCCTGAAATTAGGGCTACTTTTACAACAAGGAATGTTAACACATCACTGTGGTTGACGTACATGTACAGCATGGATCCAGCATGTTTTCTGCAACAACAGGTTATGTGCTATACTGGTATTACAGCATATTTCAAATGTCACTAGACACTTAAGATACATTTTAAAAAGGACTTAGTGCTGGCTTTCACTTGCGGCACACAACAGTTTTACCCCCATTTCTACACCCTGTGGCAAAGTGCAACAAAACGCAGTGATATGATCGAGTGACCTGACATACGTACAGGTGTTCGGCTGCACAGGGTCTAAACCTGGAACTGGGCAAGAAGAGACAGGGACCAAGATTCAGAGGACTGAAAAGAGGGCGCAGTACTATCTTGGATTAAGAGCTAAGCGGAGCCAGCGACCATCAGAATGTCCGTTTCAGAACCACACTCTGTACAGTATTACAGGAAGTTTCTTACTTGCATCATTTCATAGGATATACACAAGGAAAGGCATGTCACAATTAATTTTGTTCGGGGACCAAAAGATTAGCTTATCCTTGTGTTGAAACAAACGGGCTTACGCTCTGAAAAGCTTATGAAGCAGAACAGAAAATGCTTTGAGTTAGAAATCTTCCATGATCACAAGGTTTAAAGAGTGTTAAGCTATTCTTCTGTGTATTGTAAGGATTGCTCTTTTCACCTAGGAGACACTGCAGTTCGAGAGGTTTTTGAAGAGACTGGCATTAAGTCAGAGTTCAAGTCCATCCTAAGCATAAGGCAGCAACACAAACAGCCCGGAGCCTTTGGGAAGTCGGATATGTACATTATCTGTCGCCTGGAGCCCTCCTCCTTCGACATCAGCTTCTGCCAGCAGGAGTGCCTGAGGTGTGAATGGATGGACCTCGACGAGCTTGCTAGGACCAAACACGCTACTCCCATCACCAGCAGCGTAGCTAAACTCTTACTGTATGGATACCGGGAAGGCTTTGGTAAGATTGATATAACCATGAGGGAGTTTCCAGCTGTCTACACAGGCCTGTTCTACAAACTATACCACAGGGAGCTGCCCGAGTCCTATAGAAACATTACATGATAGCAATACATTTCACATTTCATTGTATTAATAATTTAAAACTATTATTGTAGTGATATTTAGACCATATTAAAATTATCTGTGGACTTCTTTTTAGGTAATTATTAGAAAGTAATTATTTATTCTGTAATAAGGTATAAATTATTTTAAAAGGTAAATATTGCTATAAGTGTGCATCACATTTGTTTTCCTTTACTCCATAAAGCAAACGTAAGGTAAATGAAATAGCTCTACATGGATATCTAGCAGAAAACAGAAGTGTCACTGATCCTGAAAATACATTTTCCAAGTCATTTTACCTCCACGCACACTGGCACAATAGGTTTAAAAAGCAATATAAAGATAGTATGAAACATTCATGTTTTAATCTGGCACCTGCAAAAGCAGTTAATATCAGCAAATAATTGCTTAGATTGTTGCTACTTCAGAGAGGAGTAGGAAACTTGACGTCTTTCGTGTAGTGTGGTGTACGTACTCTGAATCCGCCATGGAAATCAGCTTTTAGCAGACATGGGAAGGAAAAGGATAGCTTTCTGTCCAGGTCCAGTTTTGGGTCCAGGTTTGTACTGCCCAGTTCTTTTCAGTGCCACATACCAATCAGAGTATTTCCGTGATCGGTAAGTGTTATAGTTATTAGATTCCAAACGCTCAAAAAAGAAACATTCTTCTGTTGCGCATTTCTAAAAGGGAAAGAGAAAAAGATTCTTGGTAATTCCATCATAAATCAATTCTTCAGATTCACAGGACGAATTTATCAAGAACAAGTTAGCAATACATTCAGTTTTAAGAAATTCACATTAAATGTTTCCTGTTTAAAGGAAGGGTTACTGTTAAAATACAGTTTTCAAGTATGATTCATTTATTGTCTTTAACACAGACCAAGCAGATTCTAGTTTGTTTTCACTACATAATTCTTCCTTCTGATCTGAAGCTCAGACAAATGAAGAACCCTGTCCCTTGGCACTTACTGACAGATCCTGACTTCCAAACTCAGCAGTTTTTCCATCTCATCCTGGGTTATAATTTAACCGAAGAGTAGGATTTGAGAGAAGGGAGTATTTCCCTTGCCCTTCTCAAACCAACCTTTTTATCAGCTAGAGAAACAGTACGGCAGAGTTTGAGCATTTGCCTTTTCTAATTTTGAGGTTTAACTTTCTAACGCTAATTCAAGTCTGGTTTTGTAGCACTCTAAAACAGTGGCAAGCCTGCGTCTGTCCAAGATTTTTTAAAATTCAAACCTTTTAAAATAATTTGAAGAAAAGATCAGACCCAGCAAAGAGGTCTGTTCCATACAGAAACCAAGCATACTCTACTAGTGTCTAGAAGTACATCTATGGAATTATTTTGCTTCTGAAAGTAAGTCTTCAAAACCAATTCCACCTACCTGGAATGAACATGCCTTCACACCTACAAATAAAAAAGAAGGTAGTTCTTCACACAACAGGTAAAAGTTGAGCTGCAGAGCTCTTTACTGTAGGAAGTTACGGTTTCCCCCAGCTTACGTGGATTCCAGTCACTTTTGGACAAGTTCACGGTAAAGAAATTCACTGATGTTTACTTAATAGGTAAAACCCATTCTTGGCTGCAAAGGCCCCAAAGCTGAGATTGGCCGGAGGCTGGGACACCAAAGACAGGGACTTGCTATGTACGTCTAGTCTTACACGCTGCGTTTGATCACCATCAGGTAGAAGATGCTACCGCATATAAAGCCCTCAAAAGGTAAGGCTGCCATTAGTGAATGCAGCGTGACACACTTCCTTCTGCGGGTCTGTATGCAGCAGAAACCACTGCTCCCTTGGGGTGACCATACTGAAGAGAAAGAGTCTTCCTTTTCAAGTGATCCCACTCCATCAGTGAGATCATGTATGGCAGGCACTATCAATTGTGAGACTTTAGCCCTCAGATTTCCCTGGATATTTATTGCCTGGAGGAGTTAAAACCAAGTTAATTTCATTATGACTAGTATTTATGCCCTCATAGCACTCACAGCAGCAAACCTGCCCGCAGAACCCGTGCTTTAAGCAAGAGAAATCATCTTCTCAAAGATGGCAGAAGTTCAAGATAGCAGGAACTTACTGGAGCTGGGGGGGGAGAGTGCAGGGGGGAGATGACAACACAACACTTTCATATACACCATCTGTCAGTCCATCAACGCAGAAAATTTTTGGGAATGCCAGAGAAAAGCTAGTCATTAAAAAGCATGTAAAATCTTGGAAAGGAGACGGGGAATGTGAAGCAATTCCCTAAAGGAGCAGGCTGCTTTCTGTTACAGCCTTCTGTTAATATTCATAAAGTATCCAACTAGAACTGAAAAGTGAGCTTGGAACAACTAGACTTCATACAGTGTGTACGAAAATGTACAGAAGAGTAACTCATATATGTCAAGTTTCTGTAGCTACAAGCAATTAAGTCATTCAAATGCAGTCTGGAATAAAGTGATGTGTCTCACACATACATCTTCAAATAGAAGGGGGTTTCTTCCACTTCAGCCATTTTCAGATATGAATTTTGGTTTCTAAGGAGAAGAACTGGTAAGAGAAAATCCACGTGCAGTTTGTCATTTCTGTAGCTCACTAGTATTTTTACATTTCAAATAGCAGAATTAACAATTCTCACATGATTTGTATTTTAAATAATCTTTCTCAAGATAAATTATATTTTAGTGCCTTTCATTCCAGCAATGTGAAAACAGATGCTTTAATCATCTGAAGTCACAGATCCAAGCCTGAAACAGATTACAGCAGCCTTAAAAGGGCATGGAAACCATATAAAGAAAAGAAACATCTAAGAACAAAACCCAAACTGAGCAGAGTTTAGGCAAGTTCAGTACAACGGCCCAAAGCTGGAAATTCTGGCAAAGAGACCGTTGCAGGAGCAGTGGCACTTCTGGAAGTGCCAAGAGAGCAGATGCACGGGCGCTGGGAAGGTACTGGGCAGAGCACAGCTCCCCAGTGCTGCAGCACCTGGTTTCTCTTTGCACACTTCCCAGCACTCCCCACAGCTGGGGTGTTAGAGCAGGTGCCTAATGCCGGCGGGAACAGAGTCTTTACAGCCTCCGCTGGGAAGGAAACTGCTTCCAGTGGGACCGTTGTGAATTTAAGCAGCAACTACAAGACCCCATGTACAGATGAAAGGCAAATTTGCACAATTTATTAAATTAAACTGGAAAGTCAAAATGAGCCAGATCAGAAGTGAAATGTTTCCATTAAAAAAAAAATCTGATGGAATAGATACATTTCTGCACAAATATTTGTAGTTAAAACAGGGTTTTCCAAGGGTAAGTTTTGACTAGCTGCATTAATAACCAGCCATTTCCTCCAGTGACTGAACTGGTAAAGATTACCTCTCCTCCGCAACAGCCAAGTCTGTTAGTAAACAGAGACCACGAAACTGCTAAATTAAAAGCTGCCGTATCATCCAGCTTTCAAGACAAAAAAACAATCCACTGCACCACCACGCAGAACACTGGTGTAAGCAGTAATACACTGGCTATGCAAGAAATCATTCTGCAAAACCCAACCCAGAACAAACCATAAAGGTATATCTCAATGAAATAACTACAAAAATATCCAACTAGATGAAAAACAGGACTAAATAATTTGCAAAAATATTTTTGAAGATGTTGATAGACTTGTAAAAGAAGGCCACTACGCTAATTGATCCTTGACACTGGAAAGTAATAAAAAAGAAGAAACAAAGCAGATGTTTTGGGCAGAACAGTATTTAGGTGACTAGTGAATTAGAGAACTTACTAGGTGTTTAGAAATTAAAGTTCCATAATGTTTTAAAAGAAACAGCCAAAGGTTTCAGCAAGTACAAGCTGATGTGCACTGATGAGATCACTCCACTGCAAAGATTTCCAGCATATGCTCTTTCAAAGCTCTCACTGAAACACAACACTGCTCAAACAAAAACAAAACAAAAAAAAGCTGGCAATTAGGAACAATTTCATGAATGTGTTTATAGGCAGAAAACAGTAGAGGCACAACTGGCCACAAACTGTTGAAGTACAGACATCCTCATGGAAAAAACAGTGCCTGTGCTGCAGAAAATGATCATGAAATTGCAGAAGTATTCATTAGGCTGGCTGAAGAACAAAACCTTAGGAGTAGAGTTTTCACCTATGAATAGCAAAAATGAAGAGCTGTGGAAGTGGTGTTTGCTGTAAACATGATTCAAGTAATATCCATTTCAGAAACAAAGCAAAACCAAACAAATGTTTGCTGAGCTTGAATGAGAAGCACAAAGGGACCCAATTTACCACGTTTTGAGAGAGTAATTCCAAGTGAAGGGCAGACCCTTTCCGAGCCCTTCGCCTCACAAGGACTAGGCAGATGAAATTGCTGCATATAGCTGCAAGGGAAACATGTTCTACAACCAAAACCCACCATGCAACAGTAGGTTGGAAATCCTAAATATAAACACACCCAGGTGCTTATAATTTTACACATGGTGCCAAACGCCCTATTTTGACCATTCACTGTTGCTCAGGTTAAGGAGGGCAATTGGAATGGGAAGCCAAATGCCACCACACCAGCACCACAGGAAATTCCCAATTATCCCTAATTCAAGAATAGCACAGAGGACTACTCACATTTTCTTCAGCTGAGCTGTCACGCACTATACGAGTAAATAACGCTGTAACTTGAAACAGGTTCTTTAGCTGTGTCCACAGGCATAAACAAAACAGGCTTCCTGGAGCCAGGGATGCGTGGTGCTGAGGGGCACACCAGGGATCCTTGCTCATCTAAAACTGCTCAAGTCTTTTGTTTGCCTTCAGCCTAATTTCACTTAGCCAGAAGTAATTTCTGCACAGCCCTTGGCACGGGTCTTTCATTAGCTGCAGTTCAGCAGGAGTTAGGAATTCACTTTATTATTAACACCTGTTACTCGTGGGGACTTGCACAGAAGCCGAACAGGGCTGTGTTCAAGATACCAAAGCATCAGGGATTATTTCAACCTAAAATTCTAATGGGAAGCCCTTCACAAGTGCTGGAAGTTTGTCTGCACTGAACGTTATAAATATGGATGCGAGATTTACAGAGTCTGTGTCTCATAAGCAAAATGAATGTAACTGCAACTCTTAAAGCAAAATTTATAATCTAGCTCTAGGAGACCTTATTAACTTTCAGAGTCTGCTAAACATATCTGCTTTAAAGCACAGTTAAAACCTAAGCTGATACCAATAAAATGCATGGAGTTTACAACTAGTCTCATAAGAGACTGGTTTAATTTAACTACATTTAATAACTTTTTTTTATTATTTTATTTTATCATCACATTTTCAAAAATGTTTTTCTTGCCAGTTTTCCAGTTTGGAAGTATACATGACCAAAAAAACCTTCATTCTTTACAAAGAAGAAAAAGAGAATATATACAGATTACTATCAAAAACATAAAAGTAAAATTAAAAAAAAAAAAAGGCTTTACTTCCTACTTTAAAAGGGTCTTTACAATCACTTTATGTGAAAGTAAGTGAAAGAGGGGAAAAAAATTACTCATGGTGATAAAAAAGGGAGAGACTTCATCCGTCATTTGTTCTTATCATTTCCTTCCATACATGATCACTGATTTTTCTTTCTCAGGCCACTCCAGCTAAATTTTACAGCTTCTAGGTGAGGGCAGACATACCCATCTCTTCCTAGTTCATAGTTCAATTAATTGACAGAAGTTGCACAGAGCTAAATTCTCCCTGATAAATCACAGACAGAGAAGTTGAGTAAGCCCTGCTGGAGGAGAGGTTACTCAATACAGAGTGAGGAGAGGACCCACCAGTACAGACAGACACACACATAGAGAGAGAGGCATTAAAAAAAAAAAACAAAAAACCAAACACGCTGCTTACCAAGGCCAGCAATCTGCCATCCTCCTTCATAGCCAAAAAGCGATTTGCACTTACACCTTTGATTGACACCACTCCTCTTTCTTCTGCTTGAAGTTGCAGTTTGACTGCGAACAAAAAGACAAAAGTAAATTTTTTACAGCCATCATGATATTTCAGTGCTTGCCTACTGCTTCATACCTAAAACCAGAGAAAGCCTAAGCTTCAGCTTGCAGCAAAGATACTAAACTTTAAACCTCTAGCTCTCTGATCCCATTTTTCATCAAGGAAAACACAAAAAGTTAAGCAGCTATTATCAAATTGGCAACAATAAGCATGAGTTACTCTTCTGTAGTACAAAAAAGCTGTACAAAAAAGCAAATTACAAATCAATAAAACTCCTTGACAGACCACTTATGGCATGGTCAACTGCTCATAGGAAATGGGAATTTTTCATTGCAATTCTCTTACAGAGACATTTCTTAATGTTTATAGAACAGTATCAGACATTGATTGAATGCATGCAATTCTGTACAGCTATACTGTCAGAGGGGCATGAGTCTGGACTACGATAAACACCCTGCAGGACTGTATCACTCGCTAAGTGTTCTAGCAGTTCGCAACAGAAAAGTATCGATTAGTTTACATCACACATCCAACAAGTGGTTAGAATAGGCAAACAGAACTGCAAAAGTAGACGAGGATAACAAAGACAGAAGACATGATGTTATACAAGTTAGCAACATGACAAGTGGGTTTATTTGAATAAATTATTTTTTAAAACTCAGTCATATTTTTTTTAAAACCTGTAAGGTCACATCACATCGCTTTTAGCTACTGCCTGTGAATTAACACAAAGTCTAAACAACTGGTTTTTCTAGCCACAAATCACATCCAGTAGTTTAGATTAACAGGCAAATGTTTTCCCCTCTGCCCGCAGCTTGTTTCCAGCTGTAAGCCAAAAGTGGCCTCCACCTAGATCCATAAGAGCAGTTTGCTATTTTTCTTCTTTTTTCTTCCCTGATCATTCCTGTCGTTGCATTCAGAACTAGAAATTAATCAATCCTTTAAGTAGTTAAAGCACCTCTGCTGCATTTCAGCCTAACCCTAACAGGAGTAGCAGTGACATTGTACCTCAACGTTCATGTTTTTCAACCATTAGCTACTCAGGACTAGGAATAGTGCAATTCAAGAAACCTTACCAAATACCATAGAGAAGTCCACCAGATACCTTCTGCATGACTTAGGTATTTGTGGCACAACAGAAATCTAAGCACTCTGTTGGAGCTGCCATTGTTCTGGAGCAGGAGGAGAAGGAAGCAAAGCACATGTTTTCCTAAACCTCACAGGAGATCCTGTTCTAGTCGAACCATTTTTGGAACATCTCTCTCTGAAAACCTAACTTTGATTACTTAAAACATCACTTAAAAAAGGAGAAAAGGCCCATACAGCAACTCAAATGAGCTCTTTGGACTGCCTGCACCTTGACATATGGCCCTCCCTCCTCCCCTTCAAAGAAAATACACGCCCATTCCAGCCCATTGAGCCAGCTTGCACAGGCAGGATGATCCACTCTGATTTCTGCTAAAAACAAACACAACCAGTTCAGTAACAGTGGAACATAAGAAACTGGATCTCCCAAAATCCCTAGGTTTTCCTCTATTCTGGATGGCTGTTATTTCCAGTGAAACCTGCATCTGCAAACCCTCTCACTGAAAAAAAGAGCAATTAAAAGCAAGCCCAAACAAGGACTATTTTTCTGTGCAATGCTGTGCTTTCATCCCCAGTTCCACTAAACAGGGATTTTTAAGAGCAACTATACTTCCGTAGCAGGAAGCAAGATCATTGCAACACAGGCATCAAAAATGAGGAACAGTTGAGAAACAGCTTCTCACCTTCTTGGGATGTATAAAGACAAAGATAACTTTTGCCAAAGAATTGCAGCAGCTGAAGAAGGAACAAGCAGGATGTCGCAAGCTGGTACTGGTTACGTATCCATCAGGTGTCAGAACGCAGGATATGACTCGCCTGATGTGAGACTATTGGTATTTTTAAAAACAAACTAGACTGGAACTTCTCCTTCCTTCTGCTCGCATCCCAGAAATTATTTTGGGAATTAGTTTAAAAACATTTTCTATTTGAACACATCATACGAAGATCTGACCATGATAAAAGCCCAGCTAGAGGAACCAACAGCTGTGCTCCACGCACTTGGAAGTACGCAGCCAAGGACCCGCATTGGTTTCTGCTTGTCCATTTCCTTCTTTGGAGGGTTCATGAGCAGCACACACCTGGTTCCGTACAGTGAGGCTGGAATTACAGCTTGGTGGAAAAGTCTGATGGGCGATACTGGTGTGCACCATCTCACACATGAGCTTCATTCACCCACATGCTTTTGTGGCGTATATGTTTTTTTCTATTTAATGATGCAGTTCGAAAAAGCTCGACCTTTTAAGCCACCAGAATAAACACTTGAAGTGACCATAAATTTTGGAGCAGGAGCATCTCTTGAGATTCAGAGGGAGGTTGCTGCTTATTTGGCTTTTTGTTGTGGGGAAAAAGATTTCTGCAATACAAACGAAAACTTTCTTGGTTTACTCCTGTCTCAAGACAGGCCTGAAGAAACTCCAATAAGAATACCAGGAACATGAAGTCTTCAGGATAACTGCTGCAAAACCTTTTTTGCTCATTAAAATTATTTCATCTGATTCTTCCCTAGATACCAATAGACATCAGTGAGAGTTTCTCATAAATCCACTAATTTGTATACACAACTGAAGCCGTATTAATACAAATATGCACACTAAAGAAGATAAAATGGTTCCTTATGAATTATGTGTCTGTCACAATTTTGCACAAATAAAAGAAAAAAACCCAAACCACTCTCATAATTCACTAATAACTCCAGACTTCGAAGGAATAAAGAAAGCTCTGTATTTGTAACAAGTTAGGTGAAATGTTTAATTTCATCCCAGAATCAAGTATCCAAAATACAGCCCTCCCAAGTCATTAGCCAAAAATCAGACTTGTGAACAGCTTCAAAAACATGCAGCACAACTCCTTGCCCTCTGGGGAAGCAAGAATGCGGAGAAGTGCTCTGGGCAGGGACCAGGGGAAATGGACTTTTGAGATGTGCCCAAGTATACAGCTTTCACCGCACGCTTAACAAGAAACAGCTGTGTGAAATATCTGAAAAGTAATATTAATTACTACAGTACGGACTTATTATGCTTCGTGACTTTCTCTTCACAAAAAAAAGCACACCAACTCCTACAGCGTCATACCGGGACAGAAGTTCAGATTCTGTAAAAACAAACTTTTAGTAAAGGTTTATAAGGCCTGGAAAAATATTTGTATAGTTTGGAGAAGCTTGTGAAAAGTGTTACTCTTTAAAAAGAAGAAAAAAAAAATAGAAAAAAATATTTTCTGGCAGAGTTTGAAAAGCGCTGCAATACTTAAAGCCCCAAAAGCAAAATCAGCTTCACTGTATTTTCCTCTCCAACTTGAAAACCACATGAATAAAGAGACCCAGAATAGTACTCTAAGTTTTTCAGGTTTCAGTGTTATTTTATGGCTTTATTAACGCAAGGCAAGTATTTGCCAGAGTTATGCTGATCTGGAGATACCAAGACACAATACAGCCTTCCTAATCAAACACATTTTGACCATACAGTCATCACCAGCAGCAACAATTTTAGGTTTAGCTCAATGCAACTTGGTATGATCGGTCATAAGAGAAACTAATACTTAACACTGATGTTCCGTATCTTTTTGCAGCCTTTAGGTCACCAATAGCAATAGTTCAGACATAGGCCATCAGTTCAGATCTATTCGTAGTATTTGTTTTCAGCATACTTGAACCTCAAAACCAGATCCATGAAAGTAAACCAATTAAGAAGTTTGAAATCCAAAAAAGTAGCACAGATCATTGTGAAACAGCTAATTAACAAACTGAGGGCCAAAAAAGCACGTTTTCCCAGTTACTCTGGCAGTCCTTTGGGAGGGCCCCCCTCCAGCTCGGCAGTAAGTTGTTTCACTGTTCACATTCATAGCATGCCCTTTAATTTGTGATGAACGCCAAGTGCGAGGCTACAGTCACTGCCTGCTGGTTTTGTGACAACAGAGAACTCAGCACACTAAGCAAACATCCTGAAGACTGGGGCAAAGTCATCACAAAGTTATGAAATAAAAAATGTCCTGTCCTAATTAGAATCTGCATGACCTTTATGCACTGACAACTAAAAAGGACTCAGTGAATTTCCTACTACTATTAAGACTTTCTTTTTTTTATCTCTTCATAATAAGCTGCAGTACAATCATCTTCCCTTTTTCTGCTGAGTAAGAAGAAATGAAGAGCAAGACATACAAATTTAATTTCATGCCAGAGTAGGAACTCTGAGGAAGAAGGATGAAGTTGTCTCTTTGGAAAGAAAACATGAAAGGAATACAGTTAGGGCACTGAACTGTAATTCAGGAGATGGATTTAAAACTTGCCTCTGACACAAATTTCTAATACTGTAAGATAAAATTATAAAAGTATCCTAAATAAACCTCTCTCTTGAGGCATTTCCTTGTTCCCATATTCAGCACAATCACAAACCTGTTACCTGAACAAAACGCAATGTATGGATCTAACAACACAGTCCATAATACCGCAGTGAAGATTTTCCCAGAAAAGGCACCAAGCCCAGAAGCAGTCACCCTACAGCCTCTGACAAGCTGCACAGTTAAAAGCACAAAACCAGATGTGGCTTTGTAAGATAGAAAGAGAACGAGCTGCATAAAGGTGAAATTCTCAAACCAAAATTAAATTAATCAGTAGGTATTTATAGCCTGCAGGACAGAAGGCATTAAACACATTTTTAATCAGAAGGCAATTGTTTAAAAATCTACCTGGCTCAAAAGCAAGAAATGTCTAAAAACATTCTAATTATAGAGGAAAGCTATACAATATCTGACAGCACACGATGAGCAAATCTCTCTTTGCTCACCCTGCACGTGACACGAGGAGGTCCTGTCACACTCTTCTCTTTGGGACTGCGTTTTCCAATTCCTCTGTGCCCTGACAAACACAGGAGTGAACTACCTCCAGCTCTGCCATGGCCCTTCCTCAGTTATGTCACCCACACGGCAGCACCACCCTCCCCAGGTCAGATCATAAAACTTCAGCGTTCAGCACAGGAAAAACATGCAAATGTACAAATCAGGGTTTAATTACGGGTCCAGAGATACTATCTTTTTAGTCATTCTCTTATGATAATGAGGTTTTCCTCAAGTTTTGCAAAAGGATCCCCATCCTCTTGACCTGCAAAATGCTTTCCACAGGCAGACTGTGTCCAAATCCTGTCTCCAGCTGCTAACCAAGGGTGGTGCAGCCCATTTCCAGAACAGAGGAACTCTGCGTCTTATGGCAGCCGAGCTGAGAGCGCTCACTGAACCCCAGCTCTTCCACCAGCATCTGTGACATCCTCTGCATCTCAATGCAACAGTTGAAACGGAGAACGTCAATGGTTTGTCAACAATTTTTCACAGCAAGGTCGGTGAACTGTAGCTGAGCCAAACTAAAGGAAGACTAAACCCTGTGAAAACTTTTTACCGTGTTTATTTTTGACAGGGCATGCAAAAGGAGTCCTAATTCAGTGCCCACTTGTCTAACATTATTAGAGCTATCATAAAGACTGTGTTTTATATATATATACACACATATACACACACACACACCCCCCCACACAGAGCCTTCTAAAGCTGTAAGGGTAATCCACTACTCAGAATTTCCAGTACAGATTTTATTTTACAGTCATATGTCTTCTTGTTTATACCACCATCTACATCTCTATATGGCAGATTATCCCAACAGCAACATTTACCCAAGGAGATGACCATTAACTAGGAAAACACATCACTTTGTGTGCAGTTTGAGTGAAACTAGTATGTCTCCCAGTAATATAAAAAAGGATAGAGTGGGGACATTTTTTCTTCACAACACATAGAGGCTGTGTTAAGAATATGTATTTGCTGATATTTTGGTTGTAGAACAACACGAGCTATAGCCTAACCTGAACTTCCACTACCCAGTACCATCTGTGACATGCTGAACCACACTGCAACATGGCAGAGAGTCTTCTCCACCACCCACTACACACAGCCCCTGCTGGACAAATACAGCTATTCTGTACCTATGCACACAAGCGATCATACAAGAGGAACCTGGGGCGGGGGGGCGGTTTGCCAGCTTCCTTTCCATTAACACAGGGAATGGGCAAGTGCGTTCTTTACAACAGCGATGCTCAGGCAGAGACATTCTTACCAGCACCTGAAAGGCAGAATTGACTAAACAGTCAATTTCCTTTTTGTTGTAAGACAATTTACAGAAGATCAAACCTCTTCAGGAGGGCTCCCTGATGCATAGATTCAATAGGTTCAACAGTTTGGGGTGGTTGGGTTTTTGGGTGTTTTTTTTTAGATCATGTTCTGATCCTGTGACATGTTAAACATAGACAAAACACTGACTGCGCTGATGTGTTCCTCCTCTGCGGCAGCAGAGCTCTGCCGGCAGAGATTTCTGTATGCGTTCATGTCAGCAGTGGATTGTGGATGTGAAATTGTAGTTACACATATATGACTACCCCTCTTTCACAGGGTTTATGGTCAGGACAGATCTGAAAGTTGCAGGTTAAACTAGTCAGCATATTTGAGAGACAGTTACAAACAGGCATAAATTTCACAATTTGGAGATACTTCTCTAAGAATATGGAAGTTGAAAAGTGGTGTTTAATAGCAGTGTGGTTGGCAAGGTTTCAGAATTCTGTTACAACCTTGGTCTTCCCCATCTTCTCTTAAAGAGCTCAAAAAAGTATCTGCAACACCGCTTTGCATATGCCAGTGGAGAAAATTTTATGGAGAAGTAGCACAACACAGACAGAAAAGATACTAGCAAATGCAGAGAACACAGAAAATGCGTACATTTTCCAGAAGTTCTTTTATTGCCTTGAGCACTAGAACTGAAAAATTACACGTACAACGAAAATTCTAAAGTTCTTTTACAGTTCTCCCAACCCAGTAAGGTTTTTGTAATGGCCCATACCAAATAATACTGCACTAACTTAAATGGTCCCAAATGGTTTCGTTGCTCTGCATCATAAAGCGTTCAGCCAGAAAAAAGTCTCCTTCAAAATTGGTTTATTTAGAAGATCTTGACAAAATCTAGCAACTTAATACTTTAGAAAAAGAGAGCTGCACTTTTTGGAAGTTACTTCCTGCTGAGCTTCTACTACCTTTCTCACACACTCGCATCGGACATCTGCTGGCAGCCGCAGAGGAGCAGTCTCCTGCATCCCAAGCCCTTTGCCTGGGGCAATCCGCGTGTGTGAAGCCATGTGCTATTATTTTACTCATAGCAGCTGCATCGGCCAAGATGTTCTGGGGCAGGAGTATGCCACAGTATCACTAAGGAAGAGGGAAAGCAAGGGTCATAGTGGGGAAAGAAAGGGACAGAAACACATTAGGAAAAAGTAAAATACAGAGACATAAAGAGCAAGCAGCAGTGAAGAAGGGGCAGGGTAAGCATACAGTACATGAGGGTGCTGTACTGGAGCATGAGGGAAACTCCTGCACCACATGTAGGTGGAATTTGAGATGTATTAGTCAAATGGGTTCATAATATCCCTGGTTTTCCTACTCTTTCACAAGGAAATGGGAAATCCAACCACTACATCAGAGAAACCCTAAAATAAAAACCAACCACGAACTCCTGGCTTTGGATACACTTACACAGCAAATAAAGGTATGATTAAAGCCTAAGCTATACTTCCACTAAACTACCTAGTAAAGATCCCTACAAACTTCAGTGTGGACCACGAGTACTCTGCCACAGGCTCAGGATCACACAAAATCCGGGTCAGGAGGACTCTATCTAGTCCAGCCTCCTGCTCAAGGGTCTCCATCACTTCACAGCAAAAACCCTGCTGCCACATTTTCACTACTGTCAGACGTAGATGAAAGCTAAATCAAAGCTCACAAGGGTTCACTGATGTTTCCTGCAGTCACACCTCTTCCTGCCGTAAGGTGCAACCCCCGTGCCCCACACACACATACACGTGCAGAGGCTGCTTTCATGCTCTGCAGAGTTTTCCCACCACACCAAAATGCTGTTCCCAGGGCAGGACCACGCAATCTGGACATCCACTTTCAGCACCTCCACCCTGCCCTGCAGGACCCCAAACACCACTCTCAATACCCCAAGATGAGATGCCAGCATCATTACACCGCCTACCATTTGCACGTGCAGCTCTTTGCTGTTCTGCCTCTCTCACTTAAATAGTCTTCTTAAGACAGCAGTAAAGAGAAGCCCTTTGCATGGCTGTAACATCACTATTAACACCCTGCGAGAACGCGATGTGAAATACATTTTACCAAGAGGACTCTGGGCCAAAAATTTTGATCAGCCAATGTTACAAGAGATTATTTGGAGTTTGTGAACATCTCAACAGCAAACACATGCCTTACCCAGACACAGCAACTAACAGAGCAGCTTACGGACCCTGGAAAGAGGAGTCTGATATTACTTCAGCCCCCGTTTTCACTAACATATGGCCGCTTTATTTGAACTGAAAAGGTCATTAGCAAAACACCTCTCAGTTTACAAGAAGGGAGAGTTTATGTACCCCTGAAAAATCCCAGGCTGCACGTCTCTGGATCAATGACTAGCGTTACTACAGGCTCTGCTGTGGAAAAGCTAAACCCAAGCCAAAGGCTCAGGGCCCATCTCCAACATATTTGCAGAGGCCCCGTAAGGAAAATCCTTCCATGAGGCCCCTGAATGACACTGCGGTGAAGCGACTGTGCCAGCTCCCCATCACTCATCCTCCTGCACCTCCGTGCCCACAGAAAAGAACAAAGCAGCAACTATTTTGCAGTCTCACTGCTACAGAGGTGGATGACCTCTGGAGGGAATAAGTATCAGAAACGCAAGGAAGTTCATAAAAAAAAAAGGGGGGGAAAAATAAAAATCAACAATGCTTTGCTAACTGCAACACCCTACAACCTAATTCCCACTCCCACATTCTCTATGGCTGAAGCTGGCCAATTCCTTCATGCTTGGGGGCAATGTCTATTCCCAGCCAGGTGTCTAAGCAAGACACACAGAGTCAGGCGTGCTTGCTCCACACCTAACATAATAAACCCTCCCAAACCCAAGGGCTGATTCATCAAAGATACACATGCATGTACACACACACACAGATTAATACCCCCAATTTGCTCTTCCAGAGCTCATGCTGCCCATGGGGTCAGATCCAAACCCCAGCACAGAGCTGGTGATGCCTACAGTAACTTATCTCTAGGAATCAGAAATATCGTTGTCTGCTTCTCTCTCCCACATCTAGTATCCAACACTTTTTGATTCTCTTCCGCAAAGACATATTAAGCATATTAACATCTTCTGCTGACCGATAAGCTTTGCGTTGACATACGAGGCATCCCCAGTCTTGACAAAACCAACTCTGCTCACTTTTATACGCTCATTGTAAAACAACT
Organism: Aramus guarauna; assembly: GCA_013400195.1. Lineage (NCBI taxonomy): Eukaryota > Metazoa > Chordata > Aves > Gruiformes > Aramidae > Aramus > Aramus guarauna. The sequence goes on along the minus strand of VXBL01004075.1, from coordinate 2,137,892 downwards.
GTGCCATTGCGAGTTGTTGAAATACATGCTGCCTAAAACCTGCAACACGTGTGGAGGAGAAAGGAGAAACAGATACAGAAACCAGCAAGTGAACCCTTGCAGAAGAGGTGGTCTTTTAATAAACAAAAACCACAGAACAGCAACAAAAACAATCAAGCATATGGGGTGTCGCACTGAGAAATAGTGAGTCACGCTCCCGTACAAAGGCACATTGCTTTGCTTTTGCATGACAACATTGTAAGTGTATCATTTTCCTTTTTGCCAGCCAGAGGCATAAAACCACTCACAGACAGACCTAGGGTCTTTAAAATGTAAACATTCTACAACAAAAATACACACTTCTGAAATATGAACACTTCAAAAAGTTCCGGTTACACTTAAGAGTAAATCCAAGGCTTCAAACAGAATAATAACTTGTGTAACTGTTTAAATATCAACCCTGCTAACCTAGTCTACAACATAACATGTACATTCTCAGATTTTAAGAGTTTTCATCTTTTTAAGTAGTACAAATACTGAATACAATGAAAATTATTTCTCAATTCCTGCAAATATCCAACTCCACCTAATATATACCTGTCACACTGGGAATCCTCCCCAGGAAACACTGATTATCAAATAGACAGCGTCCTCAAATCTTGCCTTTAAATGAAATTTATAGGACAGTAAAGTCATCCTGCAGAAAAACAATTTCGGAATAATGTGACATACACATTTCTGGCAACAGTCGGGCTTAGTACTCCTTGCCTATGTGCCTGTGTGTAAAATGGGCACAATTACATTTGTCCATTTCACGTGGCTTGCATAAAATGGTTCATCAAACTTCAAGTCCTTTAAAAGTAAAAAAGCACTAAAGTTTCTGTACTCTGCTTACAAAACACAACTTGGGTATTTTGTGCTGCTGAGTGAACAGCAATTGCTTGGCATTACATAAGCATTCCAAATGCCAGACACTGCCAGTACTCCATGGTATAAAATTCTTCTAAATACCTACCTGCCACACCATTTGCAGTGCCCTTGTCATTGCAGGTGAGCTGACTGCATCATTTAAAGTCAAGAGCGCAAAACCAAGCAGAAAAAAAAATTACTAACTTTACCAGAGAAGAATCTAATTCATTACTGGGTATGGGTAATAAAGCCTAGTCTCCAAGTTACTGATACCTTTACCCCGAATTCTTGACTTAGAACAATATTTGAGGGTTTCCATATCAAAACAAGAAATGTACGTTCACATGTGGGTTTTAGGACTTCTCCCAAAGGGGTTTTCTTAACAAGGGCAAGGTAATCCATCACGTTTCTTTCAACTGCTTTCACTTCATTCACAAAAGTAAATCACAGAACAACCACTTTCAGTTTTCCAGCTTTAAAACAAAGCTAGTGCAAGCATTTAGCCAACAGAATGATGTCACTGACTAATATCAAAAGATGTATACAGAACTTGCAGAATTTCAGCTCTTTATGTTTACCATGCATTCACTAATCTCTTTGTAACTACGACCTAGTTTTCACTCGCAGCAAAATAAACATACATAAAAACAGGGACAACCTGAGACAAGCCCAAGAACGTCACTTCAGAAGACAGAGAAGGTAAAAATGTATCATTTTAAAAGGTATTTTTAGTGCTCCTTCTTCATGTACAACTCATGCAACAACTGTTCAATAGTATGTAGTATTTTAGGGCTGTAACTGATGTCGCAGTAGTAACAGATTCGATGAGATGAAAGGAAAAGGCTGCCAGAGTGGTGGTGAGAACTTGCCTACCCATAGGCTTACTAAGCCTTAGTGTCACAGTTGGAAAGGAAAAGCTGGATTTAGAAATGCCAAGAACCAGCAAATAGGATTTCAAGCATCTCAAGTGCAGCAGTGAAAAACGAACTGTGTCAGGCACCCTGGGTGCCAGGGAGACAGTGTAGCAGACAGGAGTAGGAAGGAATAACAAGCTGATAAGGAGGAGTTCTTATGAATTAAGCTGACCATTAGAGTTGATTGCTCTTAATCTGGACAAAAAGTTAAGAGACAGTGACTACATTGGGTTTGCATTTCCCCCATCTCCAATACCAATGAAATTGAATTAATCTTTAATAAATATTTTTGCAAAAAGTCAACAAAAAAACTCAATCAAAATCCATACACATGCACACACAGTATTTCACTGGTGCCTGTTCACCTTGTTTACTGCAAGGACAATGCAAAGGACAACGCAAAGGACAACATTAAGCCTGGAGACTTACTTCACCCTCCACCCTCTATCTATTTCATCCCCTTCCCTCAAGCTGTGTATCCACCCTATGCTGACATTTGAATAATGCATCCACAAGGGAACAGCATGAGCTGCAAGGAAGGACAACAGCTGTCAATCACTGCTGACCCAGAATAGTAGCAAACCAGAGTCTTCACAAAAAGGCTCTAATTTGCCTTTGAATGCAGCCCTGCTTGAGCATAGAGTTCTTCTTTGTAAGAAACAAAATTCCCTAACACCAAAAAATAAAACACATCGTGCATTTTTAGACTGTCCTTCAAATATTTGGGTCACACTTTTCCCTTCTACAGCCCCCTACGATCACTTTGAGGGGGCAGACAGACTACACTGTGGGACCCAGCCTGTACTACAGAACCAAGAACTTGGGTCTGCAGGACCACAGAGAGGGATCAAGCTGTAGCAACTTCCCCAGCTTCCAGCTCTCACAATAAAAAAATCTCTGCTTATTCTAAATACCCTCAAATGATACTAAGAAGGGACACGAGCACTTTCCTGACAACAAAAGAGAGACCTTACAATCTGCAGCTTGGAAGAACCAACTTGGCGCTCTCCTGCTTTGGCCAGACCATTACTAGTACTAACTATCTGTTTTAAATCTATTTGCTGGTTTAAATCTCCATGCTGCTCGCGACCGCATTGCAAGAGCAAGCTCCCAAAGCATGCCGTGGCTACAAACACCAGTATTCGCACTGTCTTGCCTTCTGTCACATCAAATCAGCAGGCAGGCCAGATATCTCTCACTCCTCACAGCGTTTTTTCCTGATATAATATCACACAGACAATACTGATCCAAGTTACTAAAGCCCGATCACTGAAATTCAGCCTCATTTTGAGACACCTTGCCCTGCTCTTCAATTGCAAATAGTAACACCTTACAAACACTGGGACTAGCTCAAGCACAGGCAGTTAAATGCTCTGGAAGACATTGCTTCTTGAAGCAGTAAAGCAAGCAGAAGGTTGGGACTGAAATAAATTACAACTGACAACATGGGACAGTTCTGTAGACCTCTTCAGCTTTTAGGAATTCCTTCATTTCTAAGGACACAAGCATTGCAGGTCTTTTTCCTCATCTTTCCTGAATGAACTGCATTACTGTCAGTAAGACATCCACAGTGATTCCATAAACATCTGTAGAATCACAAAATGAATCCTTCAGATTTACATACTCAGAGGCACGGCCAGACACACCTTTAGCTATTCATCCCAATTGCTCCATTATAGTTGGAGAAACCAAATGAACCAAATCCATACACTATTTCCCAGAAACTGCTCAGCCTAACACATCTGTGCAGCAGGATACCCTAGGTGACTTCCAAACAGAGAAGACAGCCTCTCCCCATACACCCTCTATATGGCCCTCACTGGCTGCTTCCCCATTCTAAAAAATGCTCTCATTGTTTTACCCAACTCCATTGCCACAGGGATCAATAAGACCCCTTTGCTGAACTCGGTATTAGAGGTGATGACAACTACAGCACCTGGGGGAAGGAAGAGGAGAGAGCACTCCTTTTAGCAGCACAGACTTGTTAGATCAGCTGAAGTGTCTGACCAAAGGATCCCTCGGCCAGTCACTGCTGACAACGTAACAGGTGATGTTAAAACACAGCATTGGGGGGTTGGAAGGGAAGGCAAAAAGGGGATATGTGGATAGAAATAAACACTGGAGTGTTCCCCAGTACCCAGAAACACCAAGAAAAGATACAATCTGCCAAAAAATGGTACCAGTCTCAAGAGGTGCTACAGACATTTCCCCCTGAAGAGATCTACGAAGTGCAGATCGAGATGCTATGATGCCTATAGACTTGACTACGTTAAGGACATCCTTATCAGCAAAAATAACCACAGAGCTAGACCACCACAGAATGACAACAGAATGTCTAATAAAACACACAGGCAGGCTAAAGGTTTGCAGATGGACACCAGGCATTATGGGCACCAGGCTGGGTAAGCCTGAGAGTAGAAAGGAAAGAGCCAAGAAACAGACTGCAAATATTTTCAAGCTGTGTCACAGCTGATACCTAGCCTTGCTTTTACAAAACACATCACCACGCAGTATTTCATAGTTGCGAATATCAGGATTTTGTGACTTGCACATTCCAGCTGGAATCCTAATGACTGCTGGTTTACGAGATCTGCTCAAGTCTTGTCACAAGGTAAGAGGCAAGCTAACAAGCTCGACAAGGCTAGACTGTAATTTCACCACATTTCACTGCAAATGGCTATGGAGTCTTGTTCCTACTTTGCCCTTTCCTAGTACCCTTACTATCTTTCTCCTTTGAATCACCCAAGCAATGTGGTTTTTAAGCTCTAAAAGTCAAACATGAGTGGTAAGTTCACACAGGATCACTCAACCAGAGTGACATGACAGTACCATGACAGTTTGTGCAAGACGACCTCCACCCAACTTTGTAGACATCATCTCATTTATATTCTCGGACGATCATATCAGGCTCCAGTCAAAATCTAGCCCTCGCCTGAACAAACAAAAAAACTACATAAGATAATAATCCTGAAATGCCATCAGCACTCCAGAGAGTTAAATATTGTTATTGAGAAGTCAGGAGGCAGCAGAAGAGGCAGACAGGAATTCAACTTTACCCATATATTGTCACAATACACACTAGTGAAAACGACAAATTACGAGCGTCCTGCTTTATTTTTAAATGCACAGTCTCAAACAGATAGTAATAAAAGAAAAGGCCATTAATTCTCCATCAGAATTGAAACACAATTTCATTACCAACTTCTAGGCGTCAAAAGTCACGCCATAACCATTTCAAATATCACCTGGTATAGATACCCAAGTCACAGATTTCATGCAAGTACGTACTTTTTTCAGTAACAGTAACTTGAGCATTCTCAGGATAACTGCTATTCAAGACTAGATGGTGTTAAGGTTATATAGTCCATTTTGTTTTTACTAGATAATTGAACCAAACATGCTGCCACTGTCAAAAAGCTCCATGGTTTTTAGGGTACTAACTAGTTTAGTTCAATCTATCACCTCTCAAGTATTCTGAAACAACAGATGGCCAGTGACCCCAGGGCGATGCTCCCACAAGTGCTAAAACCCCATAATAATAAAAAAAACCAACAAATTTCAGTCTTCTCCTGTTCACATCAGAAGTTATGAATGGATTCATGGATTTAGTTCAAACTGGATTTAGTTTCAAACAAATAAGGAAATATCAGAAAAATATTTTTTCTGGGGAATGAAAAGGAATAAAAAGGTAAAAAAATATTAAGCTCAGAGAAAAATTTTCAGAGAAACTCTTGTAACATAGTTCACTTCAGTGTGTTAACAACTTTAAGTATATTGAAACCACTGAATAATTATTTTTATAATTACTTGCCATATATGTAATCCAAGGGAGTTGGGAAAAGCTTACAGAAACAAAACATCACTGAAAAGATCATAATTTAAAATTCAAGTTGAGACATTGCTTAATTAAAGGCAATTAAGCAGAATTCTGCCAAAAAACCTGTGGTGGAACAGCTCCCCTTTCTTTTAGAAAATATGATAGGTGTATGTATTCTGTGGAAACTGAATGCGAGAAGAGGGCATTTTTCTGGGGTTTATCTTCAAGCATCTTTTGAACCTTGTGACTATTAATTCTAGCACCAAAACCAGCGCTACATCTCCTCTTGCCCATTCACCTGTCAGTGCACTTGGCACTTCTCTTGCTTTTGTTACAGAATACAGAACCTGAACCTGTTTTTATTACAGATTAATCTGAACAACTTTTAAAAATCTTTAGTAATATACACCAAACACACTTTAAAAGGGGGAAAAAAAAAAAAAAGAGAGAGAAAAACCCAAACCCACAGGTTTTAACTAACTGCAATTTAGTCTTTTCATCTAGTATGTCAAAAGAAATCTTTATCTTAAAAAAACATTACTAACATAGTTCACCTTCTGTAAAATGCTTTTAAATAAATCTCCACCACAGGGTAAATTTTTTCTTAGAACCAGGTACACAAATTTCAAGCATTCATTAGCCAAATAAAAACCATTAGTAGCCACCTGATCTCATTTTTTTTAATGAGAAATTCAGGAGTACCACCTGGCTCCATTTTATGGATGTGGGATGACAAACATCCCAGTCTTCATTCCGATTTCACTAAACATAATACAAGCGTTGCTGCAGCTGTACCAAAAGTTTTATTCTATCCACATAAGGGGGTCATAAAGACAGCTTTTGCAAGAATCTGCATTTATGTGACTATGTCCATAATTTTATTACATACCATCAAACTACTATATGTTATCTGTATTTGTCTTCTTCATTCAGCTATGGCTGTGCAACAGCTAAGCAGGAGTTGATTACTTTTTTCCTATAAACAAGAGTGTAAGTACCTGTAAGCACTCCTGATTTCTAAAGCCGAGAAGATTTAAGGGCTAAATCCTGCCCTCTAGTGTACCTGTGGATGGTGGTGCCCTGGGAACCTTCCACACTCTTCCAATAGCCCTTTCCAAACCAGGTGGAAAACAGCTGGGAGAGACAGGACAGTTCACTGCCCACTGGACACCCTCATATTTGCCTTGATCCATCTTCAGTGTACCCGCTCCTCAGTCACACACCTTCAGAGTGGTTAAGGCTCACTAAAATCCAGGTAAGAGGATTAGCAGACACAAGGACAGATGAGAGCGCATCCTCCCCTGAGCATTACCATCCCTCAGCGTGCCCAGTCAACAAAAGTAATTTATTTATTCAATTAATTTACCCTGCAGGACCATGCAGAAAACAGTATGACAGTATTTCCATGACTATTTCTATAACAAAATAAGCAAAAGACACAAAGGAAGCATATTCTCAACTTTTTTTTTGCACGGGAGCTTTCTGCTACCTCATTCCCTAAAACCAACTACATCCAAGAGCCAGGAGGAATTTTTGTGTTGACTATGTCACAAAGCATTACTATTTGGCAAACCAGTTAAGGTCTGTGCAATAGATCAAAAGTAACGCAGAAAGAGTCCATTTCCAGAAGGACTTGGATAGAAGCAATATATTTGGACATTTAGGGCCAGGGTTTTTTTTTTTTTAAAAATAAAAATTCCACTCTCACCTAGTAGTAAGATTTGAAACAGGATGCCCTGTCAACAGCTCTGACCATGTGTGGAACACTGAAATGGGAGAGGAGATCTTCTGAGTCCCAAATAACTTACACACCTACAAAAACCTAAGCACCAGGTATTCATACTAAAACACTTCTTGACATTTGCTCAAATTTTACTTTCTGAGGATCACACTTCATTTCCTTGCATTCACACGAACAGCGATCAGATTTCTATCTTCTTGACTAAGCAGGTATGCTCTAAAAGTCTGCATATACTTCAATATAGTCTTTTCAAAAAGCTACAGCATAACCATTTAAATGTTGTGTGTGATACAAGTAAAAATTATAACATTAACAACTACTTACGAAAGGAACTTTCTTAAGAGGAAACTTTCCTGGAGCAGTATTACCCTATTTTACATTTTTTTCAGATATTTGTGGAAAAGTAGCCAGGTACTGAGCACAAAGATGGTATTTCAGACATCTGCAGGGTTGATAAAAGCTCATGCTGCTGAATCCTTTCCAAGTGACAGGCTGCAGCCTTGTTACTTCATTAACGAGTGGACGAGAATGGCTCGGGATTCCTTGGACACCTTGGTTTATGCTCACCATGAAATAAAGCTGCTTGAGAAATTATGGAAATACATAAATGCCAACCATTCCTCAGTGAGGGAAACTGTGAAGCTGTGCTATTAGACATTTTCTAAAATGTATGGACAAGTGTTCTCTTTCCATTCCCCTTCCTTTTCCCCTTCACCAGCACTGTAGCCTCTTGGAGGCAAATACCACTGGAGGGTTTCTAAAAGCCCTTCCAAAAAGACTGTGCTTTCTGTACGTTTTCCAGGGCATAAATCAAAAGTTGTGGATCAACAACAACAACAAAGATAGACGTGGGTTTTGTTTTGCTTTAAACAACAAAACTCTAAGTGCCTTCTGTTTCTTGTTTGTCTGCAATGTACCTCTTCAAGGGAAAAAAAACTCAACAGAAGTCCCGAGGGTGTGTTCAAAGGGGCACTTCACTGGTCACTGTACAACACACATCAGATGTGGCAATATCTACCACGGAAGACGCACTGTCCTGTTTTTTAGCTGCGTGAATCATACGATTCCAATCCTCCAGCACACAAGACGTCAACTTCTATTCCCAATTTCAACTAACAACACAATTACGAACAAACCAAGGTGAACGGGGTGAGGGTGAAACAGTCAGAACTCTCAGTGCATGACAGAAAACAGACTGTATACTTCAAACAAGCCGTCCCTAGTACTAGAGGCAGAAAGGGGGGAAGAGGGGGGCAAAAAGGACATGGATAATGGAAATTTGTTTCTAGTATTAGATTTTGGTCTGAAATATAAGGAGATAGTCGTGAGCCTTCTAAAATAAGAACTTCCTTTAAAAGTAAAAATAAGGATGTGCTAATCAAATGCTATTTTGTATAATTAATTCATAAGAATAGCAACTACCACAAGAATCTCTAATTGTCCTTTAATTAGATTTCTAAACCAAATTCTCTGCAGCCATTATATTTCTTGTCTCAAAACAGTTTTACAAAACCTTTTTCTTAACTAAGAAAAAGAGCATGAGTTATTTGAGGTGGATATTTTCTTTGGGTTTGTTTTTTGTTTTTCTTTTTTTTTCTTTTTTTTTTTTTTTTTAAGTATTCACACTTTGTCCAAGATTTATTGCCATCTGCCATGCCAATGTGACCTGCCACGCATTCCACAGGATTTCACAGGGACTTCCACAGAGCAGCATTCACCAGGTCAGAGTTCAGCATCGCGCACATTTGTATCAAATGACGCACTTACAACAAAGATGCTAAAGATGTGAACCATGTAATGCCGTAACAGCATGCCTCGCTGACGCTTCAAGCACTGATTTCTCTACTTCTCGGAACTAGAGTTCTTCCAGGAAAACAAAAAAACAACAACAAAAAAAGAAAAGAAAAAAGAAAACAGAAAAAAAACCAAAACACTAAAGAGCTGATAACGAGGAGAGCGTGACAGCAGAGGACAAGGGAACAGCTCGGACATGGCGGCGCTCCTGTGCCTAGATGCACTTGTTGGAAGTGAATCCCACCAGCCCTCCAGCTGTATCCTGCTCACAAACCGCTCTTGTTAAACAAAAGGATTTTCTGCAGATGGCCAGAGGACCTGAGGAGCTCCCCGGCAGCTGACTTTCTGCAGCACAGGGCAGAGGCCATGTTAGTCATTTGTAACTCAGGTTTTCCTTTACCTGTTGCCACCAGTCACTCAAGAGGAAAAAGGGTAGGAAAAATAAAAGGGGCTTCAGAGAGACAAGGGCCAAAGGACAGGGGAAAGAATACTAGTGACCAGATAGTACTGAAGAGGCAGAGAAGAAAGTACAGAGACAAAATGGAGAGCCAGAAATGACAGCAAAAATAAAGCTATAAAGCAAAATAGAGAAAATTGAAAGAGAGCAAGGCAGTACCACCACCAGAAAGATTTTCTAACATAATTCACTAGTAGGAAAGCAGCACGAGAAACAGTTAAAAAACTTCTAGCATTGGTAAGGCTTAACAGTAAAACACACACCAGACAAACCCAAGAACATGAAATTAGTACTACTTTTCCTGGCAGAACAATTAAAAAAAAAAGGGGGGGGCGTGGTGGAATGATTATAGGGGAGCTCTATGATGAAGACAATGACAACGATGAATACCACCACTACTCAGGGCAGATTGGCCCAGCCAGGTGAGTACAGAAAACAACAGGCACCACTACTGGCATTTTTCACCACAAAAAGCAGAGTCCTGAATGAGGCAAGCACCCTTTACAGCAAAAATCCAGCATATTTTCATAGCTGCTTCTAGGGGTGAGATGGCATGTTTGATCAACTAATGATACTTATTTCCTGTAATAATTCCCACATTTCCCAAATACAAAGGGCTAAAGCCAGCTGAATGTATTACTGCATGCTTTCCAGCACAGACTTGATCCTGCACTGTAACCAACCAGTATGTGTAAAAATCAAATTACTTAGCTGTATGGTAATTTAACACTTTCCTTTAGGCATCAACGTTTGAAAAGTCCACATGCAATAATTTACTGCACTGTAGTGGTAATAAATTTATTTTGTTACTACTTGCATAATATTAACTACACTTCCTTTTAAACTAGTATCTGAGAAAGAGAAATGCAAATGCATAGGACCAAGTCTGACAGCTTCCTATAGCTTCTCCTAATGTACTAGTTGGCCTAATAAAGGATACTAACTTTCCCAAAATATACTCTTGCATGTATATTTTCAGTCCATTGTATGCACAATATTTCTACCAAAGAGTCACAAAATAAAATAGCCTCAGACTGAAGCCCAGCTTGGCAATACCGTTACTTGGGAACAGTCTGTAACAGTATTTCTTTGGAATTATTGGAAAAGCTTTTTTGCAAGTGGTGAATGTCCAAAATGGAAAGTAATAGTAAGATCTTTTTTGTCTGTCCCCTCGCTTCCTTTCCTCTTTCTCCTCTGACTTTAGTCCCATCTGTGCATCTATCAGAGCACAGGTGCAAAACAGATGAAAAGTCCCAGTAAGACATTTCACCTGCTCTTTATGCCAGGTGCCTGCAGGCAGACGGCTGCCTGGTCCAGGTGCACACACTCTACAGTAACAAGTTTTCTCAAATGAGGAATCATATTGAGACTATCGGACAGACAGCTATACAGCAACTCCTTGTACCAGTTTTAAAGGAAATACCTCACAGGCATTTGAAAAACTTGCCGCTACATCTGCAAAAACTCCATACTGCATACTTTCAAAAGACTTTGAGGTCTGCAAAAAGGCATTTTGTTCTTGGGACAAAGAAGAGAGCGTTTGTAACAGCAACCTGCCACACACCCCCTGCAAGACGGTCTGTCAGAGAGCAGGCACCTTGCGTCACGGACCCTCAGACCACATTAACCACTCAACCCGCAGGCTGTGTTCCCAGCTCAGGAGCCTCTTCATCCCTCAAAAGATCAAGTATCAGGGGACAAACTGCTTCTGCTGGAATCCACAGTTTTATCTGTGTTTCATCCATCCATAACCAAGTTTATAAAAAAAAAAAAAAATCACAGCATGCAACATTTTAAGCCAACAAGGTGCTTTAACAGTACTTTGTTATAAACCCTACTTCCTTGAACTAATTTACACCTCTCATCCTAAGAGTAGTTGTACGTTAAGAGTACTTCTATTCATGAGAACCTACCCACACCGGGAAAACATAAACAACCTTCTTTCCACTTTTATACAACTAACGTATTTACCACTGCTGCATAAAGCAGTCAAGTGCCATTACACTCAGTTAAGAACCATGCAAACAAATTCAGACACCTTCTAGCACGTAAGCAAATCTCTCTGCGTTTGACAAGCTCTGTACCGCAGCAGGTTGAAGGAGAAGACGCCAACAAGCGTTTGCACCAGAACATCCCACCGGTGCCGATGTGGTACCCGGGCCGTGAGAAGCCCATCGCAGTCTGGGGCCACCAGCTGCAATACGCGCCTGTACGTGCATATGAATAAAACATATGACCATACACACACAAGTTTATTTATATGCGAATGCACGCATATTTCCACACACTTTCCAAGCAAAGCGCACTGCCGATGCTTCAGCAGGGCGGGCCGGCCGCCGAGGCGTCGGCCCCTTTCGGGAGCCCCGCTGCCCCGGGCGGAGGGGCCGCCCGCCCCGGCCCCGGCCCCGGCCCGGCGAGACACTCACTGTGGGGGTCGCTCTTCTCCCGGACGCCGTCCACCCTGCCGTCGGGGTTGATGCGCAGGAAGAAGCCGCCGTTCTTGCAGTAAAGCCGCTTGGGATCCTTGAAGTGCCCGGGGGGGAAGGTGCCGCTGCCCCCGTCGTCGGGCAGCGCCGGCAGCGTGGTGATGCTCCCCGCCGCCCCC
>VXBL01004075.1:1950217-2125618 GCA_013400195.1 Aramus guarauna | reverse complement strand
GGGGGGCAGCAGCAGGTCCCGGTGTCGGGCCGAGCTGTCCCGGGAGCGGGGCGGGGGAACCCCGCCTGAATCCCGGGGCTTCGTTCCGTGAGAGCGCTGCCGCGCTGCGCATCGGCTCCCACCGCCGGTCATTTCGGCTGCGCTGGAAACGTGATGCAACAACTTCCCAGATTCAAGGTCGGACATCTTCTCCTCTGACTTTATGAATAAAATAACTGGAGAGTTATCTTAAGCCAGAAGAAGTGATGTGGCCTCTGTATCGTGTTAGATTCTTTAAATCACAATATAATGAAACGTGTTGACCTGTTAAAATCCACGCGCCAACCATTTCACGTCAGTGCATTTACCGGAAAGAAACTAGTTCTGTTTCCGTTCAACAGTAGCAAACTGATCAACTCGTATCTACAAAAGGCAACACATGAAAATTCTGGCCTTTTAACAACACTACCAGTATTTCTAAAACAAATGCATACATAGTTTATAAAGCATATCGACCCACTGAACACATTGTGTGCTTGAGGCTAACGACAAAACAGGATGAAGAGGTTTGTTTCCAAATCCATGTTTTGTGCCCCACATCTCCTGTCTGGCAGCAGGCTGTTTGTGCCTGTACCAGGGGAAGCTCTCTGACGTCAAAGGCAGCACAAGCAGCCCAGGACAATCCCAACCAGGACAGCTAACACTGGTGCTCTCTTCATTCCACAGAGCCAACACACAGCAACCCGCACAAAGAAATAAACACCAAAGTGAGACACACTGTCCAGCACACACAATTTGTAATACTCTTTTTTGCTAGCACATATGTCAAGGAATTTTGTTACCAGTCAACTCCCCTTCCCAACTCTGACCCCTTGCAAGCTATAAATTGTAATTCTTTACCAGAACCGGTGACAATTACACTGCTTCCCACACCCTCACTCCAGAGGCTTAATCATAATGAATGGAACAGGCAGAGCACGGCACGGCCCGGCCCACGGCAGGCGCAGGTTCACCTCTGTGTCAGCCAGCCACCCCCTCGCAGCGCTATGGGCACAGCCAAGCATTGTGCTCTTTGCCGTCATTCTCCACACATGGGGATTTCAGCCCCGTCGCACACAAGCATCCCCACCCTTCCTTACATTCTCCAGCTCTCACTTCTTGCTGCCCATCCATTCGTGACACTTTCTGCTATTTCTCTTGGAAATCCCACTGTTACCCCTGTATCTGAGAGTTTTGACAGTCACAGCCATCAGCGAAGACGCTCCTCATTTCCTCTTGCTCTTCTGCAACAGTAGCTGTGTTCAGGGCATTTTGTGTCCTTGCTCTGTAGAGTCTTCCAAAGTCCTTGTCTCTTTCTTGGAAGGTAGATGAAGAGAAGATGAAGGTAGATTCAAAAAGATGAGGGGAAGGGGTGAAAACATCATTCTTACACTTGTTTTTTTAAAAAACAATACCAAAACCCAAAAAAACTTTTCTGAAGACTAAACATCCATAGTTTCCCCTCAAGCATTTCTGTAACTCTGTCTTCCCCTGCACACACAGCAGGGCATTCACAGCTCTCATATCAAACCCTGAACACTGCCTTGGGAAATCATCTCATAGGTCAGCGCTCCATCTTCTGGGAAGAGGGATGCAGCCAGCAGGGCAGGAGCAAGTCCCTGTAGCCCAGGAGCACCCCACTCGAGCACAGCCCTGCCCGGCGCTGGAAGCCCTGCCACCGAGCTGCCTGCAGCTTAAACACCGTGTTTCACAGGATGGGGCCCTCATACTTCTCAGAATCTTTTGAGCTCTGGCCCCCATGATGGGGCCCAATCCAGTGGTGGCAGGGTGAGTAAGGTAATCAGCTCAAATTCCTTTTGAAATGATCCTTTTAAAAACTTGTGCAGCTGTAAGTGGCTACCAGTAAAATTATGGGGCTTGAGAGCTCTTTAGAAGCTTGTCATTGGGGCTTGTATCTGTGGGCCCTAGCAATAAAAGACAACAGAGCTAAAATGGTAGGTCATATTTCCCATATCTACACTCACCTCAAGATCTGCCAATTTTTTTTTAATCTATTTTCCTTTCTTTCTTCAAATGGAAAACATACTGATTTTTATTTTCTCCATTCTACTTTCTTCTGCACTCCAACCTCTTAATATGGTCATTAATATTCCTCTTAACATTGACTAAAGCAACTTTGGCAGTAGCATTTTCCTTTCTTGTGGTCTCAACCACGTTATCCCTACCACCACCCTTCCTCAACTCAGATCTTGCGCAAAATTACACCCATACAGCTACTTCCCCTCCACCCAAACCATTAATTATCCCTGCTTCCAACCCCCTTCATAAGCCTTCTCTCGGCCTGCTTAAAACATACTCCATTTTAACATGCCTTAAACCCTACCTTCCTTCTACTTCAAATATGTATCTTAGAGACCTATTCTCTAACCTGTTCCATTTATCTCAATTACCTACCCTTTTGTGTTTGTCTTATATTGTAACCAGCTAGATTTTTCAGTAGCTTACCTCTTAGAGAAAAACCTGTTTTATCCAGCGCTGTTCTCACACTTAGGGGTCATGCTGAATACAAGGCACTTCATAAACAAGACAGATGCCCCATTCCAATGGTAGGTAACTGTGGGCCATCTGTATATCCAAATATTGCCTTTATTCAATATATAATATTGAAATTTCTAGAGACCCTCAGTAGCACATTACTTGGAACACCTAAAAAAAACCCAAAAACCCAAAAACAAAACATTAAAACAAAACCAAAACCACACAACCAAACCTAAATTATATTGTTAGTCTGGTTATAGAAAAACCCTGAAAAATGTAAGAGTAATGTTATGAGTAACAAAGTCCATCAGCTCCATCAGTTTTTAATTTTTAATCCAAAGTGCAAGAATCCAGCCTACAACTTTCTCAGACTTTTCAGCAGTTACTACTACAAATCCTGCCATACAACAACTCCAGAAAATTTCAAGCCCCCTTTATGGAAGCTGCTTTTAGAGGGCTTTCAGCCATATGTCTTTGACAGCTTACTAGGACTACGCCTCCACAGTGTGTTTGGTCACACAGGTGTCATGAAGATGATGTTTGAAAAGCATGCTAAATTAATGTGCAAAAGACCTGTTTTACTATACAACTAAAACAAAACAAAAAAAGCCCTCACTTTTGAAAAGCAATTAAAACTACAGGACACCAAAGACACACAGGAACCCCTTGGCTTATCCATCTTCCCATCATTAAGACATATCAGCAGGTTGTTTGTATCACAACGGCAGCAGGAAATGCTTCCAACTGTTAGAAATGTAACATCATCCCCAGGCCTCCAGTCCATTCCAGCACTTCTTGATTCTCTGGGTTTCTTGGCTTCCCAGTCCGTCTCTTTGGTGCATATCCAACTAACAATTAGCCAAAGAGAGATGGATAAGCTGTGTCTCTTCTGAAGTTTTTCCCGTGTTGTCTAGCGCTCAGCTAGCAGTGGAAAAAACATCCCTCACTTCACCAGCACGTATCGACGTTGAACGCCTCCCACCAAATTCTCAGACATTCACTTGTCAACAGCAACAGCCTCCACAGAGTTCGTCACTCGTGGCCAAATCTTCTGCAAGCGTCTTTGACTTCAGCGTTATGCTAGTCCACAGTCTGGCCCTTGGTTTATAGGAACGCAGGAGTTGCCAGACAGCCGGTAACACCCCCAGGGAGTGCCAGGTCTCGGTCAGAGCAGGGAATAACCTCCATGTCATCTGGCCTCACACAGTGCCTCCGTTAAGTTAGTGCCTCCGTTTTTCCCTTATGCTCTTCAAATCATCAATACATATCAATGTTGGACCACACACCTCCTCAATCTCGAGAATGCATTGATAAGAGACCTTATATACAGCCAAGATCTAGCTGGACTTCTCTGATAGGGGGTTGCAGTTGTTCTAATTCAGCCTTACTTGGTAAATCCTTAGCATTAAGAAAGGCTGTTTCTTCCTCCAAATAACCCTGTGGGAAAAGGGACTTGCAAAGTGAGAGGAAAGCAATTTGTAGTTCTAGTGTTTTCTGAAGAACAGAGTTGTACTAGGACCAGAAAGGGGAAAGAGCCTTCTCTGTCGCTCTTTTTCTTCCAGCTTTCTGGATGTTACAATTCTCTGCTCCAGATGTCTCCTCCAGCTTAGAAAAATAAATCACAAAATAGGCATGAGGTAATGGCCCCTGAATAAATCCACCTCAGTGCTCCCTCCAAGTGGAAGATAACCTTAATGTGAGAGAACACCTTCTGTGCAGACAGTCCAGGCAGCCATCTGGATAGATGAAACGTAGTAAGTGTCTTAATCTTTTAGTGATTTATTTATGTTTGGTAACACACTTTGGGGGGGAAAAAATTACTGCTTCTTTCCATGTATTTCTTTCCTTCTAAGTCTAAGCATGAGTTTAAGAATTCGGTAGCAATTTATTCTCCAGAATTCTTAGTTCTTTCACCATCGACAGCTGATATTTATATTCTGGATCAATATTCATATGCTCACTTGGGAGCTTAAATGCATGCTTCAGCTGCTTTGTATGATGGACGCATACAGCCACAAATCTGTCTATAGCAGACTGAATTATGTGCCTGAGAAAGTCCTTTTTTAAGTAACAAACGCTTATTTCTTCCCTCTTCATCTTTTTTTCTGGTACAAATAGTAGCAAGAAATCACATCAACAATAGGAATAATCTCCTCCCTATTATAAACCTCTTGTAATCTCCATTCCAATTCTGAAGGGTACTTTATCCTGTAAGGCACCAGTGGACAATTGTTTATGTCTTTCTAAAGTACAATTTTCTGAATATATGCTTAATCTGGATATGACCAC
Source organism: Aramus guarauna (assembly GCA_013400195.1). NCBI lineage: Eukaryota > Metazoa > Chordata > Aves > Gruiformes > Aramidae > Aramus > Aramus guarauna. The sequence goes on along the minus strand of VXBL01004075.1, from coordinate 2,120,812 downwards.
AGATGGCCAAAACTTTGTTTTGGGTTGTCTTTTCAAATGGTTGATGTTAGAAACATAACAGCCCAGGATGGCTGAAGATAAGAGAACTAACAATCCAATGAGGCTTAAATTGGAAGTAAATCAAATTTGTTATGATCCAAAATGATTGCACTTGGAAAAAGAACTGAACTCTCTAAAAGCAGTGACAGCTGTTGCAGATGTAAGAGATATAATAGTGACCTCAACTTATGAGAAACAAGAAATAGTGTTCTAAGTACAAATATTTATGGAGGTTAGAGTTCAGAATTAGTAAAATCACCACTCGCCCTCTCTCTCATGTATATACAAAACACATATACACACTCTCTCTGTATCCACATTATATAAAGTAATACATATAAATTAGCAAAATTACTCCAGACTGAGAAAATAAATAATGTCAATATAAAACTTGATAATATTAATGAAAAAAGACAATTAAAAAAAATACCCTGAAATCAAACATCATGAACTCAAAGAATTTGAGTTAATATTGGATTTCAAAGAAATCCAAATGTATTAAGGTAAGAGATTTCTTAGTGGGAACAATCATTAAACCACACCTCTTACTCGCAGCATTGCATTATAACCGTAAGATCATGATTTAGGTGTTTCTCTCTCCTTCCACACCACTGGAAGGGCAGTGGTCCAGCCGTCCTTTCTATCTCCAGGACAGCAGTGGCTGAGCTGCCCCAGTGTGGGCTCTGTGTCAAGGCAGTTTAAAGACCTTTATGTTAAGACAGTAGTCCTGTCAGTTGTCCCTCCTGCTTATGACTCAAGACATGTTTCAGTTTCATTATATCACTACAGGGTAAAGCAGTTGCTCTTGCACTGGAAATTGTTGGACAGATGTTAAGAGATTATAGGGAGATCTTTTTACCTATAGTAGGGGGAAAAAAAATCAGTGCCTGCGAAGCAGATACAAAAATCCAGCCAATGTCTGTCTGTGGTGGTGTCATTTAAGAAATCTATAAACCCATTTGAACAGAGCACACAGAAACATTTAAGAAGAGGATCTTCACATAAACACAGAACAGTTGAGGTTGGAAGGCACCTCTGGATATGGTCTGGTCCACATCCCCCTGCTCAAGCATGGCCACTTAGAGCCAGTTGCAACAAGTCTGCTTGCAACAATTCTAACACTTTTCACTCTAAACGTTTCCACACCAACTAGAAACCACTCCAGGTCAAAAATTGTCTCTCTCACTGTGTTATGCTGCCTAGCAAGTGATCAGGAAATAGCGGAAGATCTGTTGCAGATTCTTCTTTATCCTTTTTTAAATTAGGTTCTTGTCTTATAAGGGTCATAAGATTCATAACTTCCGTATGGGATAATTCTTGAGAATGCTAAATACAGGACTGCACTTGGAATTTAAATTATAGATAGAGGTGAGGAAAATACTCTTTCCGTTCATTCGTATGTTACGGTACAAGGCCAATCTAACTTCATGGAGGAATATAGCAAAGACAGACTATTCCCAAGGAACAGGAGTTACCACATCATGCAGCTTTCATCATTTCACATTTAAGAGCAAGGAGAGATGAGATCAGCGAGACATTACAAAGGAAAAAAAATGTTCTTTTACTATATCATGAATTTAGTTTCTACCAGTTGCTTAATTGAAATCTTGCTCTGCATTATTTCTGTAGAATACATTAGGTGGTAGGTAGAAACTAGCAAGAATGAAAAAACAAAACCAAAACCCTTTCTCTTGGTAACAATCTGTACTGATAGTATTCCAGAAGTAATGTCACAACAACTCTCCCATTTGTTTTCTCTTTGTTTCAGGACGGTTTCCATGGATCCCCAAACCTAGGCCCCACTGAAGGGTTCCCCAGAGCATAACACCATGCAGCGGCAGGTCACAGACCAAGCATCACATGCAGAACACAAACACAACTCCAGTAGCACAGTCAACACATTAAACATCTTGCAAATACAGTTTTATTGTTCAGGAGATCAGGACACTAGTATTTGAGGAAAGAGAAACAGGCCCTGGAATGCTATTAAAAGTGCAAATAAGTTATGCAGTCCCTTGTCCTGTATTAGCTTTTAGTTCGAGGGAGGGAGAACTATTCCAAATGAGTTTGAGGTAGCATTTAGTGCTGGGGTAGATACAGTTATTCTTGCTCCACCACACCCCCATGCATCCCTCCATGCAACAACTAGCTTAGGTGAAACGCTTTCCGCAATTCTCCCCTTTCTCAGCTATGAAATCATTCCTATACATCTTTAAGTTTACCATTACTGGGCACGAACCTACACCTCCTACAATATCTTAAGTTAGAAGTACTGTAAGCCCAACTTAAGCCAACTGGCTCTTGTGAAATCTTGTTTGTTTCTTGGAGAGACACTTAGCGCATTTCTTCGTGGTAGTTTAAAAAACTGATCTGCTGTCTGCATGCCAAAATAGAATTCAATGTCTGCCAAAAAAATTACTTTCCCAACACTGTCCAGGCTATTATCTCAAACCTGACCTGCAATAATTAACTTCCAAGCATCTGGGAGGTTAAATCGCTCAATGATCCGCTTTTTCTATGCAAAAGCAATACTCATTACATGAGAAATGCTATTTAGTTTACATTAATTTTCCCTCCCTCAGGAAAAATTAAAGAACGAATGCCTGCATAAACAACTTTCTTCCACCCTCATTAGTTTTATCAAATGCAGTCTTCCACCAAGGACTTGATGGAAATTTTCTGAGAATATGCCCATCTTTGAAAGCAACCTGAAGAGCAAAAAGGGTGTGTATGTTGCTATATAGTCCTTATCCCAGTGATAGTAAATCGATGCGCAAATGGATTTTGTTTTTTTGCCACTAATCAAATATCTATGTAAAGATATTGCTGCTTATACATGCGCCAGCAGATAATCCAGAAGGTGGTAGAAGAAGGACCTGCTCACACTTTACTGGTTGCATGTCAATTTTCTCTGTAGAAGCTGTATTACCTGGTCCAAGAACCACCAGCGAATGCTGAAGAGGAAGTTTGCTCTGACATTAATGTGGCCGGCTGTGACCTCTGCCTTGTTCAATTGCAGCCATAAATTCCATCAGTTTCATATGTCAGATGGCATTTGGGAAAACTTCTCTACAGACCCCTGTAACATTAAAACGACAGGTAAGATAAACTAGCCGTACCTTAAAGAGAGTGCTGAAGGTGCAAGCTCCAAGCAACAGACTTAAGGGTGAAAAGCATGAGCTACAGGTGCCATTACCCTCTGAAAGTGTCCTCTGAAGCCTTAGTGGTCTGTTAATCTGCCTTAATCTAAAACTCACAAATTCTGTACTGATACCCTAAGGGGGCTGTCAGCTGATCCTGGAGATAAAGCTGGACCCACTAGCTTTGCCACAGGCCACAACTACTCTGTGGCATTAACAGCAGGGGTCAATGTATACATGCTACCAATGGATTTCAGTCTTCTGACAGCAGAGGAAGGGAAAGGCTGTGTAATCCTCCACAGACCCAGGAACGAGAACCAGGAGGACACTGTAATAGGCACAGACTCATCTTCCTTTCTCTGTCTGCCCCACCCTCCACCCCCAGCCTGTCTCGCCTTCTCATCCTTTGTCCCCACCCTGTTCCTCTCCCTTCCCCTGCTGTCAGGCACAGGTTTCTAGCCTATTTCTAAATCTTTCCTCAGCTCCTCATGCCAAGCTCTGTCCTCTGGACTACTTTTCCTTTGTATCTCACTGTGGATCCTAGCCATGTGCTCCACAGCTGGGTTTCCTTTCCCAACTTCTTAATCCCTGCCTCCTTTCCTGAAGTTCAAAGCCCATGTTCTCATTCCCCAGCCAATCCTCATAACCCTGTAGCTTAGTTTTTCCTATAGGCTTTTTCATCTTCCTTTCCCCTAGCACTTTCCCTCCTCGCGCTAGTTCCCAACTCCCCATTTCACTCTCCTTGCAGGGCAGTAGCCTCCAGTCCCATCAACTGCCCATCACCCCCATGCTGGCATGCCTAGCTCCATACAACAGGTAACACTGGACCATCTCCAGCCAGCTCCTGCTCCTCAGGCCACCCCTCAGCCCTTGCTTCCTGGCATAGACCAGCCCAGGGGACCTGACACCATGCTGTCACATCACTTTGGGCCCGCATTCCCAGAACATGGAGGGGGCAGAGGAAAAGGGAGGCTGGTTTGGCCTGCTTGGTATCTCCCTTTCAACTATTCTCCAGCCCTTCATCAGTGTAGAAGCTTTAATCAAGGCTATTCTGAAGCATCTGGACAAATTTATCAGTTGAAACAGTCACAAGGCTTCCTCTAAAATTTTGTGGAATGAGATGAAATTTTAACTGATGAGCTTCAAGCTCGCATGAATTCCTTTCTGACAAAAAGGTTGTCAATTTTTAAAACTCATACAACTCATCACAAAATTCTTATTACAAGACTCTTCATTATTCTTCTTCAAAGAAGATACTATTGCATACATGACCTCAGCAACCAATCACAAACTCATACATCATTTAGGAGTGAGTGCTTCACTGCAGGGAAAAATAACAGAAATATATGCAGCTAACTTTATTGCCATATATATAAAGGGGCTTCATTCTGACTAATCACACACCTTGAATAATTTCACTGAAGGCAACAAGTAACTTGTAAAAACAACAGAACAACTCAGCAAGCAAATAATGATAAAATCCTTTCCCTCAAAGACCAGCAAGTCAAATTCATTGCAATTAATGATATTAACGAGTTAAATCAAGGTGGCCAGCTAGCATTTTTAGTGCATACGTTTGCAGGCATGTGTTATACATGGAAGGATACAAATAACTGAGTGCTTAGAAGACTATTTTGTAAAATTCACTGGGCATCCTGGCCAAGATGAATGCTGGATTTTAGCTGTTATTTCCATTCATAATTGAATTGCAATTTTTCAGACAGAATAATCTCAGAGTTTTCGTATTAAAATGACAGCAGTTTACAAATCAATTTATGGGCTTTGTCATCTAATGATTCATTTTTTTAAAAAAGACCAAATTAATATCGATGATTCTTTTCATTGGATTACACATCACATTTTATGTCAGTTGCTCCTAATAAGAAGTTGGGCTTTTCTTTTATTAATTTCTTCCCCATTGTTGCATTTCTCACTGTTGTTGTTGGAATACAAACAAATAAGGACACTCACCTCAGAGGTATTAGCCTTTTCTTATGACATCAGTGTGTAGGCTGTGCAAAATCGAGGCATCAGTTAGTCACTTGCACCATCTGTGTGGGCCTGGAGAAAGCAAGATGTAATCTGTCATGTGGTGAGCTTCGTACAAAACGGCAACAATCCGTATTCAGCTGTGCAGATGAAATGGGTCCCTTGAGGAGCTTCAGTCCGCCAGAGCGTGCGCTTGTGCGTGTCAGCTGCCGGGGGTCAGCTCTTCATAACGCAACAAGGGATAACTTTCCATTTGTCCAGACAAGAATTGGGAGGGTGGTGGCAGTTTCACAGACTAAAGTTTGCTAGCCAAACTGTGGTGGTATTAAGTAGCACTTTAAAAAATTTCAGAGCCAAAGTCCTTTCTCATTTTTACTGATGTAAGAAAATTTGCTCCAGGATGATTTGAATACAAGAAAAGAGAAAGTGATGAAATCATTCCTTTTTGTTTTTTACTTCCCACAGGAGTAAACCCATTGTCTTCCCTGGCCTCTCTGAAGCTACCGCGATGTTGTTCCTCAAAGCGGGGAAGTCAGGGGTCTACCATGCAAAGGAAAAGGCTAAACACATAGTTAGCAAGTCTCCCTGCACAGCAGTGTGCAGAAGGAAGAACAGGACGTGCACAGGATATATCCCCAGGCTACCTCACCTATTTGGTTGGAATTTAGGAAAACATTACTTTTTACTCACACCCCTCAAATAGCACCTCTCCACTGACTTCTTTGGCAGTCATCTTGAGATTTTATTTTTAGTGCATACAGATGACAATTACATGAAGGTACAGCAATATTTTTACCTACGGAACTTGCACGTTCCCAAGAAAAGTACACAAGAACCTTTACAGCCCTATATAAAATTACTTCAGCTTGTGCCAAACAGAATTCGTGTAATACGTGTTTTCGCTAAATAGGTGCCTTGTCACAATCTTTACCATTCCAGGTACCGTAAGATGACACCAATGCCATGCCAACTACTTCATTTTTATAAAGGATATCTGTAGAGATGACTTTCAAGGACAATTACTTATTCCAACCTCCTTTTTACAGCGGTACAAAGTAGCCTAAAAGGATTAGTTGCTGAGCAATGGTTCTCCTTTCTTCCTTATAGACTGCTCACTACTTTTTTGGACTTTTTTTTTTTTTTTTTAAGTGTAAAGAACTCTGATACTTATTTTCAGATTAAGAACACGATCTCACGAACAAATTTATTATTGAGCATAGTTATTTTTAGGGAACATTGGGTTTTTTCCTAGTGGCTAGTTTCACCACAGAGACACAGATGAGCATAAATACTTTTCCCAGCTGTGGCTGCGGAATGGAGAACAGAACAGAGCAGCAGAGAATTGTGATCTTTAGCAAACAAAAGACTCTGAAATTCTGAGGGAGGGGGAGTGCAGTCCATTTTCTCACCCTAACAGTCACCAGAATGGGAAGAGCAAGCTTTCTACTGTATTAGACATTAAAAACAAACAAACAAAACAAACAACAACAACAAAAGAGAAAGGTGAACCTGCTAAGTACAGCCCAAAGACATTTGATTAGGAAAGCCAGAAAAGCTTTTTCTGTAAGCACTAGAGTCGATTCTTTTCATATTTTGCTGCACCTAATAGCTGTGCTCTTGTAGTCTGGTTTCTAGGAGAAGTCTCCATCTTCCTTAAGGGCAAATAGATGAGATAGTTGTAAGTATCGTAACAAAGCTCTCGGGAGCTAGGGGTAGGAGAGCAGGAAGAAGTATACATGGGAAGAACTGGAAAATGCAATATAAGGAATGAGTTACTGCCACTGCCTGTTTTCTCCAGAGCCTATAACAAACATAAAGTTAGGTTAATAATCTAACAAATCTGTGATTTTACTAAATAATTAGTTCAACTATTATTTTGAACTAACTCGATTCCATGTTTAATGCAGCCCTACCAGTGTCACACGACTGGCAGACATTCACAACGAGTGAGTGTTTTCATGAGTCCATTGAACCTATTTGGAGCCCTATTTAAAACTTTTTTCAAGCTTAGGGGATAATTGCAATTAAATTCATTTAATTGGAGTTGTTAACTTGATGACAAGCCTCTTTAAATGGAACCTTTTCTATAATTCTTCCTTACACTCTTGTCTTCAATACTCTGAGCATAACTTTCATGAGAAATTTAACATTTTAGGGTATCTTCATTTTGCCTACCATTTTTAAACAGTTGATTCCCAGACAACATCTGCTGTGCTCTCCAAGTTAAGCACCAATAAAGCATCTCAGCACTCTAAAACTGGAGTCAATTCAGGCCTTGATCCAAATCCCTTAAAAATCTATTGGACTGTTTCAACTGCTCATGGTAGCCATTGGTTTTAAGACATTTGAGTTCCTAGTCAGGTCCCGCTAGAAGTCCTGGCCTTATGCATCACATATGTGAAACCGCTTGGTTCTAGGACATGCAGTAAGGACAACTGAGTAAAGATGTGACAGAAATACTGATGAAGTGACTTGCGTAAAAAAAAAAAAAAAGTCAGCATAATTTGTAGCTTTATCCAGTTGGGTCTTTTTTTAAGCAATTGTACTTAGCAGATGGAAGTAATTTTTATGAAAAGAGGAAGAAAAAGAGGCCCCAGAAATTCTATGAAGGAGTGAACAAACACATTTTGGCTGCCAGATGCCCAAGACACAGCACTGAATTCCTAGTGGTCTAGCAAAAAAGCTGCAAAAGGCGTTACTGTATCACATGTTAGGAGGTGACAGAGGTAAACAGTTTTGGTTTTTAGAATTAGTAAGCAAGCTACCTTTGTTCTTCCATTCACATACAAAATAGATCAGCACTGAATAGTCTCTAACTAATTTTATTTCAGTCTCTTTATGTCAACTTTGCATACTGTCTTTAAAAAAAAATAATAATTAGTATATATGATGATGTTTGGATTACTACCATGTGGGATAATTGAAAACAGAATTACTTTACCTCTCAGAACTTTTTTCCAGTATGGTTACGTGCAAGAAAGGCAAATCATGCTGTAAGCAATGAGATGAAAAGACCGGAACAAACTGTATGCAATTAGCTTAGACTAGATGGAATTGGCCAGAATTCAGATATGGTATGAATGAATATAAATGAAGGAGTTGCATTTGCTTACCTCATGTCTGAATTTGATCTACTGATCTTAGCATATGAAAAGCAGTGGTCCTGGGAGTAATTTAGCTGTAATTCCTCCTCTGTTGTAGTTAACTAAACTGTCATTGACTTCAACCTGCAGAAGATAAAGTTCAGAATGGTTAACAATTTCCCCACTTTTAAAAGTATTATCTTCAATACATTACAAAGCAGAGGCAGGGCATAGAGGTCTGATCCCAACTGCCTCTAAAAGAAGTAACGAGTATCAATTAGACCTTTGTTATGAAACTTCAGTGGAATGGGATTAAGGTTCTAGGCCACAAGAGAAAAATCACGTGCAATAAAGTAAGACTGTACAGTTCCACACTAGTGTAAGAAAATTCTACTGTAGTGTGCTTCTGGTGTTTTAAGGCAGACCAACGACAACTTGTTGAAAAAAAAAAAATCCTTACAAATATGTAGGAATATAAAACAGCATTCAGAGTGAGCACAACTCAGAGAAGGGTTACAGACAGCAAACAAACTACGTTCACATCGAAATGCATGACCTTAAATCATCATTGACCTTAAAGTACAATCCCACAACATTACTTTTTAAGGCAAATAATTTGTCAGAAAGAAGAAAAGAATAACTGTTCTTAGACATAGTACCTGTTGCTAGCCCTTTCCCAGGATGCAGCTGCCATTTGCAGGGCAATTGCACCACTCTATAGGTTAGAGTAAAGATACAGCCCTAACAACTCTCTTGGGTTTTTTATCTCCCTTTAGTACACTATTGCCCTTGTTAATCTTCAGTTCCCAGAAGGACAGAAGAGATTTTTGACTCCAGGGACTACAGTCACAGCCCATGGAAAGCAGAAGCAAGCAAAAGTCTTTTGGTACACCCAATTCCCTCCCCAAGACAAACAGACGTCATTTTTTCAGATTAGACACAACCCAGCACTCCACAAAATTAAAAAAAAAATAATTAAATGCATGACACAATGGAGAAAAGAGGTTAGTGCTGAGGGTAAATTCCAAATAGCTCAGCATGTTTTCCTGGATTGTCTCTTACGTAACCCCCAAAATTCAGTCTTGCAACAGCCTGCTGGGAGCAGAGGGGAGTGGGTCAGTAACTCATTGACAATACCAGGCACATGCGCACGCGCACACACACAGCCACCACACACACAAGGCAACAAGAATTAGCTAGTCCACTGCAAATGTCAGCCAGTTTATGTAACATCCTTTTACTCAGCACTTCTTATTCACTGGAGAGTGAAAAACTCAATAAACAGTCTTTGAAGAATTGCAAGTGGGGGAAGTTAGCTGGACTCATAGTCTTTCTCTGGTCAGTGCTGATTTTGGCTACTTGATAGTCCATACATTACTTCAATTAAGTAACCGGTGAACAAGCAGGCACTTACTTTGTAAGAATCACCAATCCAATTGGTGTTAACAAGTTCTAATTGTTATTAACAGCAGCTGTCATTTTACATTGACTAAGCACAACAGCTCTGGGCTGCTGCTGTTCATGTTATCCCATGAGGCACGCAAAGACTTATTCAGAATCTAATTTGTTCAGAGGATAGTTTTTCAGATGGTAGCAAGCCAGAAAGTACAGACCAGATGACAGCAGTGCTAAAACTTGCTGATTTAACACACCTAGGAAACAGAGAAAGAGCTAAGAAGTAGAAGGAGAGTTTGGAGATGAGCACGCTGGATGTAAGTAATACCAATGATGCCCCCAGCCAACCTTTCTAGTAAAGAAATACATTGGTGATATACTTACACCACCTTGAAACAGGACCAACAATCTCACGTGTTCAGTGCTTCAAAATGACATATTTGATACATGATGAAATATGACCTTTGTCTCTATGCTACATTACTTTTCTAATATTATTTTTCAATTACTTTCATTTCAGAGCTCTTATTTCCTGTTCTTTCTAGGAGAGTGAGCAGTAATAAGCTGTTATGAAGGCTGCAGCTTTTTTAAAAAATAAGAAGGGAAGAAAGCAGATTTTCTACACATCACAAACCAGAAGACATTGCAGTTAATAGGCTTACAATCGGAAAGAAAAGCAGTTATGATCAAAGTAAGGCTTACAATGCACATCAGACAGAATTCTGAAATTAAGTAATATCCCTTTACAGGTATGGAAACATCTAAGAAAAATTAGGGTTAAAGTTCCAAAACCAAGTACAGAAATTCACAGTAAGTGGTCTCTATTTCTATAACAACATCACAAGGGTAAAACAAAACATCTAATCATCAAGCACAAAATCTTGAATTTTTACATTTGTTACAGTACTTGTGTTTACCACAGACACCTTTATTGACTTGGAGTGTCCATAGAAAACTCACCTGATGAGCCTTCCCTTAAAACCCATTGGTTTATACTCCTCATCAAAGCACAAAATTCAGTTTTTCCTACTCAAAATGTATTAGTAAGTGATTATAGGTTTAGGATTATCTATATGAGGGAGAGGATTTTTTTTTTTTTTTTTAAAACAATGAAGGTTCCAAAAACTGTGTAACGTTTGATGTACTATTTTGTACTTCACTGGTCAAACCATTTTCTTGCAGCTATTTTGAACCTCCATGATAAAGTAATCTGTTTATTCAGTCTCATGATTGGTCTGATCTACACAAAGACATTTTATTCAGGAAAGTTTTGTTTTCTTATAGTAATCTTCAATTCTAATGAATACTTCTGGTTTTGATGGAGATGATAGATCTATTTAACATACGGATTGAACCTCTAAAACAGGGTAAAATTTATTCTATGAGTGATAAGGTCATGTGTAGAAAATTAAAAAATAAATCCGGTTTACATTAAAGAAAATGTTCAGCAATAATCTTAAACATTGTGTCAGCATCCATGTAATTTATTTACAAGATTTAAGTTCTTTTTCTGGCTTTTCTTTTTCAGTAACTAAAGTTTCCATTTGTTACTTTTGGTCCTCCTAGAAATACAGCAGTAAATGATAACATAAATTGTTATTACACAGACTTAGATGACTTTCCTGAAAGAATATTTACGTCAAGCATGCCCCAAGAGTCATCTGATTCAGTTTGGCTTAAAGGTTCTGTTTAACATTAAATGCAACATGTCCCTTTAGATAAAAGTAAGACAGAGGATATGTTACTAAAAAAGCCTACAGGAAGTGAGAAAGTATTAGAAATTGTGTTCTAGTTTAAGTGTTAAAAGGTTATGTCTCAATATACCATTGTCAATGACCCTTTATTTAAATGAATCCAGTTGATACAAACTGAATATACCATTTTCCAGAACAGGAGGCACATTTATATATGTCATAAACATAGAATATCACTACATGCTATTATGTAGTATCTCTAAAAAAATCAGTGAGCTCCAGACTTGCTCTAAATCCTCCTGAATTCAGCCTCTTTTGACTGAAATATGGACTTGAGCAATGCCTGATGAGGTCCCTCCTCCAAGAAACCCCCACTTGTACAGAGCATGCAGATGTCACAGACCTTGCAGTATGGAGGAGAACAGATGGTAATTTCTAAAGCTGAGATTAATATGATCCTCTACCACAAAGAAATAAGAAGTGATGGATTTTTATTTTATTTTCAACTTGGACTTTGTTTTATTTAAAGATGTTTAATTTTTAATTATATCATGCTGGCCCAATGCTTACTTGTGTTATGGCACACTGCCCAGAGATCCTCATAGATGCAGCTTTAAACAATTTCTTTGTGTATCACAGATAGTCTGCATTTGCCTTTTGCCGCCTTTTTTTTTTTTTTTAAATATTAATTGCAAGATTTTAAAATTAATAGCAATAACAACAGTGGACAGTTTTAAGCTTCAATGAGTTACTTGTCTCCAGAATTTCTTGTGGAACTGAGTTGCTTCAGATTAACGCAAAGTCTGCAACATATATATCATATCAATCTCTAAGTATTGTTTGGAATATTATCATTATGTAAATGCCTTCAGAATGATGTCTGATGTAACAATAAGAGATTATCTGTCCTAACTGCAACAACTACAAAACCTCTCATAAGGAATTGCCATTTATTGTTAGTCTCCTGTAGCGCAACATACCTGTCAGGCAATGAGCAGACATTCATTATTGCAAAGAAGTAATAAACCTTTAAAGACCTACCTCGGAAGCAAGGCATGGGGTGTGCGCTTACATGGTTAACAAAAGATAGGCAATGCTGGAAAACTAGAAAAACGGGAATGGGGATATTCTCCCTAAAAGGGAAGAAGGACAAAGCATACAGAGTAATTCTTTCTGTCTGTGGGCAGTTCCCTATAGGGTACACTGGAGTCCCCATAGACAATGCAGTGGTTTGAGAAGGTCACATGGTTCCCATGAGTATCCCAAATATCAACCACAGCCAACCTCTGGTAATCAACTTACTAAAAAAACCAAAATGAAACAACAGCAACAAAAAGTTGACGCATGATATTCTACAACCTGGTTTATGTAATACTCCAGATAACGCCAGGGAGCTAGTCCCATCCACTGCTGCTACAGTCCTCCAGACAAGGCTACACAGTGACTCTGTCTTACAATAACTTCATTTTCAGTGGTATTTCTTTTACAGGACTGGAAAGACCTGATTTGATTGCAGCAAATCACAAGCAGCCCCAGTTCTTTGCAGAAGCAAACACTGGGATCTTGATCCCAAATATTTAGTATTTGAGGATGTTGAGGGGTTTGGCTTTAAGTCCCTCACTTTCCTGCCAATTTCCAAGGTAATTCAAAACTGAGTTCATTTTCTGATCTGTTGCAGTTATTCTCACAGGACTTCATTAGAAGCAGAATATAGAGGGGATTGTAAGAAAATAAGTTGGAAGACTTTCTGGAGCTGTCACGTCCAAAAGGATTTAAAAGGCTAGATCAGATGACGAGGCCATCGTCTTTATATGAATCCCTTCCTTTCATGCACATTTTGGAGGCCTACGAAGAATTCTCTTACTTTGATTTTTAATATGAAAAGCTACTCATGTCAAGACAACCTCTAGTATAGAAGATACACTTTGTTCAACTGTCTTGTCATGAAATTATCAGCTAATAAAAGATGGTGACACAGTAAAGCAATCCAAGAATAAATCCTATACCGCTTGCGATTCCTTCCCAGTAAGTTCAGTTTCAGTGCGATTTTGCTATTGTTCTCAATGCACTGCAAAAAGAAACTCAGGCTGTAATCAGCAGTGAGTTCAAGGCAAATAAAAAGGAGTAAATAAAGGCCACAAAGAAGCCTTCTTAGGCTGCTGGCAACAGCACAGCTACAAAATTAGCTTCTGTTTGTGATGTTCAAACAGATGGGTGTCACCCAGGTGGAACAGATGACACATTAAACAAGTCAGTCTCTCACCCCATCGTATTTGACCCCAAAAGAATGAAAAAGTTCATATTTAAGGAAAAAATTATGTAAGTCATCCCATGTGCATTTAGACACATAGGTACAGAACAGATTGTGTAATGTGTTTTATCACCTTTCATTTAACCTGCAGGCATTATGGAAAGGTAAGTCTGTAGCTGAGCTTCCTACACAAAATAAAACCTTTCTGATCTGTCTGTAAAGCTCATCTTTTGTTGCACAAACAAGAGGAGGGAGGATTATAATTAATTCTATTTAAAAACAAAACACAATGGAGAAGTAAAGTGCAGTGAAAGAAGAGAAACAGGCTAACAGGAAAGTTATCTCAACAGATTTACTATGCTTCTCTCCTTCTGAGAAGCCATCAGCAGAGCAATGCATGCGGGCTTAAAAAATGAGTTTACAACTGCTACGTGCATGGGGGAGGGTAGTCCCATGTTACTGTAGGTCCACAGAGATAGACATAGAGCCTGATAGTTGATTAGACTATTTCTCCAATTATTATTAATGGTACAGTACAGAATATTTTGCTGAATGAGGTCCCTTACTGGGCCAGATCCTGGGGATGACAGCCCACCCACAGAAGAAGTTCAGCCTCAACGCTGACTGTACCAAGAGAAGATTTGCTGTATAGCACACACAGGTCCTAGAGGACAAGTGGCATTTTAAAGAAAGCTGGATCAGTTCAGTTAGTAAGGGATTCAAACCCAGTGAAATTCCTGAGATGTCAAGCCAGGTAACTTCTACTGTATTTTCTCCTCAGGAAATTTGGGCTTTTTTCAGATAAATATTTAAAGTAAAGCAGGTAGGTTTTCATCTATTTAGGATTCCTGCTGAAAGCAATAGATTTGTAAACAAGGGAAGCAAAATAGGATATGAATCCATTCTAAAGGACGCATAATTAAGAGCACTTTATTTTTACAAGCCCACAGTAAAACCCCTCAATAGCTAGAAACATTTGCTGTTTTTCAAAGCTTGAATATTTCAAAAAGTCTATTTTCCATCCAATATCACAAGAGGGAAATAACCAAGACCAAAATAATGTCTCACAGATTTTATTTTATGTATGAATCAACCAGTCTAAAGGAAATACTACCTTCTTTGACTAGAAGTGCGGAAGAGTTCAAGGATACAGTATGTATTTTTAAAGAAAAACCTAATACACATGTTTGGAAAGGAAGAGAAGAAGACTTAAGCTCCTGGCAGTATTTGCAGACATCCACAGACATTTTGAATAGAGGTATTCTTCTGGGGGCTTTCACCTTGTCTGAAGGTTTTGTACTTGTTCCAGGTTTTGCACTGTTTATTACATTTTAAAAAGTCAAGTTATTCTTTCCTACTGCACTGCAAACTAGAACATTACTCTTGCTAATTTTGGGGACTCAAGAGCAAACAGAGCAGGGGAAGAGCCAGACACAGATGAAAGCATAACTCTAAAAAAGCAATTTAAGTTTCCACTTAAAAAAAAAAAACAAAACAAAACAACAAACCCCAACAAAAAACACACACACAAAAAAACCCAACAAAACCAAACGGGAGAGGTAATGATTTTCCTCAAGTAAAGTCTGTGAATTTTCTGCTTGCAATATTAAAACGCTTGCTGTCAAAAGTGCCTGACCCAGAGCACTGCATCACATCAGCAATACAGGAAACATCCCAAGGGGTAACTTCTTCTGCTTCTGTCAGACCAAGACAAATAGACAGGGATCTGACACTGGAGATAAATATTACAGCTATAAAGAGATCACATGTAAAGTAAGTGATTGCAAGTTATAAAGAATTCTTTAAAAGATATATTAAAAAGAATTAGTGAAACTCAAACCACAAAACCTCACACATATACTGCAGTCTCATTTCATTTCCAGAGTATTTAAAAAGACGACATTCATTCCATCCTGCCAGTATGCCAATTTGTATGTAGAGGAACCGTTCGGCTCTACTGAGTTTGCACTGTATGTTGTATGACTGCTAGTAGCTCTACTTGGCACACAACAGATGTGGTTTAATCTTCACCCTATATTCCAAAAAAGAGCTACTGTGTTTATTGTCAAGGTTTACTACTACCCTCCAAGAACTACCCTGTCCTAGATATTATCCTTACAGAGTCCAGACTTGTGGGAATCTGTATGGACAAGCAATGCAGGATCCATCAGCTTTATCAGGTTTGCAAATCAAGAAAATGGCTTTTGAGGTGAAAAAGCCAAATCTTTAATGACATCAAATATTCATTACTACAATAACTCTGACTCCTACTTGTTATCCAAGGCCTCATTTTGTTGCACACTACATAAACAGAATAAAGAGTTTCATCTCTACAAAGTTTGCAGTTTTAGAGATAACGAAATAGACTGATAGAGCTAGACAGGACTGTCTCCAAAGCTGACCATTCTCCCTAAGTGACATTCCCTGCAGCAGACATCCTTTAACTACTAGGGATGCTGGCCTCTTAATCCTCATCAAATTCTTCAGTGGAAAGGATGGCTCAACCTATTGCATCTCTGAAGCAAATTTTTTTCCAAGCCATCATTAAGTACTCAATTGCTACTATACTAGAGCTTATTAGAGGTTCATCTGAGAAAAAGCAGCTTTTAATGAAGGTTGCACTCCTCATCAGCATTAACAGTCCTCAATTTTTTTTTTTCTCACTAAGAAATGATCATAAAGATATCCTTTTCCAGTATTCAGAAGAGTGAGGAAGAACAATCATGTTTTTGCAATAATCTGTTTCTCAGGGACCAAGCCTTTTAACTCCCCAAAGCAACAGAAACTTCTCTGACGTTTTTGATGAAAAAGGGGTTGGTTCCTGTATTAATTCAAGACCAAAGCATGATTCCCCCTTCCCCTCCAGTCTCCTGAGAATAACATATCAGCAAAATAACATCTTTTCACACATGCACATCAGCAGAAGCATCTGTAAATTCTCATTCAAGAACTGAATTTGTGGTAGTGGCTCATAGCAACACATAAAAAAGAAAGAAAACAGCTTGATTGCCTTTTAAAAGAAAATCCAATTCATAACAAATCCTACTTTAACTTGTTAGCTGAAGATGGACACGAGCACTTGAGGGAGGGCAAGGAATGGAACATATTATTTGTATAATGCTTCTTCACACCATGGCCACATGTTAAACTCCAAGTATCATGTTGTAGGGCAGTCTGAAGTTCTATTTTACATGTAAGCAAACACAGTTAATTAAGGCAGCACCTCTTGGCACAGGCAGAAGTCACATACTTTTAAATTACCCCCTGTATTTTGGAAGACTTTCTTCAGCAGTTTAATAACAAGTCTGTTTAATGAGCAAACATGAACAAGTAAGAGACACTGGAATAACCCATTTTAAGACATTGGAATAACCGATTTTAAGTCATTTCCTCCAGCTTCTCCTGACCTTGAAACTCCTCTCTTCTTCCATAGTTTCACTGGCCTTATGAATGATTGTGAGAGGAACCTGGAAGCCTGGAGGTACTCCTCATGCTCTGTTGGGAAACAGTCCCAAGTACCCATCACTGGAGCTGCGATTTGAGAGCTGTTCCCATATTAGCCGCAGCAACTCTACATAGAGTAATTACTGATCTGACATTTGGCAATTCTGTTGAGCCTATTTACAGCACTGCTCTGAGATGTCAAATACTTCAAAAATGCAAGCTAGAATAATGGCATAGCCAGGGTCACACATAAAACCATTTTTAAGTTAATTGCCTGGTACTTCAGATAAACAAAGATTTGGGCTTCTTTTCCAGTAAAGCTCTCTTACCGCCAATTACATCTGAGTTTCCTGGCTTCTGGCAGCCATCAGCATACTGTCACAGCTAAATGGCTCCAGAAAACAAGTCTCCTTAAAAAAGAACAACTTGCGTGATATGCTTGGGATGATTATTTAAACAAGTGCTTACATAAACTAAGAGATGAAGGGCAGTGAGAAGTGCGGTACTGAACACTGACTGCCCCTTAGCTTGAGCAAGGCATACTCAAGGAACTGGAATAATGTTGTACTAAAACAAACTGATCTAATCAGCATATCTATATTGCTGCAGGTGTACAGGTCTAATTTTTATCACTGCAGGGAATCAAAGACATTATACTGATATGGAATTATACACATGCAATTGCGTTCATGACCGCTTTCCCTAAAAGAGTATGTGCATGTACCATGTGTACCTGAGCTGCAACCTACAGACAGAACTGCAAAAGCAGGGAGCAGCAAATGAAATGCAGCAATTAATACCCCAAACAGGAATTAATACCCAAAACAAGACATAATTTCTTTCAGTTTACTGGAGGGGTTCTTTTTGTAAAAGGCTGTTCTTCGACAAAATTAGCATTTACTGATAATAGATAGTTATACTGAAAACAGAGATATTTTGATGGTTTTCTTTGACAGAAACAGAAGGTGAGTAGATTAACTAACTGCCCTAGCTCAGGTTTGTATGACTAGACTACATGCTAGTGTTGCTAACTGACAAACTGTGTCTGTTCTGCTCTATGATATGTATATATAAAAATAAAATTTATTTTATACCACTCCTCTGGAGTTATTTTGGCTCTCCAGTACTAACAAATAGGGGGTTTCTGCTGTTTGTTTTTGTTTTGTTTTTAAGTTTAGTCAGTGAAAGCAGTGACTCAGATTACACCTTGGAAATAAATCATTTCACCAACTGTGTTAGTTTGAGTCATTTCTCCAAATCTGCAACACTAGTTAAATATTTGGTCTCACAGCACAGCAGACAAAAGTTGTGAATAGCACTAAACCTCAACCTACTGATTTGAGCTCAAATAAAAGACAGTCAGGGACCAATCTTCCCATTACTTCTAAATAAAAAATGCATGCTGTCTTTTATACTCTTGCAATAATTAAAAAATAATCCTGTTGTCTGGAGTAGCACTTGGTCCCCAAGGACAGAATTCCTTTCCAGCTGAACAGATTTTTACTTTTGTTTTGAATCTCTGCCAGGCAGGGAAACCAAATACAGGCCTTCCTCACTTGCTTTCCCCGCCTTCCCATGAGCTCTTTCACCATCTGTGCATGATCATGGCTCAGCCTTTCCTAACACCCCTCTGAAAAGCACACAAGGATTCCTCCTCAACTTGTCTCATCATGGGACCACACGGCTTTTGGTGATGGTGCTGGTGAACTGGGCGGTTGGATTAAATGTGACATCAAGTCACTCCCCAGGGGCCACTGGGGGCCTGACGTGGAGGGAGAAGTTCGGGAACGATTTTTCCTCTCCACTCAGGGAAGCACCACTTGCCTAACTGCCCTTGTCCCTCCCTGAGCAGCCCTGTTGCTCCCTCTCCTCCTGCTCCCAACCACCACAGCTGGCAGTAAAGCCTGCTCTGTAGACTAGAGCCGCTCTGCAGGGTTTGTTTGCAAATCCATGCACTAATGAATTTAGTGATCACACTTCTGCATGGCCTTGCTGAACCATCGAGCTGTTATGTACCATCCCTCTCCGTGGGACTCAGGATGTTCCCTGCCATGTCCTCTGTGGGGATTCAGTACTGTGAGCTCAAAGACATTAATGCAAGAGAGATGGTAAACACAGTGGTCAACACTTGGACCATAGAGATCACGTGTTAGTCAGCCTTCACTGTGACCAGTTTACACTGACAATGTCTTTGAACAGCAAAAAAACTATAAACTCCCTTCTAAGAAAAACTAGCTTTTCAGAAGCCACCAAAGTACTCAACACTGCAGACACGTGACTATTAACTTCATTTTTGTTCCTCTGCTAAATCTTGCAGGGGAACAGAAGTGCAGGTGCACCTCATTGTTTCCTCTCATTACACACTGGTCTAGTCCCTGCTGTATATGCGGGTATCACAAGTGTTTGTAAGGACTTGCAGAAGGTTCCAGCTCGGGTTATATTCTCAAGGCACATAACAGTTCCAGCGCTGCTGGGCACTGTGGAATACACAATCCAGAATTTGTAAAATGTGCACACATGGACAGCCACAAATGCTAACTGCGACTTTCAACAGGGAAACAACAGCAAAATTAACAATTTTCAGGAACGTAATGCAACAAACTGAATCCCAGTACTCAGAGCAAACCACCAATGAAATGCAACTAAAGATACCACCATGGGTGTTTTTCGAAAGTCTAAAGAAATGGGTATTACTAACAGATTAAACAGATACAAAACCAAGATAGATGTAGTAGTGTGTTCTTTTCTTCCTTCCACCATTCAAGATCAAAACCAGTCTCTAGTTTGTGCACATACCTAAACTATTCTCACTTGCCCTTCAACCATGCTGAAATCATCCCTGTGGACTTTAGTTCTTGGAGCAACGTTATCTACAAAGAAAAAGTCCTTTAAGACTACAGATCTATTCATATTTGATTACCACACTGTCTTGCAAGAGAAGGGTCTTGGTCTTGCAGCTTTGCAATAAACAGTCAATTAACGCAGCATGCTGGTGCAAGTGGCAGAATTTAGTCTGTGATTTTTTGATTTTTCCAAATCCATGTCATTCAAACTGTGCTCTAACTGTATTGGTGTGGAATTGCTCTCAAAAGGGTTACTGATCTACACAAAGAAAGGAGTAAAACTGGAATATACTCCTTCTGCTTCAAAGTGCTATCAATAAGTTACACTTCTACAAGTGACTTTGAGAAGAAACTGCAGTATGTATGGTCACATTCTGGAAGTTACCAAAAGCTAAAAAGTTTAGTTTAACTCCCAAGGTAAAGAATTAGCACAAATGTTGTGCAAGGGACAGAGCAAATGTATCACTGTGCCACATTTTTTAACACCCCGTCACACCGTGATCCCTTAAAAAAGTAAGAAATATCCCATGAAGCCTGTGGGTTTGATACAGAAAAGAGCATTTATAGCCGGTCAGTACCAGGTCCATGTTTTACATCAGCTGGAGAAAAACAACCAAACAATTTAACACTCCCTGTTAATTTGCCTTATATAAATTGTAAGGCTTGTAATAAGTCTCTATTGTTAAATGTTCTCCCAAAAGCACCTGTTGTGTACAGTGGTCCTGGCAACATTGCAGGTTCCAGTACCAGCAAGCTCACCCTTGAAGCAGCAGCTCAGTCACATTTGAGTATGGCACTGCCATATAGCAGAGTTTGAACACAAACAAGATTTAAAAAAAATCTATAATGAGACATTTCATTCATTCATTACCTGGTGGAGTTGGTGCAACTCCTCTAGATGTCCTGCCTGAGTTGGTTCCAGGAAGCTGATCTGCTCTTCGTTTCAGAAGGCCAGTTCTTGATGCTGGCTTGCTGCAAGATCCCCAGCTACTTTGATCTACTGCAGAAAGCCTTAGACAAGGAAACTTCTTAATGTCACTGGGCAAGACACACGCTGAGAACATTTGTTCTAAAACAAACACTGGCAGGAATAAATCAAGAGTTCAAAAGGAAATAAAGAGGTTAGGCAGCTTCCATACACAGACACCGGAGTAAACTTGTTTCTTATTCAATCAGGTAATACTACTACTAACTCCACCCAGAGACATTTTATGGCAGTGTGCTTGGAGAGTACAGAAGATATATAAAAGATATAGTTTATAGCTGCTAGTGTCATTTTACATTGGTCAAAAATGTTTTTGTGTGAGTTTGCATCAGTTTCCCAAAGTAATATAGCAAAAGGCAATCTAGTCTCGCTAGTCACAAACCCCGAAGCATGAAAACGGGACATGCTGGACAGGCAATGCTTCTAAGGAAAAAAGCAAACCATGTTATTTCCCCTGAATGAGGAGCACAGGAGGGCAGGCAAATTTTTGAAATGTTGAATCTTCTAAAAAAATTCCACTTGCACCGTAAACATACACAGGAAAGCAACTTCTTCAACAGCACAACTAAAACACATCTCACCAGTTTCTTCCTCTGTAGCACATTCCTACCTCTATAATACCTGCAGTTATGCCAAATGATATACACAAGTAAACCTCTATTTTTATTAGAAAATAAAGACATACATAGAAAGCAACAGAGTGAGGGTGACAAACACTCAGATTCAGCATAGGCACCCTTCTGTAAAGGTCAGGGGTTTATTTCATTCACCTAGCATACGCAATCTATATTGTTAGCCTTCTTGTAGCCCACTCCTGGCTCCCGTGACAGGACACCTCACTTCTCAGGGCAGAGATGCACCTTCCACATCAGTCCTCCTTCAACTGATGGGATAACTCAGGTCTACCAGTCACTTCAGCTTTGTGAGTAGAGCTGAAAAAAAAGTCTTGTCACTCTATAACTTTTCTTCTAGATTAGATACCTCTCTCCACCTCCCTCCCCTAAAAAAGGGAAGTGTCCTCCCAGCCTCTTCAACAGCCCTGGCCTGGGATATCAAAGGAGGTCAGTACAAATAAACTGTCTCTACTCTCCCAACTCTCTAGTGCACTAAGGTTTTCTCCTTCAGCCCTCCCTGCTCCATAACTATCTTAATCTCCTCAGCCTCCATCCTCCAGCAGTCATTTCTTGGCCCACCTGGGTACCATTGTCTCCTACATTTCCTAGCTCCTTTTTTTCAGCATGCCTGGTAGCAGGCAAACTGTCAGATGGCTCTTGACAACTATTGATCATGAGGCTATCATTCCTTATGGGACCAGAATGTGCAAGCAGGCTGTGCCCTCTAGGCTAGCCCAGCTTGGGACAAAGGGTCTTGTTGCTATGATTAAGACCTCTACTACATTTCAGGAAATCATGAAGGAGCAGAGAGGCCTAAAAAAGTTGGCCTTATAAAGACAAACATTAAATAAAATGGCATCAGCCCTAAATGGAAGGAGGAATGAGCCAGGAACGATGATACTGGGATGCAAGGGAGAAACAAGGCACCTGACTACGACAGGGTTTCAGCAGGGAGTGAGACACTGCCTGCTCCTTGGGAAAATCCCTTCCCTAAAACCTCTGCCATTTCCCAATTTCCCAGGTACGCCACATGTAAAAGCTCAGCTCTTCCGTCACATCATACTCTACACAAACAGCCTTTGTGTGCCCTAGGAGGAGCCTCTGCCCGGGAGAAGCTGAAATCGTCCATGGCAGTTGTTGAAATCATTCCCCGCGCTGAGAGCCATGGCAGACATGCACAGGACCTCATTCTGTGTTGCAAAGGAGTTTGACAGATTTGAAGCTGAGGAAGCCACACATGTCTATTGTATTTCACATTGCAGAAGGAAGATGCCTGGAGGACAGCGTGCATGTTAATCTTCTATGCATATCAAAGCAATAATTTTAAGTAATACAGGATACAATATCTAGCTAGTTTATAAAGTTTTCCATTTTTTCAGCCTGCAGAAAAATAAGTGTTAAATAATCAAAATACAATGTCTGACAGCGTTTTAGAAAACCTCTGCATTACAATATTTAGATATATCATTATGTGCTTTTTTAAAAGCCTGATTGGAAAAATCACATCATTTTGGATTTTCTCAACATTTGGTGCGTCAGCTCTCCGTGTCTTAAGAGCCCTATAAATAGATGTTTGGACCACCGCAATGCAACTCATGTATGCAGTTTTTCCATAATCCACTTAACTATTATTCAAATAAAGTGCAACTGGATCTTTTCTTGGGAACAGGGATTATGCAATGCTCAGTACAGGAGATTCAAGAAAAACAGTATAAAGACAAACATGAGCTGCAAACACTTGCAGGGCAGCAGAGTTTGTTTATATATATTTATTTATATGCTGTATTTCCATTTCTTTATCACCTAACAGCCACTAGCTCCTTTTGCCTCTCTTGATCCACCAAATTCTTTCTCTCTCTTGTCTTAGTACACCAAAAGCGTGGCCAAGCAGTTAAACATCAATTGCCAACTGATTAATAATGAAAATATAATTGCAGAATGATCAAAGCTTTCATACAACTAGATCCCTGTGCTGCTAGGAACTACTGTTTCAAATTAAAATTATAAATCCCTATAGTACTGATGAGATTTTGCCAAAATCCACTGAATTCTAGAGTTTGTTAGAAAATGAAAATATTTAGTTTCAGGTCAGAGATGGCTGAATACTAAGAGCACAGCTTTCTACACACAGAAAAACTTTTCTCTCATATTTCTAGAAGGCACCTGTTATTAATATGCTCTCTTAACCTCCAGTTACATGCAAGTAGAATACAAATATAAAAATAAAAATATGGAATTCTGCAACGAGAACTCTGAATGAAACCTTTGAAAATATATTGTGTAACACCACTTTAATACACACACGCACATATACCTGTATGTATCTAAACCATATTCGAGGATGAATTTCATTATCTGTGTCTTACTTTTCCTTATACACTGAATATACCAATTACTCACCTAGTATGAGCCACTGGGTAAAAAGCTCTATGAAAGATGTGAGTATATAATGTGATACAATATATATTAGCATAGATGGAATCTCCAGGATAAAATGCATTCAGGTGGATCCTTTTCTACATAAAAATGAAGTTATGGCCTCTGGTCAGTTCAGCACTCAAAAGCAGTTTCTAAGGATCCCAATTTCATCTAATGCTTATGGTTAATTTAGAACCTCAGTAGCCTACCCCACCTCTCCAGGGAATTCCTACCTATGGATATCCATAAGCTGTAAGCAAGTCTCAAAAAGGGCTATTTTTAGCAGAATGTGGTGTAGGTTATGGAGTTACATGTTATGGGGATGAAGACATCAAAGGAAGCAAAAAAAAAATGTGGAGAACATGATGGAGGTAGAAAATATCAGATACTGCCAAATATCTACTGACAACTGTAATGGGATAGAATGCTGAAATGTTGGCACCATGGAGGAGACATTTTAGGAACTGTCTTTCCTTTTCATGAACTCAAGCCCTCTGGAATTAGGCACTGTGAAATGCACAGGTAGAGGGAAAGGGCCTTTCCAGGAGAAAGAAGCAACTTCAACAGGGAACAGAGGTAGAGAACTGTGTCAAGGCTCAGTACAAGTCCACTAGGGGACTGCCAGTGGTCACAGGGGTTTGAAGCAGCTGATGGCTCTTCTCTGAGATGTCTTCTGCACTGAGGAGTTACCACAAGGAAAAAAAGTCCAGAAGAAAAAAACATCCCCCTAAAATAGTAAATAAGTAGCAGTGAAGGCTCTAACAGTAAAATAACTGCTTGGGTTTTGTCTGCCTTTCCACTAAATCACGACTCTTCAGCCCACCTCAATTCCTAGTTTTCACCACGGAAGGACTGTCTGCCACCAGCAATCAAATGAGTAAGTGCTTAACCAGAGCACTGCCAGCCATTAGCATTTTAATGAGAAAGTTCCTAAAAGCAAGAATATGCTTTAGTATCACCACATCCATTCTATTTCCTTTCTGTTTTCACCAGACTGGCAAGACATTTCATTTTAAGTGTGATTCAGAATTCCAATTTCAGAAAAAATATCTCAATTGTTACACACCTCTTTCTCGCAACAACATGCCAGTTCTCTGCGGCTCTGCTTTCAGATTTTCAGTGCTGAAACACAGTAAAAATGCCTTGCCTCAATCATCATGATAGATTCACTTTCAGTTTATCACCAACAGCTAAAACATACATTTTCCTCTCTGCAAGGATAACTGAAAGAGCCCAGAGGAAATAATCTAAAACTCCAACTCATGATGTAAAATAAAACTTTGTGTAGAGATACATCCATCCTATAACACCAAAAGTGAGGATTCGACCTGAATTTATGTCGAAACAAAAGACATTCCAAAGGGTATGTAGTTGAAAATAGGATATGTGGCCCACACAAATATGCAAAAGTAGAATATACTAATACAATCGCTTAGCATAAAATGTAACACTCAAACTATTGCAAGTTTAACACTTACATTTGCAATGTGCAGAAATTAGGAGCAAAATATTAATTTAAAATTAATGACATTATGTACTTTCATTTAACACAAGTATGCCAATATTACGTAAGAAATCCCTACCCTCCTGTAGAAGATATTAAAAGACATTAAACAAGAGTCATTTACAGAACACAAGTGCAAAAACCTTTTACAGACAGTGCGTGTTCAGAACATAAGCATATCCAAAGTATCAAACTCTTCTCCACCTAGACTCAACATGGACACACCTGCCCAGTGCTCCTCATTATAATGAAAAAAAGAACTGTATATCTGCTCTGCTAAATAAGACTAGAAAAGTAATTTGGACCAGAATTATCTATCCATACAGACAATATCATTAGTTAGAAATGTATGGCTGGGGTTAGACTTAAGCACACAAGTGATTTTTGTTTGTTATTTAACACCAGTTTCTAGAAATGGGAAATTATATCTACCTTGTCACTGTCTCACATTCTGATTTCCGCTGTTACACTCCAAAGTCATAATCACATCTAAGTGTTTGCTTTATAAACTATGAAGAAATGTAGGTTGCACCTGGACTTCTTCCACTGACTCACAGAAATAAAGCCTGCAAGTCCTATAAAAACATAAATTCACTTGACACATGTGAGTTCAATAGCTGATTCCTTTTGGGACCTGTGATAATTTCAGCATCTGTTTGAAGCACTAGTAGCACCAAGTCTAGAGCTCTCCGCCATGCCTCTGTCTTGGCTGTAACATTATCATAAACCTTTAAACCCTCTCTGTGGTCAGCGAAGGGACCAAAGCCACCGCCAAGCAGATCACCTCTTCTAAACTCTTTCAGTATGTATGCTGAGGGAGAGCCACAGTCAGCTGCTTTTTTGAGGTGATGATCAACTGAGGTACATGCTTCCAGCTCCGATGCAGCTCTTGCAGTGTTACACATAACCACTGAAAGATACTGCTTCCAGCCGCTTGCTAATGCTTGGAGCACAACTGATTTATACTCTGTCACAGGTGCTGCCAGCCACAGATTGTGAAAGTCTTTCACAGCACTTTTGTTTGCTGGCTGTAGAGGCTGGTCTGCCAGCATCTGAATGTGACTAAGGCACAAGAGTTCCACTGCACCACCACCAAGAAAAACCTTCTCATCATTTAAAGCATGATGGAGTCGATACACTAAAGTCCAGAACTGGTCTTCAATGAGCTGCATCTTTGAAGCTACAGCAGTGGTAAGCACGGCCGTGAGCAGGGGAATTCCTCGCACTTTTATCCTGACTGGCACAAGTTCACCCAGATCCATTGCACGCCCATCGCAGGCCTTCCACAGCTCTGCGTGGGCCCCGCTCCCCACACAAGAAGTATTCAGCTGGGTGAGGTATGTCACTGGCTGGGCACTGGTAACCTCCCCAAAGGCACACAACACATCCTGAGTCACAGAACCAATCACCAATATAGTGTTTGCTATGCATCTTTCCATTAAGTTTTCGCACACTTTTCCTTTGACCAAAACCAAGTTTACTTCAAAGTTTATCAGAATATCTAACATACTGTTTAGCCACAAGTCTCCAGCTCTGCCTTCCTGTAGGCTAGGACGCTCCAATACGATCCTTACGTTACATGTTCTATTAAAACCTAAGTGACGATATTGTTCAGTCAGGTCACCGTCCATTAGCAGAATCCGAAGGGGTTTGTCTTCAAAGTGTTTGATAACTGCGGCTTGTTCTGGTGATACTAATGTGACAAAGCCTGGGGAGACACACGAATAGCTTTCAGGCAGGCCCAGTAAACAGCATGTCACAATTTCTGCAATTTTAATCTGGGAAGAGCCACTGCATTCTGCTCTCTCTTGTTGATAGGCAACAATGCTTTGTAGCAGTTTCATGCTCGTCTCATTTCCATGGCTCAGAGTCATTGCCAGGTGTCCTAAACCATAACATTCACATGGTTGTCCTGAAAGGTATCCCTGAAAATTATCTTGCTGACTTGAAAAATGGCTTTTTGCTAGAGTGCTGAAGTATCTGCTATGGGTTAACTTTTGTTTGTTGCAGCTGGATGCAATAACACCACTTCCAGAAATCACAGATGTGCTTTTGTCACCCGCTGGTTTGACAAGAGAAGCTATTGAACCAAAGCCGCCTAAAGATGAAACCAGGCACTTGTTAAAATTACAATCTTCTTCTTGATGGGAACAAGAATTCATTGGAATTACTTGTTCTGGTGCAGAAGTCTCTTTCTGAAAATATAGGAAAATCTGAGGATTTAGAAGACAGTCGCGTCCAATTTGGCAAGTTATGCTTTTAAAAGCATTTGGCCTAACACTGCTAGAACACAGCTCTTTATTTACATCATGTATTGATATTTGAAGACACTGGACTCTCTCACAGCAAGAGTTCAACCCCTCAGACATCACAGATACTATTGCTGAAACAGGAACATTCTGCTGGAGACACTCCAGTACGGCATTGCTCCATGCGCCAACGAGAAACAACAGGGTACTCATCCCAGTCTTAAACTCCTTGTTTTGTGCCTGAATGGTTTCATTAAGAAGCTGTCCGGCAGCACTAGTTAAATCCAAACTTTCAATCAGTCTAAGAGCAGAACAAATCAATGTGCTTTGGTTGGTGCTTTCATCCACAATGAATTTACATGATTTCATCGGCCCCAATAATGTTCTTCCAGCTAACGCTAAGGATGAGAGTTGCTGAAGTCCAATATGTCTTCTTGCATTCACATCCCTGAAAGCCATGGGCAGCAGGCAGCATCTGTAAACAGAACACAAACTTACTGCCCCATCTTCACAGCGCTCCAGAGCATGTATCACCAAAAAATTAAATTAACAGTCTAACATTGAACACAGCTCTCCTGTGAGACTCTGTATAAAACAGTTCTTCATCCTGTGCACTTACTAAGAGACATCGATGCACGCAGTTGCTGAAATGGTGCATTGCTAAAATACCATGGAATTTCTTCTTGCTGGCAGATGGTACAGTGCTGTTAGTTCCAGTGGTTTCTTAAACATGAAACAGTAGAGATTCTATAGAACTACCATTTCTCTCCTGACCGGCTTATCTGGAATTTCAGTTATAACCTTTATATGCTGATCAACCTGAAGTTCTAGACTAGCTGAAACTGACAACAGAATTTCCCTTCAATTACTAGATACATCTTGAAGTACCAGAAGAATCATTAACCAACAAATTATTTTAGTCTATAGTTATCCATAATCAACAACTTAAGGAAAGGACTTTTGGGTAAGTAACTACTTTTAACTCTAAAACTGCACTGGGAGTACACACCTGAAAACCTCCATCCAAACTGCTTAAGGGTTCTTCTAGAAATTTTTCTTGCCAAGCTCTTGTGATAACGATCTAGCCAGGCTAAGTATCCATATCAGTGCTTCCAGCACTAATCATAAAAAGCCTCTGTTTTCTTAACTGGAATCCTTAGCTTAATATCACAGGTAGTTTGTTTTGATATAAACAAACAAAAAAATGGAAGTGATTAAATAATATTTATTGAATCATGGAATCCAATACAAAACACGCTTCTCCCAGTCCCCCAAAACCTCATTCTATCTGATTTCTCTTAAGGATTTCTTAAGACTGTTGTTCTGGGGGTTTCTTTTTTGGTTGGTTTGGCTGGGGATTTTTTGTTGTTTTAGTAGGGTGGGTTTTTTGTTGTTTTGGGGTGGGTGGGGCTGTTTGGGGTTTTTTGTTTGGTTTTTGTTTGTTTGTTTTTGAGATCACCGTTTCCAAAGTCAAGCAGTTGTCAACTAGTAATGGTCACTTCTCAATCTGCTCATTTTGATAGAAAAGAGAACAAATAACCAATTTGTGGTTCTCTTCGCAGAATTAGGAAAGAGCTAAATTAGCTGCTCAGAAAGGTCAAGTAATGCTCTCTCACTACCTAGGTCCTTGGCACGTTGTTCTGGGCAGAAGGCCACACTGCTGTTTGGATGGGAGACAGCTACGAAAGGACTGGTGGGAAAGGGGTTTCCATTTTCCGGTACAGTGAACTTCTTTCTCCTCAGTCACTCCCAAACAAGTGTTCAGCTCAGCAATATGAGCCACTGTCTTATTAGGATGGTGTTTTTATTTCAAAGAATGTGAAACTAAGACTGGTTGAGAGACGATTAATTGGAGTTAGTGTGGCACCTTCTATCAACTCAATGCACTTTCACCCAACCTCAATGCAGCCAACTATAAGTTGCTTAGCTAAAAGTTTCTCTGAAATTTAAGTAGAAAAACATGCCCCCTTCAGCTTAAAGTCATACTGTAAAACTGTACCTTCATTTTGGACACCAGCCTGTATTCCTGCAGATCCATAAACCTGACCCAAATGGACCCAGAGCTTGGCTGCAAAACCTGATGAAGGCAGGGCATGCACTTAGAGGAAAGAATGTTTTTATGTCATTGCTTGCACAACCTCTGCATGTGTGATTTATCATTTTGTGATACTTTACCCGTTTTGTTTTATGCATGTTATTTTGGGAAGAACACGCTATTCTGTGCTGTAGGAACCAATTTACAGCAGACCCAAAATTCAACTTTTCATCCACCCCCATCCCCTGACCTTTTTTCCATCCAGTCTGAGGTGGAAAAGGTAAAGGGTCAAGTGGAATTACATTTTGAAGTCAAACACAAGTGAGGTCAGCAAAAAGAAGGAGGCATCCTGGAGAATGAACACACTGGCAACAAAGGACAGCCCTGCATGAGACACCAGCTACAAGTGGCTTCTGCTAAGCTAACCTGCATGCTGACCTACTGCTGCCTGTCTCTGCAAGCAAAATAAAAGTCAACTTTATGTTCAGTTTATGTTTACACACACAGATTTTAGGGGTCTCAGTAACTCTGGAGTACAGGAAGTATGCCACTTATTACTCACTTTGTCTTACAGCACCTCAACCACAAAGGCTACACTAACTCAACAAAATTTTAGATCAGTTTTACAAATTAATGTATCTGTGAAATGCAAGCAGAGTCTTGCATGCACGCACACACATTCTCTGACACCAGCACTAGTGTACAATGAATGAGAAACGGATAGAAAATGCCCTGCTTGCAACTAAACCACCAAATGCTTAGGTAACTGTCACAACTTACCTGGTCTACCTAAGAGCCAGCACTATTACTACTAATGTAGGAAGAGAAAGAACTTCCTAGCTTAGTGTAGCCGACCCAAACGCCCATGGTGAACCAGCCCCGCTCACTCACAGCCTGGAGATGGAAAGCAGCCCGCACACAAGTGGAGAAGCAGAGGGCACCCTGGCAGGAGCCGAGGCTGCTCAGCAGACACCCCAGAGCTGCCCCGCATCAGGCCTGATGGCGGCCCAGCCGCTTCCTCCCGGCTGGAGGGCAGGCCCAGGCCCCTCGCCGGCCCCGCAGCAGGCAGGTGCCGGTTTCTCACCGATTCGGCCGTGTTTTCCTCCGCTCCCCGCGGCTGGGCTGGGCTGAGGCGATCTGAGGTGAGGCGAGACGGCGACAGCCCCAGCCTCGCGCCACCAACTGCCGCCGCACGCGCCGCACCCCGTTGCCAGGACACCGCCGCCGCCGCTTGTTTGTACACCCAGCGGGCGGAGCGGCCCCCGCGCTCTCGCTGACATCACGACTCCGCCGAGTGCCATTGGCCCAGGCTAAGGGAGGGGGGCGGGCTCACCGGTACGTCGGGCTCGCTCATTGGACAGCCCGTGGTCACTGCGTGCGGTGGTGGGCGCACTCGCCTCCGCGAGGCGGGCCTGGCCGTTGGGAGCGGCGGGGCCGAGCGGGCTGTCCCGACCCGGAGCGGTGTCCCTGCGGCCAGATGGTGAGCGTCCTTCCCTCGCCGCGGGCTCCCCTTCCCCTCGCCGCGGAACGGCTGGTGCAAGCTCCCGGCTGTGCCCGCGGCGTGGGCCGGGGCTCGGCTTTNAAAACCAAAAACCAAACCCAAACCCACCGCAAACAAACCAAAACCCCAACCGTGGCGCTCTGAACCCCCCCCCGATAAAACATGAAGAATCGTAAAATACGTCACCCTCTCTCAGGGGTAAGCCGGGGAAAATATGCCCGCTTAATCTTAGCGGAGTTTACTGACCTCCTGCACCTCATCCGGTCCCCTGCAGCATGTGGCACGTTTAAATGGCATTGGCCAGGCGAGAAGGTGAAATATAAAATGCTACTTCTCACGATCTTACACGCAGGATGCAAGAAAAAAGCTTCAGGTGGCGCGTTACCATGGTTTTTTCTTCATAGTCGGAAAAAGGTCTCGTGGGTTTCTCCCAGAGTGGAATATAAGGAGTGAAAATCTGGTGCTTGTGTTAATAGCAGGGAAAAGTCAGAGGTGTGCCACACAAACTGGTTTGCAATCCAACCTGGGAGGGAGAAATCATGTTAAAAAAGGAAATTTTATTTCCATATATAACAGAATGGAATCTTCTGTGTTACACATTGGGTATTCAAAAGAGAGATCCTAGCCAAAAAATGGAAACAGTTCAGCAGAGGTAAGAAATTACTCAGCAGCAGCTAGAAAACAAATTCCCTTCTTAGTATTTGTTTTGGTTACTTTTAAAAAGTCCAACCAGTTAAAGTTGGGGGTGGGAGGGACTGCCCTTCCTTCCATGAATCTGTGCAGATTCAAGACTAAAGGACTAAAATCTGCTGCTGGGTTAGAAGAAGACCTGTACTCGAGGAAAACATCTCCTGCTCAATAGGTGGAGGTGGTGGGGAAACACTCTGTACTGCACTAGCTTACACCAGAAGCAGGAAAGGTCTCAGAAGCGTCCTCGATAATAATGCACCAGCAGATTACTTCTTATGGGACACATTTTGACAGATCTCACTGCCACCACAGCTAGTTGGTAGACAGGCAGGCTAAAACTACGCCTCTCCCTTTAAACTGCTGCAACAGAGCAGATCTCTCAGACATCCCATTTCAGTGCTGACTTTGAGGAATGGCTGAATTTGAGGCCCACTTACAGTCAAGACCCTACACAACCAGCCCTTTTTAGCCAGGAAGATGATTTACCTGTGTTTTCCAGGTGAAAGCACCCCTGATACATCAAAGCAACCGGCAGGAGGTGCAGAGAGTCTTAGTCACTTCACTGGAGCGTTCACTTTCACACTGCCTGCCTGTTTTTCTGGCATTACTCCTTTAATTTATGAACTTTCTGTTTAAAACATGAAGTCCAAATGCATATTCCCCAGTAACAAAGTCTTGAGCTTGTTTTCTTTCTAGAATAACCTAAGAAAAAGAGCATAGAGACCCAGTGTCTACCACTTGCAGCAAAGAATGTCTGTCACTTCTGCTACAGCTTTACTGTTGTTATTTATAATTTAGTTGTTTTGAATTTTCCCCGGAGTGGGCTATTTCTTACCTTTTCTCTCCTTCACTTTCTGAAGGCATCCAACTATAGAAAACCTGGCTTAAGTACAGCCCAGCGGAAGAAAAGCGGCTTGAAACCTGAACTCACAGAAGAGCAAAAGCAGGAGATAAGAGAAGCTTTCGATTTGTTTGATACTGATGGATCTGGAAGCATCGACATAAAAGAACTGAAGGTTTTCAAACATTTTATTTCTTGGACAGAAATATCTTTGGCCTCAAAATTGCAGCTGCTTTTTCTTTGTGTCTAGCCATAACCAAAATATTTAACA
The DNA here is from genome assembly GCA_013400195.1 of Aramus guarauna. Taxonomy (NCBI): domain Eukaryota; kingdom Metazoa; phylum Chordata; class Aves; order Gruiformes; family Aramidae; genus Aramus; species Aramus guarauna. The sequence continues at coordinate 2,087,826 of VXBL01004075.1, read as the reverse complement.
TAGTTTTGGGGTATGAACAAAAGTAATGGCTTGCAGTCATGACTGAATTTGGTGTGTACTATGTGGTTAACCTGAGAAAGCTCTGCGTGTAATGCTTGAGAGCAGATAGGCTTCTCTAATACATGGATAGTAGGTCAGATAGCTTTGAATATCTGAGCAGTAGAAGAACTAAACAGTTCTTCTGTTTAGGTACACGCAGTACTCATGTCAATTTTCATGACTGGCTAAGGTCATTGTTTCTGGGAAGTGGACTTTTGTTGTTCTGGAATGAATGTCAGAATATCAATTTTTTTCTTCATCGCAGAACTAAACACAAATTTTGCACACATTCCAGAAAGATACGACCATATTTGCATATACATAATCCAAAATTACCTGGTTTTTAATTTAAAAATAACAAAACCAAGATGTGAGTTGCATTTCAGTAATAATTCAGGCAGAGTGTGTGTGTGTGCACATGCATACACACAGTAGTACAAGGGGAAGATTATTCTCAGTTCTCTCCCTATGTTTTACTGGTGTCTGATCTTTTTTTTAAGCATGAACCTTTTATCTTAATTATCTTCTTGAGCTTGATTTCTCACATACCCACACTCTGCCTCAATGTCTGTGTACATAACCTAGAGGCATGACTTACCTAAGCCTGTTGGCTTAGGATTTATTTGGAAGTACTTATGCTTGGTTAAGGAGAGCGTGTTCTCTGAACACAGATTATACATGTTAAAATAAGGTTCTTAAAGTGGACTGAAACGTTTTAGCATCAACCATTTAATGCTATGTTTTTCTTGTTCAAAATTAATTCAAAATAATGGATATTGTGCAATAGAAAGTGTTCCCCTCTGAAAGTCAAAATGGAACATTTTCAGTTGTCCCATTGCAAGAAACCGGTCAGAAAACATGCTTCAGTTAAATGTTAAGTTTCTGGTGAGTTGGCACTTTCCAGTAGAAGAACGTTTAGCGAGAAAATTTCTACCTAATATTAACTATTGATTTCCACTAGAGCATATAGGAAGAACAAATGTTCACAATTCAAATATTCCTCCGTGTTCTTGAAACTTCAGTCTCTGCATTAAATATGCTGTAATCATCTGGCACGCCAGGATTGTGAAATTACTAATAACCACTCAAATAGCAAAATCATTGTTCTAGGCTGGTGAGATGCCAGAGCCTGGTTTAAAACAATGTTAATATTAAGCCTTTGTACAACAATCTATGCAGCTGTTTTGCAGTAATACTTTGCTTGTGCTCTGTAAGGCTCAGAAGGTTTGCTTTTCTTTTCCTCAAGTAGCACAGCAGTCAGTCTTTGATTTGCTGAGTATTGCCAGTTCCCACCCCCTCCTGCTCCCTACCACCTAGCCAGAAGTGCCAAGTTCTTCTATCTCTGTGTACTGGATTGAGTAAATTAAGTGCGTGCAATTCCACACCCATCAAAATTAATGGGCATTGTGCCCTAAATTTCAAATGGAATGAGATTGCATCCCTGGTCTCTAACCTCCCTTGAAGTCCCATTTTGATAATCCAGTCCCTTTAGGAACTGTGTAGATCAGAACCTTTACCTCATTCAGACACAAAAAGTTTCTCTTAAGTTTCAGAAATACAGGCATGTTCCACATGGATCTAAAGAGCGAATATGGCTCAGTCTTAAGAATATCAAACCTACACTATTACTGTTTGGAAAGATGAAACAAACTGGTAAGAGCTATCAAAGATATTTTCATTGCAGTGAGTTATTACAGTTCTGAATGAGGAAATGAAACAAGTTTTAGTGCAGTTGCTGTCGCTATCATTCTGGTGGCCTTCTAACAGAATTGATTTTTGGCACAGGTTGCAATGCGTGCTTTAGGCTTTGAGCCAAAGAAGGAAGAAATTAAGAAAATGATAGCAGATATTGACAAAGAAGGAAGTGGCACCATTGACTTTGAAGACTTTTTGGCTATGATGACGCAAAAAATGGTAGGAATTCTTAATAGAAATTCTTGTGACAGTATAAAAAAATACTGAAAAGGAATATCTCTGTGGCAGGTATTTTCTAATTAATGTATGTTTTACTCTTGTTTTAGAGTGAAAAGGATTCCAAAGAAGAAATCTTGAAAGCTTTCAGATTATTTGATGATGATGGGACAGGAAAAATTTCATTCAAAAACTTGAAAAGAGTTGCCAAGGAGCTGGGAGAAAATTTAACAGATGAAGAACTTCAGGTAAATTCTGATTTCCCAGAGCTTTTCTATCAGGCACAGACCAATCCTGTAGTTCCTAAAGATTGGGTGAAAATTTGTGCCTTTGCAAAAGGAGCTGAGAGGTCAGAAATATAAAGAACAATCAAATACATAGTTAAGTTTTCACATGAAGTGCTTCTGATTTGTTGTTGTTTTAATGAATGGAAGATCTTGTGTTCAGAGTCCAGTGCCTGATCAAATACACAATATGTTTTGTAGGAAATGATTGATGAAGCTGATCGAGATGGAGATGGAGAAGTAAGTGAGCAAGAATTTTTGAGAATCATGAAGAAAACTAGCTTATATTAATATTTGTTGTCTTGATATATAGCTGCTCCAAAAGATAACCTGGAAGATATTCCTCCTGGGCTTGTGTCTCCTGCATATTTTCTGCCATATAAAGAAAGTCTGAAAGGACAGATTTTTGGTTCAGTCTTCTTTTTCAGCAAAGTCAATTGGGGAAGGGAGGTTTCAGTACCCAGAACTGTTAAAATGAGATATTGCAGAGGTGAAAAGGAAGGATGAACTGAACCTGCAAGGCAGGGTCCCTCCCCCTCAACAATTTCACTGAATGCCATTTTGCATAAAGAATGCTGTGTTTCAACTATGTAACTGAAAGACATTTCACTTGAGATGTGAAGATTCCCACTGCTGCTGGGAAAGGCCCCTTTTGACTTGCCTAAGGCTACAGAATGAAGGTACAAGCACAGTATTTTTATTCCTTTTAAGGCTTTTAGGTTATCTGTTGGTATTTGTCTCCTTTTGTTTATTTACATGAAAGACTGTAAAACCAATTGCATATCTGTCTCTAATTCTGTATGAAATGCACTGTTTTCCCCTGGCAAGTTGGTTTTGGACCTGACGGAAAGCAAATGTAGATAACCAGATTTGGTTCTTCATTTGGAGCTGTGTGCCATCAGTAGCTGTTCTTCTGTTTATCTGATCAGCTGAAATCTAGTTTACCTGAATGTAACCTGCTTGGATTATCAAAGTTTATTGTGTAACCAGTCAACATCTTGTGCCATTGTTCTTACCCTCAAGACATTTCAGAGCTGTTGTTACCAGAGCTTCGGTTACACCAGGACTTTAGGTACCTAAAAAGTTCAGTTATATGACGCACTAAGGTAAATTTTGTCTTTGGCTGTTTATAGTCAAGTTGCAGGGAGGACTCATATCTGAAGTGAAAGCATAAGCTCACCTTGGACATCTGTGGAACACTGTATATATTTAGATCCAAATTCATTTCAGACATCACAGCTTTGGGGTTTGGTTTTGGTTTTTTAGGAGTACCTTCATTTTCTTGAGTATTTCTTGCATATGCTGTCAATCTAGGACTTACTGGAGAGCCACATTTCCTTCTGTATTACGGTGACAGAGCAGTGATGCACAACATGACATCTGATTATGTGGTTCTGCAGGAGGGTTTACCCTTGGGTCCCAATGAGACAATCAGCTTCACAGCTGCAGGGAAACAGTATAATCCTACATCACGTCTCTAATAAGGTGCCTGATGGGGAGTTCATTACCGCTCACAGTGAAGTGACAAGCAGGTAGCAAAATGTCAGAAGGGTTGAGTGGGAAGAGAAGGGAAAGAACTGTATTCCACCAGTATCTGTTAAGATCCCTCTTCTCTTCAGACAGCTTCTACTGCTTGATAGCAGTAACAAGATTTGTAGAAGGAAGGAAGAGCCAGCCCCTGGATTAGCTCCTCATTGCAGCTGCTCCAGCGCTCGTGAGCTGTAAGGGCCCAGCAGGGGGAGAATTAGTTTGGGGAACAGAAAGGAGAAGTGTTCATTTACGTATCTTCTCGGCAGGCAGATGCAGACCTGGCACGTTCTGCCCCAGCCCTCCAAGTTCTGTATTCTGAACAACTCCAAATGGACCCCCTCTAGCCTGTACAGAAGTAGGCTTAAACCTGTGAGAGAACAGGGATTGTGTAGGACCCTGGAAAAATCAAGAGGCCTGTGAAGTCCCCTATTAACATATTCAGTGGCAGTAGATGTAACCTGTAGTACTGTAAGCATTTTAAAATGTCTATTAACTTTGTATAAGCGTGAAATAAAACTGTTTTGCAAGTTAAGGACTTTGTGTGCTTCATAATTGGTGTGCTTACTATGAAAGCTAAATTTTCAAAAATAATTTAAGTGTTAAATGGTTCACCAAGTACACTTTAATTTATTTTTCTTTGTAAGAGAAATTCTATGGTGCAGTAGTCTATCACATAATTCCTCTCTCTCTTCCACTATGCTGATTAAAAGTTTCTAGTACTAACTACATATTCAGAAAGGGAAATATGAAGTTCTAGCTGATTACGGGGAATCCCAGAGCCTATTAGAGTGACTGTACTTTTTTTTTTTTTAATGCTGCCACAGGAAGAGATTGATGACTGTTGTTTACCTATGATGCATGTCACTTCTCCCTGTTCTAATCCCATTACTTCTTGAAGGTAGGAAAAAGACCCAATCATACCTACCATATATACTACAATGATGAAATGTTATTTCTGGCTTGCCCATTAATTTCTTAAGTCTGGAGTGTCAGGCAGGGGCTGAATTAGCACAAAACTTGCAAGTGTTAACGTAATAGAACAAGTGTCTCACACTGCTTTAGTTCGCACAATAATGAGGGCTATCTTGCCCCCTCTTCAGCCACACGCACCGAGCAATGACTAGCTCAGCAATATCGACAGCAGCCCACAGCACTGCTGTGGTGCCGTGTGAATTGTTTTGAGTGCCCTTGCGAATCCTTCCTGTCCCTTCTAGAATTTTATCTTTTCCATTTCTATACATGGTGGAGGAAAAGGAGCCTGACTGAAGCCAATGGCAGAACTCAGATTGTGTGAGGAACAGGTGCTGAACTGCTCCTTCAGGAATTCTATCCTTTACTGTGCTGGGGAAAGTGGCTCAGATCGCTCAACTGAGAAGAGACCCAGCAGACGTTTTTCCTGGGCTCTGTTCTAGTGCCTACTCGAGTAGCTTACCCTAAATGGAGGGGTTTCACTAGAGGAGACACATCACTTGCACCCCTTTTCTCCTCCTCCCATTCATTATTCTCGAAAATAAGAGCTGGGGTACTTCCAGGAGCTCAGATTCAACTCCTTTACACTTAAAGCACCCAAAATGAGGTAAAGCGGTGATTTGGGTTACCTTGCATGAAAGGACCCATCCCTCAAGGCACCTGAATCCAAGAGGTCATCGGTGCAAGCGCATCCTGATGGGCACGTCAGGCAGTGGGGAAGGCTTCAGTCCCAGCCCTGCTTAATGTTCCCCACGGACTGGCCTAGGCAGCTCTGGGGACGGGGGAAGGCAGACGGCTGTGAACCTCATCCTTTGCATCCCTTTTCCCCTTCATGCTGACGGGGAAGCTGGGTTCTTACCTGGTATTTTGCAAATTCCCCTCGGATGGCTGCAATTCAGATGCTGCAGTGCGTGCATCCAGCTGAGACCCTTCCTTCTGCGACATCAGCGAAGCCTGGTTTTCAGTTTGAGTGTTCGTGCTAGGCAGATACTGTACAAAAAGGAAAGTGGAACTGCAATGTTGTATCAAAGCACCGATAAGGGTGATAAGCTACTTAGGAGATAACATTGCAGATGACTTCCAATGAAAAATGTTTTTAAATGAAATTTGCCGGGCTTTTCATTAAATACAAAGTAGTTCAAGAGAAAAAAAAATTACAAGTTATATTCCAAAATATGCCAATTGCATGGCAATTTTAAACTAACCTTTGCAGTTATCTCCACTGTGCAACTTTAAGTTATCATCTCTCAGCCCCACCATACAGTCCCATAGTAAAGCACGTCTTCAGTTGGCTTTAGGAAAAAAAAACAAAACAAAATGTGACTATCTAGTGTGCAAAGATGTTTTAACTAATCTGAGCTGACAACCTGAGGCACTGAACTGTTGCACTTTCTCCCCACGTCACAGTGATAAGTGGTTAAAGGCAGCAACCTTGAAGGCCATTAATTCACTTCTTCACAGTTATACCTGTGCTAGATGTGCGTAAAACAGCAGGCTGGCCAGACACAGGGGATTGCAAAAAGACTGGAGGAGTCTTGCATTACCTGAGGTGCTCTTGCAGTTAACTGGTAATGAGCGCTATGCTCTCACTTCACTAGGTGTGAGTTTGTTTTCAGAGCAATATCCACAAGGTCAACTTCTAACGTTGCAGAAAAATAATGGCTTCTTGTCAGGTAAGCCTGATCTTGGTATTTAAAAGAGGGTGGGGGAAAGCAACAGAGGAAACCCTTTGTGTATTTTCACATGCCAAGACACCTACTAACAGAGCCCAAATATTTCAATAAACTGATGAAGCATTTAATATTAAAATATTTAAATTTACACTTTTGAAGAATAACTCACGTCCTGCAAAGTGCCTGGTGAAGTCACACCACATATTTGAAATGTTAGGTATGAATTTCCTGGAAGTTTCCTCACTGAGTTCATAAAAATCAAATATCTCCACACTACATTTGCTTTTAAATTCCCCTGAATAGTGCGAGCAGATTTTGAGAAAGACTCTGGCAGTAGAAAACGCTCTGGGCCAGAATTCACCATTGCCACATTAGCCACGTGGAAATGCTGACAGAAAACATTTTTTTTTTTTTTTACATGGGTTAAATCTTTCTGCGACTCCAACAAAAACTGCAGTACCATACTCCTTAAATCCATTCCGTGTGCTGGCTGGTACATCTGGCAATCTGCAAATGCCATCAGCGCAAAGTATTGCCTTTAGGTGGTACATTTTTTGCAGACATCCATCCTCCCAAAATATCAACATTAAAGCTAAATTGGGACCATTGAGACTGCATCCAGGTATCATTGCCAGTGCTCACTCAGAACTCATTCTCCGTGCTACAATTTGAAAATTATTTTCATTTCCTTACACAGATAAAAACAAATGAAGAGAAGAAAAATACTGCTCCCAAGATGCTTCAAAACCCAGGCTTTGTTTCAAAACCCAGTAACATATGCTAACAGAAACTAGCTGCAGCTGTCTGACACATTTTACAAAAATCAGATCGTTAGGGATGTTCTTCAGGCATCCTTCATCACGAGTGACCGGGCTGGCACAACCTCTGTGCCTCCTGGCGCAAGGGAGCAAACTGCCGGTCTACAGGCTGGGATGATCCTTGACACTTGAGGAAAGAAACCCTAGGAAGCTAATTCTGCAAAGATAGCGTCCCTTTTGTCATATGTATCAATATCAATAGTGTAGTGCGAGTGGGCAGTCACACCAAACAACACTACTGTATGCTAATGCCCAGGCGATTAGGCACAGATCTCCGAGTCGCTCCAGTGAGAGGAAGGCCAAGACTGCCCCTTCGCTACAGCCCAAAGTTTCTGTGAAAGTCTCTGCTGAGCAGGCACAAAATTCTGCTTTCAGTGGGTATCATACACTCAGCTTAACGACAGGATGCACTTCTAAATTTTTACATTAAGGAAAGGTGTAAAATGTCTTTTCTCTCTCTCTGATAAGGGAATAAAGAACTGATAGATCTGAGAGTGTGACAGTCTCGCTAGAGGGCATCCAGTTACTAACGTGTAAGATGAGTGATGCTTATTTCCCTCCTCTGTGGCTTTTAATGACGATCAAAAGTAGGCTAACAAACACCATCCAGCTGGGGCTTGATACATGTGGTTGGATACAGAATTATTTTGTTCTGAAAAAAGAACACAAGCTTCTCACACAACTCAAGTGCAAAATGCTGTAATTATTAGTTGGTTGTTCAAAGCTAAACCCCCAAACCACACTTTCTGAAACTCCCACTCTGTATCAATAATTACAGACACGTTCTCAGGGGAGGAGAGAACTGAACTTGCCTTTCACACAGTCCCCCTGATCGCTCTGACCAGTACTCTGTAGAGTTATTTTCTCTCTTTGGGAATACTGCTATCAGATGGAACTGTTTCAAGCAGAGAGACAGAGCCAGACCCACTGCAGGATGCTCGTGGCCCTTCCTTGGGATGTGGGAAAGCTGGAATCACGGCCTGAATCAGGTCAAGAGGAACAAGGATTTGAGAATTAGACTCCTGTCCTCAAGGTGAGTGTGTTGACCTTTAGGAGACTGACTGCACCAGGATGTGTCTTATTCCAATGGCCTTGTGGGGTGAAGCGTGACCAAGAGATGTGCCCAAATTCCTTTAGCAGTACAGAGAGAAAGAAGGTCTTAAAGCAATGATCCAAATCTCTCGGTGGAGTTGGGAGCCCAGCAGAGCTGGTTCGAAGCAAACCTGCTCCCACACAGGGCAGCAGAACACGCACGAGCAGTTCAGACTTCATCCCAAATGGCACCGACATGGCGCCTACCTTTAAGAACCTCAGCCCTTGATGATTTCAGGGTTCTACTGGAGTGGAGTTGGGGACCTAAAACTATAGCTCTTGACCTCTTTGGAGTTCTGACTGCCACTAATTACTAAACCTGAAATTGCTCAAGTCATTTTTGTGCTTGTTTGAATTAGATATGACAAAGCAAAGTTGTCAAACCTGAGCTGCAAATGTGCAAAATTCTGGGCATAGCCGTAAGAGTTGCACATGCATCTATTATTTGCCCCATGTTGGATGCACGTGCATGCACATGCATACTGTATGTGCACATGTAAATCTTGGAGCCTTGTCATTGTTAACGGTTTCATGCACTTTTGATGTGCAAAAAGTACAAATGCAANGGGGGGCGGGGAGGGTTGCTGTAATATTTTAGTCCCAAATAGGGGAAGATCTGTGTACTGTAGAGTTATCATGGAGCAGAAGTTTAGCCCTTATTTCCCTGGAGTGAAAATCCCACTGGGCCAGCAAGGGCTGTGGGAACTGGCATGGGAACTCCCTGTACCAGGTTCGGGATCTGCAAACCGGTGCAGTGTCAGTGAGCTGGCCCTTGTTCTCAAGGCCACTCTTATTTCCTTTGAAAGCTTCTGACCGGTTCTAGTAGTGACATTAAGTTTCACTATAAAAAGACCTCCCCCCAAAATTAAAGCAAAAAAATAAATTTCTGTAGGAAACAAATGCAACAGCTAACCTAGCCCATTTCCAACATTACTTTAAAGCACACGCTGCCCAAAAACACAGTTTAGCTCAAACGAAACCAGCGACATTTACACATCCATGCTATTGTATGAAATTCCTTCCTAGTACTGTTCCTTCTTCACATGCCTCTGCTCCATTTCATCATCACAGAGAAAACAGATACATGCTTGCCTGTAAATTCTTTCAGACCTCCCAATGAGAAGTATTATGAAAGAGCTAAACATCAAGGAAAAAACAACTGCAAACATCACAGATCTGATTTATAAACACTAGAAGGTATTACAGTACAAACAAGTGACATTTATATCAACTTCTAAAAATGTGGTATCAGATCTCTCTGTTTTAGGTTTTAGAAGTCTGTGTTCCCCATGTTAAAACAAAAGCTAAGGTGGCAGGTCTGGATGTTTCCTGTTTAGATAGCTTATACCATGATCAGCCAAAGAAGAAATCCAAAGCAGCACGGTTTCCACAAATCTTTTGAATGATTTTTTTAAGTCAGTCCGTACAATGTAGTCAGTTATGTGAGGCTGAAGATGATTGCTGCAGAATAGCTCCTTTTGGAAAGGAAAGTATATAAATTTAACAGCTTTTTTCCTCCTATCAAGTTAACAAAATTAGTACAGGACCCACATATTGATGAGGTCCAAAAAATGGGTCTCACAGAACTATCCTTTTCATCTTAAAAAGGTGAAACCAAACTCAACATCTGGATTCTTTTATTCATTCTGTTTCTGATGAGGCCTCTCTGCAACTTCAAGTAGGAAGGACTGATGGTCCTGATTAAAGCAAATGTTAATGCCCATAATTTTTGAAGCATTTCTCCCTGTCACTTACCATTTCCAAAGCTCTTGTTTCAATTAACTCAGTTCTTGATGGCTAATCAGTTAGACAAAGAAACAGAAACCAGCTTTGTTTAAAACTCCACCAAATGAGCAGTGTAAGTGAACCAAGATTTTTTTCAATTACTTTTTCAGTTCTAGTAGTCTCATCTGTTACTCATGGAACAGGTACATTTTGCAGAAACAGAATGAGATTTTTTCCCAGATGAAAAATCCACGTCAGTGGAGGTACAGTCCATCTAGAGCAGGCCTATGCTTCTGTAAATAACAGGTGAAACGGGTGCAAAAACTACAATTATTTTCTCTAAGCAGAAAATTACCATAGTTGAGAATAGTGTTTGGTAAACATATCCCTTACATGGCCATTTTTCAGCTTCCTCCTTCATATCAGGGACCAATGAAGTATTCAACAAAATGGCTGACAAGTTTGAATATTATTTCTGTTCGTGCTGCGAAATAAATAGTTGTTCTTTGTCGAATCCTAATAAAACAGGTCACTACTTGGGTGAAGTAAACGCTTAGGATCCTTCTGCAGAAAACAATTTTGTTATTGCTTACAGTATTAAAAATAGTAATATTACAAATCCAAGAGAAAATATGAGTTGAAAATGCTTATGTATCAAAATTAAAGGAGCTTTTCCCAGAAATGAAACAGCTTTTAGAAGGGGGGGTGGGAAGAAACAAGTATTCTTATTCTTCCTAGTACCAAAACAAGATACAATAGATGTATTAAACAGGATATTATTTATTACATGGGGATTTTTGCGCAAAGATTCAGAATTCTCCTGACTACCAAATGCCATGCAATACTATGACTCACCAAGTCAAGATCTAGGATGGTTCAATCCTGACCACCTCCTGCTAACGGCTCAGCATCATCTATTCCCATTGTCTTCAGCAGGACTAAGTGGTGCTTAGCACTTTTGCAAAATTGGGCCCTAGACAATGAATGCTTTAGGTATGGGCTTCCTATTTCCTGCAGTGGATTTGTGTAGGTGGCCTTGTTACCAGAAATCCATACTCCTACACAGCAACTTCTGACTGTGTTTCTGCAGAAATGACTATGATGAAAGGAATGAAATGTTTTTTAAATAAAAATCATGTGTTTGTTTCTCCAAACCAGTTAGGGTATCTCCTGCTGGCGAGATTCATTTCTTCGCCTCTTGTGTGGCAAAATTAAGAGCAGGATGGAAAACAAAAGGATTAAGGTTTCCAAAGGCACCGTGGCTTGGGTTGCTGCACACACCGAGAGGGGAGAGCTCATCTGTACTGTCCCCTGCCCATCGCCAGCAGCTGAGTCACTGGCCCAGCCTGCAGAGCTTCTCGCTGCTGTGTTTCGGCAGCCGTCCTCTGCCTCGAAGCCAGGAAAATCCCACATCCTCCCAGTGGGTGTAGGAAACACGGCTACAGCCTCTGGATGCGTCGCCGCCAAAAACAAAGGGCAGACTGCGGTGCGGGTGGTGTCCGCGGGCTCAGGGCCAGCGTCCCGGGACCTCGCTGACAGCGTCCCAGCTTCCGGGGCACAAGGAGCTGTGAGCAGAGCCCGTGGCCAGCGTTGCCCGCATGCCTGCCCACAGCCCCGCTGGTTTGCCAACCCCGATGCTGTAAGGTGCATGACCGGTGCTACCTCCCCTCATGGGGATCTGCCAAGGCCACCAGGAAACTGCCTCTCCTGTCCCACCTCATCCTGAGTCTCTGCTCTTTGGTGAGCGAGAGTTCACACCTTGCCCTTACTGCTCTTCCCTGTGGGCCATCCAGCCCAGGCTGTTTACCTTCGAGCGCAGCAGGGGTTTATTGAAGTCACTAGTTTTGCCATGCTGTTGTGGCCAGCATAGCCCTGGTGGGCTCCAGTGAAGGTCACCAGAGAGGCTCCTCTCACCTCCCACCCATCTTGGCTCACTCTCAGCCATTCTCCGCAAGCAGACGATTGCAGAGGTGGCTGCAATGAGCTAGGGCAGCTTTAATCTCTGAATTTGCTGATACCGGTCGAATGCTGCCAACACTGCTCCAGATGATGGCTCTGCAAGCATACTGCTGGGAAAGCAACTGAAGACATTGCTCACAGATCCATATTGTTTCTTTCTACGACTCCTCTGTGGTACTTGCCAAGCTCACGTTGAGGGTAGTGTTATTCTGAGAAGACCACAAGCGTATTGCTCTTGGGAAAGAAAACAGAGGGGCAGACTGACATGGGTTTGCCCAGCTGTCTGGGCAATTGCTCCAGACAAAAGCTCTTTTGAGAAGCCACTCCTGTAAAGTTGACAAGAGGAGACCAGTCATCTCCAAATGTGTGCTCACACACAAAGGTGGCAGCGGAGCTGGCACCGGGAAGGATAGCCTTAGGAAAGCAATCAAACAGCCTCTGTCAATCCTATGTAGTACAAGCCTTCCCACCCAAAGTCTCCAATGGCTTATAAGCCGTTTAGCTCAGAACTGGCATCAGCTCCCCAGCCAACCCTTAACGCAATCCTTCTTTACTAGCGCCATGCTTCCTTGGACACTTCTCCTCACGTGTCCTTGGCAAAGCTGCTGCCCTTGAGCCTCCAGCACTGCTCTCCCATTCTGTTTCACCACCTGAACTTCTCCTAGGAAGGTTAAGAAGTGAGACCATGCAGGAAATAAAGGAGAGAAAAATTCTCCTGGCATCCATTCCTAGTCACATTTGTTCCATGCTCATATTGACCAAAACAGGAAAGCACAGACAGAGGAAAATAGCTACATGTCAAGGGAAAAACAAACCAGCCTTTCCTAACTCTGTCTCGGCATGTATTAATTTACTAGACCGAGTGCCTTTGACCCAGCCCAATGGGCAGACAAGACAGCATGCCTTTGTAATCTATGCCAACAAGGGAGAAACGAGGCCCGATGAGTACTTTACCATGACTGGGTCACCACTTGGGTGTTTTAACGCTGGTGTTAGCAGCATTTTCTTCTGAAGAGGTGTCGTAGGGGTTGGCTCAGGAAAGAGCTGGTTACACCACAGGTTTCCCCTTCACTGCGTCCATCAATCCTCTATCAGGCAAACTATTTTATAGCGATGGCCAAGTAGTTGTTTACAGGTACTTCATGCCACCATCTGGGACATCTCTAAATATCTACAGCTGCATTCTTGGAGTGAATTTCCATCTACAGGTTGAAGTTAGAAGGAATTTTTATCAATGAATAGCATGTGAGTTGCTGGCTCATTGTCCTGGAGTTCAAAAGTTTAAGGTGGTTTTTGAATATCACCTGAAAATGTAAAGGTAGCAGATGAGTTTTAACCTACAAAATAATTTGTTTTTAAGAGTGAAGCACTGATTCAAACCGAATCTAGGTATTTAATGGAAAATGGAGTCTAGGACAGTATTTTTTGTGGCATTGTTGCCATCCTGAAACTTCCGTAGTTCAAAAGGTGGCATAAATTTTTGACAAAAATGAAATCGTTTGACACTTATTTCAGCAGTTTCCATTGAGAAATTGGCTTGTTGAAGGCACTGCCTCATTAAAAACATTGCATCAACTTCAGTAGATTTTACCTGATAACACTTGCTGAGTTCCTAGCAATTACCGCTATTTATTATTTGCATATGAGATTTTTAGGGACTATCCAAGCAGAACAGCAATAGCCGCATGCCCTAGAAAGCTTTCAACCTCAGCGGAAGACAACTGGTAAGAGATAAGTAATACATAAGGCAGTATTGGCCAGAAATCCAAGGAACATTAACATCTTTCTGATAGTCATTTCTTAGAAAAAGGGTATTTCCCAAAGCCATCTGAAGATTGAAATTGGGATGCTTTGGAAATACCAAAAAATGTGCACTCTCAAATACGTAACAGGAGAGTGTTAGAGCCTTGAGCACAGGTCAGTAAGAGGCAGAAGGGAACATACCGACAGCGAGTGGGAGATGATGGTGAGGCTGAGAGTACACCACAGTTCGCCTTGGATGAACAGACATTTTACTTGCATCTAATACAGTAGAGCAGAGAGACATCACAGAAATTATTTAAGCAGAGGTAGGCTTGGAAAATTAGCTTTGCAGTAGCAGGCAAAGATTATGTGAAAGCCAAGAAGTATCCTGCAATAACAAATACAAGAAGAAAGTTTAGCTCTGAACAAAACCTTTATGTTACTGAATACGCACATCCAGATTTAAGCATTATCTGAATACAGAGCAGTCCCAGTTAAAGATGATGCCCAAGTTGCAAGTCTGAATGAGAAGTAAGATGCTAGGGCTTTAATAATCAAACAGTAAGTACAGCCAGTTCTCAGTTGCCTGTGGGTGCCTAATCCATGTTACAGATTAGCCATGATGCAAGTGTGGAGTCCCAGAGCAGAGCCAGCAGATTCAGGCACAGGCCAAGCAAATGAAGTTGTACAGCTCTCAATGTCTGCAGAGGGCTAAACTCATTTTCTGTGCTTTTAGGCAGGGCTACTCCCAAATTACCAACATGCAGATCAGTTGCTGTGGTGTAAAAAAAACCCATCTGGGTGCTTTTGCCCAGGGCTGCTGAGAGTTTTGGGTTCCTAGAGCACCTGGGAAAGCGAGCAAAGGCTTTGCAACTCCACAGAACCAGCATGGGTCTGGCAGCGTATCCAGTACGACAAGCCTTGATGGACACCGGAGTGATCTGTATGGAGACACTCAGGTGTCTGCCATGGAGCCAACACTCCAGGCAGAGGGAAGCTAAGCTACGTGTGATCCATCTTGCTCCACTTCTCTGCAGACAGGCCGAGGTGGCCGTACACAGCGCTCTCTGCTATTTGGTTTTGTCACAACACAGACCTCCCAGTCCCTTCTTTACCAGTGGACTGCCATGCAAACTTCAGACTAGTGGTAAATGCTAAGACGTGCTAGCTGTGCTGAGCTTGAGTTTACAAGATACCGCGTTAATCATCCTTGGACTAGAAGCATCCTGCATGACAGTGACCTAGCAAGAATTGGGGTGGCTGCAATGTCAGGGGGAGTGAAGGTTCCCTCTTATTGCCCTGCGCTGGGTCACGTACTCCACTGTGCTTTCTGTACCTTCCTGGGTTTAGCAGTGGGGAGCTGTCAGTAACCACAGCGCTATGACTAACGTGACACCACGCCATGCTCATGAGAACTGTTAAGATCCTTTCTAAGCATGACAGCCTAGCAGGTGGGACAGGAAGGGCAAGAATCTCCTTCTCTGCCTTGGGAAGCCCATGCAGCCTCCAGCAGGCAGCTTGAAAGAAGTGTGGACAGCAACAGCAGCAATTCATACAAAATATATTAGAGCATCTTGGAAAAACACTTACAGCAAACTGCAGAGAAGTATCACATCAGGGAGCTGTCATGCCCTTTGCAAGGTTGGGGAGAGGGGCATGAAATGGGGTTGCTGATTCCTCCTGCTTCCTCAGTCATGGTCACTTTGCTCACCCAATTGTTAAATTGTGGCTGTGCACCTATATCCCTGAATAGATTCACACTAACATACAGGCAGCTTTGCTCTTGCTTCTGCAAAGCTCTTTCCCAGCACCAGATTACTCTTACTGTCTCTCTGTTAGCCCATTGCCATACCCACACCTGAAACCTTCCTCATTGACTTTGGCATAATGCTGTTCAATAATCGTTCCTGCTCCCCAAAGCCATGCACTCCTTGGTAGTGCTGCTCACTCCTCCTCACACGGTGCTTGCTGTCCTGGCCAAAGCCCACCTCTGAAGCCAGCGGGATCCCCTGGCTGTTCACATCACTGCACTCAGCTGACCACCAATGAGCCTGGCTCTTCTTCCACCTCATTCTGCACCTCCTCCTACATGGTCAGCTGCTTCACATCGTCTCTGCTACACATGGATTTGCACCAATTTCAAAAATCATGTTATTCTTGTAAAGTAATACAAACCCTTAGAACAGCACCAGGGGGCTTTTTCACCTGTGTCCTTTATGATGCAAGATGACCAGATATAACTACTACTGATGTTACAGAGACCCCTGAGGGTGTTGCAGTACTTCAACCAAGTACTTGATTTAACTTGGTTTCAGTTTGATCAGTGCAACCGATATGTGAACCCACTGTTTGCAGCTGCCTGCAGGACGAGCTGTACAGAAGGAAGAGCTGCGGCTGACTCTGAACATGTGCCCCCCTAGATCGCTAAAGGATTTGGCGGTCATGTGTGTAATGAGTAACTCGATAAGCACTCAGGAAGAAACTCTGCATAGAAGACTGCAAAGCAACCTCACCTAATTCCCAGCCTTAGGCAAGAGATGGGTGAACTGAAGCACCTCCCCATGGCCAACTGGGCACCCAAGCAACGACAGGCCACCTGGGGCAGTCCTGATCTGAGCAAGGCAGGATCCACAGCAAGGCAGCGATTTCATGCAATACAAGGACATCTGTGTGACTCTGGGGAACTACGATGTAAGGCAGGTAATAGGGTTAATCTGAATTGATGCCAAAATCATCTGTGTTTTTCAGTTTCCCCATTCCTTATACACTTATTCTGCAGGAAGAGGGGAATTATATATACGTCTAACTTTCATCTTTATGTTTGCTTAACTATGACAAAAAAACAGGCATCAGTTGCCAGAAGCGGGACTTTCAAAGTACCAGGTCCTCTGTGTCAGTAGGACATCACTTTTACCACTACAAGCACACCAGGCTCCTGCTTACCATTCCTAATCTGTCCTTCCCCACCAGTTGTTAATAAGAGTGGATATGCTTGTTCTTCAGAGTCCATACTCTTACAACTCAATATTTACCTCAAGATGTACTTCCACATGTCCCCTCATTCAAGACTACCCAAAGGGACAAATTCAGTCATGGCCACTGGGGAGGAGTACTTACAAAACATCTACAGGATTTAGAAGCACAAGTTCTGTTTACTCTCAGTCTTACTCCTAATGGTAAATATCTCTGACATTTTTGCAAATTTCCTTTTTATAAAAACTGAATTCTAAAAGAGATTTGGATGAATTTTTACCTTTAGCTGAAGAATAACACAACAGAGGATCATTTCAAGTCACAAATGAGAAGCATACACCAGAGAGCACTGGAGGAAGTTCCTCCAGGCCTTAGAACAAAAGGAGGGAAACTGTCACGGTCATCTGAACAAGATCTGAATCCAAATTCCTTCCAACACCCAAACCTGATTGGCACAAGGGTATAAGCCATCTTTAAACACAGGATGTGTTACACTGTTTGGTCAGAGGTGGCTGCTTGTTTTATGTGCCTATGGAAACGCCTCTGATTATTTTTGGCAGATATTGATCAACTTTAACTGGATGACTGGCATCTTCCCCCTCCTCCAATAAGATCTCCCCAGCCAGTCCCAGGGGAAGCTCCTCAGAGCAAGGATCAGGACCGAAATGCTTGCTTGTAGCTTCTCCTAAGATGATATTACATACCATCCCCATTTCTCCAGCTGGCCCTAGCTCTGCTCTGCTTCTCCTGGACAACTTATGAACCTAAAAAGGGCTCCCCAACAGAGACCTCCCTCTGCCAACCTGAAGGAGGAAAACTGCTTTCCTGCTAGCAAGGCAAGACATCGCCCTCTCCCATTCTACGAGCCAGGTGAAAACAGGGATCAGTGTAGTTCACTTGGGTGTAACTCGTTTAGGATGCCTCCAGGGAAAGAACAGAGGGTTCTATCTGAACTGCAAAATTACTAATTGCCAATACATTATCTGCCCACCTCAGCCCAGGGATCTACGAATCATTCACAGACCAACACCGGTTTCTGCAGACAACATCCATCACTGTTTTCTCTGCCTCCAGAGGCCATTTTCCTGGGAATGGATTACAAAGAGTTCCCTTCAGTCACTGAGTCCTTGTGCTTACCACGACGAGTGTTGGTTGGCTATGCCACACGCTATCATTTCTTACTCTTCAGTGGAGCGACAAGCTTTCTGGTCAGAAGAACAAAACACCAAATGGGAGCTAACGAATACTCCATGGCTTCAGAGAGATAATAATTTATGTTAAAATTCAGATATGCACAAGCCTAAGCACAGGGATATAATACCTTTTTCTGAAACTAACAGCAACCCTATGACTTCAGAGATTGGCTTTTGATCTGGCAGCAAGCAGAGGTAGGGTACTATTCAACTAATTTCTTGAGCATCTCCAATGACACGCATATTTTTTCCTTTATTCATCTATAATAAGCTGACAGCTTCACTCACGTGCAATAAAAGGTTTATCTTCACATATTAAAGGAAAGGGACAGGGAGCAAGCTTTTGGTTAGAGCATTATTAAAGACTGAACACAAAACTACACATAATCCTCCAATCTGTTGGCTCAGGCCAGCAACGGACACTTGTGTGGTAAATTTATCAGTTGTCAAGCTTTCCATTTGACCTTTTAAACACTGGCACGCAGTGTCGTTCCTTTTGCAGCCTGAGGTCTGACGTTAGTGACTCAGCAGCTCATCGGATACCCAGTAAAGTCTGCAGGCATACAGGACAATGTGGTTTTCAGTGATAATTTTCCATCAATGCTCTTTACTTCCTTTCTAATTTAAGTCAGTCTCTTACTATTAACGATCAAAAGATGGAAGCCCTTGATAATTTCTTCTTCAGCAGACCAGATAAGGTATGTTAATTACAATATGAAAATTATGGGGCTAAACCGAGGCGTGTCGCACCATCTTATGACTGTACGCCATTCCTCTGTTAGCTTTTTTAATGAACATTTGCTGATATAACAATGATTTGTAGCACTGCTTATGAATGGCTGTTTTATTTATATTGCATCATAGCACTTGCTGTCAAATGCAACTTCCGTGGCATAAGTGAGAATGCAATAGATGAGGAAAAACAGGATCTTGTTGGTTTTATGCCGCTTGCACCATTTGTACAATTTGGTCACAGGTGGCTGCTTGTTTTATGTGGCTGTGGAAATGTATGTAAGCGATTATTTTTAGCAGATATTGATCTACTTTTTAATCAAAGGATTGTAAGTGGTTGAGAAATGCTTTTGTACATAGAAACCCTGTGAAACTGTTTCAACCACCTCCTCTTCATCCTATCTCTTAAAACCAGGATTTATTCTGGTACAAAAACATGGGAAGATGGAGGAAAATGGAGGTTAGGAGGAAGAGATGAATGCAGAAAAAGAATATTTAAGCAAAGACTGTGCAAGCATACACCACAACTCTGCTTGTGGCTTTGCTGCAAATTAGGTTAGTCCTTCCACATCAGACAGCTTGTAAAGAAAAATCCAGATACAGAGAAGAACAGCTTCAATGTGAGCAAAATCTGTCTGGTTCATGACAAAGGCATTTCTATAGCAACACTGGGTGATGTACCTGGAGGTTTTGGGTTTGCAATGGATGAAAGCTGTGAATGTACAATTGCTTCCTACCTACAAAGAGGACGACTTTTGTTTCAGAGCTCCCAGACCTAGGAAGACTCTGAGGTCAGCGCAACATCTGAAGCTTTACTTTAGCCAGTTCAAAGGACCCAAAAATGAAATCTCTAAGACTCTTGGACAGCAATGGCAGAAGTTGAACAATATATTTAAAAATGGGGGAAGAGTTGGGAGAAATTCAAGATTTTGGAACAGGCCCTGTGAAGAACATGGGTGAAAAAGCATAGGATTGCCATAATACACTTCCTGCTTTGACAGATCTCATCATGCTATGATTTAATATTATAGGTTTTACGTAAGAGAATACCATTGCACTTTTGGAATAAAACTGGAATCTCGAGCAAATCTCTGAATCCAAGAGTGGCACAACTAATTAATCTCCTGTCTTCAACAGGGTCAACAGCTCTCTGAAGGCACAGAAAATTGCCAGGAAAAGGCAGTACACTTGCAAAGCCAAACTTTCGTAGTTAAGAAGAAAAATAGCTATATATCTGCTTGCTCAACCTTAATTCAGTCTGCTGCTGAGTTCTACTATTAGTTTTTAATTACATGACCTTGCAGATTTTTCCATAGGATTCTTGCTACTGACAGAAAAATTACTCAATTAATTGATGTTTCTCATTCTTTGCATTATTTTGTACACCATGTAAACCCAGCATAAGTTCTTGGCAAAAAAATCCACATTCTTTTTTGTTGTGTACTCATGCAAATCTCCTTGTTCATTACAAACACAAACATGTTTACTTTCAAGCAGCTGAAAAGCAACATTGCACTGTTTCCCTGTGTTACTCATACAAGAAGCCCAGAGAGAAAGTACAGACAGTACAATCAAGAAAATCAGTGAGTTTACAGGCTGAGAGCGTAATCTTTCTGAGTATTTAGTATTTTGTGCCAATAGCTAGCACAAGGCACAGCTTTCTGATAGCTGCTAGTGCTCACCTTCTCACCAAGGCCTCCAGCATTCTAAGTTGGGCATCTAGAAAACACCTAAGTTCTTGCTCTGCATTGCAAAAATCTGTCTCTTCAGCTTGCTAGGCATTACATGCAGTCTGTGAAGTGAAAGCCTGGGTAGGCAAAATGGCTTCTATAAATGCCTTTTCGGAAGAGGTCAGTGGAGGATGATCACATCGGGGCACGATTAATTGCTGGGATGATGGACAGGTGGGAGGGGAGTGAGAGGACACAGCCTGATTGTGGGTTTGGGAATCTAGGGAGCAGCTGAAAGCCCCACACCATTAAACCAACAGATATCCCCTACCAAGAGGCCAAAAAATTAACATTGTACTATCTTATACACACACACAGATAAAAGGTATCAAGTGAGTGTTACATAGATTAAAAAAAAAAAAAAAAGAATTCCCCCTCCCCACTCTTTTGAGGGAGTCTGACTCATGATTTTCAAACTTTTGGGGACTTTCAAAGGCTTTCCTCCCAGTGCAAGCCATAGCCACAGCCTTAAAAAGCAAAGGTAGGTGGAAAGGCCATAAACACACCAGCATTGTGCAGAAAGGAGTTACAAAGCTGTCAGGGAATTTCTTAACTTTGAACACAGAATTTCGAACTCTGAACAAGCTTTTACCAGCCTTTCTTTTGGGGCAAGGTACAAGTTGATTTGTTTATTTGATCTCTGACATTTCAAACAAAAGGGAAGCCTCCGTGCCCCACTCAGAAATGAGGCGGATGCCTGCTGGCCTCTTCTGGCCCCACCACCCCAGAGCCTCCCTCATGGGTGGGTGCTTTGGGCAATTTCGCTGTCAACCTCTGGAGAGACCCTACCAGGAAGACGCTCAGGGTTTGTTACCTGGCCACATTTGAGGAAGGTGTTTTTGTGACACTGGTATGGGTGACACCTTCCCTCTCCTGCAGACAAACATTACAACCTCGTTCCAGAGGCTGGAGCTGTTAGAGACTCTCAGTGAAAGAGCTGTAATAACTAAAATATATATATATATATTCTTATTCTCAGAAATGGACCAATTATGGGAAGCGAAGTTTAATAATAGTGATAATCACTCTGCTGCCTGACATAAAAGCTTCTACCAGTGTGAGCTGCAAACAAAGTGAAGTAACAGTGGGCAGTTCAACCTGTGCTGGCTGCACTCCACACTCCAGAGCAGCACACCCCAAAACTCCCACCCCTCTTCTTCCCCCCAAAAGGAAACCTCTTAGTTTTTTGTTCAGAATAATTCACTCCAAAGCAGGCATAAGGCTTTTAGGAAAACTATTCCCTGAGGATGATGCCAGATTTTCTCAGCAGGTCTTTGACTATTACCACTATTATTTGATACAATATGAGCTCTTGGCTCATATTTTACTTGCTTCGGTGAAGGTTATAGATGGTTGACCAGATGTGTAGTAAACAAATGTTACTGTTAGACTCAGTTCAATTGTGAGTAAGAGAAGCCCCCACAAGCCAACAGATGTACACAGACAGAACCAGCAGTTAGGCTGATTTTTTTTTATTTATTTTATTTTAAGAAGCCTCTTCGCAGACCTGTTTGCTTCTTATACCAAGAGACGTAGAACTGCAGATACTGTCTTTTTGCCTCTGTCAATGGCTTGAAGACAATAGTTTAATCATTACTTTTTTCTCTTGTACAGCTTTCATTTCAGTACTGACATTTGCATTTTCATGGATGAGTAATTCGGCAAAATAGTTCATAGTCTCCTGTAAGTCTTTCTTTTCCTAATGTGACTTTGTCCAGGTTAAGTATTAGACAGTGCTCTGCCTTTCACATGCCCTTTCAGCACAGCATTTTCCCCTTCATTATTCAGTCAGAAAAGGATTATGTTTGGGAAACTGCAAGGTTCTACCTAAAGATACAAATCCAAATTAAGGACCTCTTCCTTAGTCAACTTTGACCAATCCTTCAACAGACTGCACCCTATTAACACCCCTCCACAACCAGTAATTTCAAAGATACTACTCTTTCTGGTAAGAGCTGTACCTTCTGCTCTTGCTTGCCTTGGCTTACCTCTGAAAAAATAAGTATTCTTAACTGGAGCTGACTAACTCAAAGTGAAATCCTAGTGGAGATTACGCAGGGTCTAGTTTTCCAATATGCCAGCACCCAGAATTAGAGTCTTTGGGGTGGCATATTTATAACAACAATGATGAAAGCAAATGGTTGTATGGTATTTTCATGTTTCCTGATTCCTCATTGATATAAATATGCAGCCAGACTCTGTGCAACATGAAACACTAGAAGTACGCAGCCAAAACCCATCTGACGTCCTCAGCTACCCACACAAGTCCCCTGACCGTGCTAAGCATCCGGGACCTGTATGCCACTCCCAGACATTCAGCATGAACCTCGTTCCAAGCCTTTACACCCTGCTGCCACTAACATGAGGAAATCTGCTTTGGCTCTTCTGAAGTAAAGCTAAAATAAAGCCAGACAGCTGATTCTTTGGCTGCAGATAGGCTAAAATAAATCACTGAAAAATCCGAGGGCAACCTCAATCCACACTGTGGCTGTGGCCTGCAGCAGTCCCTACAAGTGCTGCAGTGTGCCATGAATTCCCCCTGCTCTGCTGCCTTGCTGCAGACATGTGCTGCAGTGTATTTATCCTCCCCAACCCTGCTCACCCCGGGACAGTAACACTGCGAACAAAACCATCCTGAATCACCTCCAGCTGCTTTTGCAGCTCGTCGATTGTCACCGGGCAATTCCACTACTGCTTAGAAAGAGCATCTTATGAAATCAGTCGAAGCAAACGGCCACCCTGTACGTGCCTGAATATTTCTGCGTGGTGGAGTGCTCCCTAAAGGGTAAATTTTTCCATTTCTAAGAACAAGAATTCTGCTCTTCTTATTCTAGGTCACTTGTGGAACGACGCAGATAACAGATCTCAACAAAATGTCACTAATGATAAAGTCCGGGGTTTTCAGAACTGTATTTCTGAAGGTAGGTACTTTATTTAGGTATCTAAATGGTGGGGGCAATTTTCACACACAATTTCCAAGACTTACTTTTGAAAGCACTGGCCCAAATATCACCATTGTACTTGCATATAAGTTAAGCAGGCTGGTCTGGGTGTTGCACCAGGGAAAGGAAAAGCGCAGTGGTCATTTTAAACACTGATTTGCTGAATACTGAGAGACCGGCCACACCACCCTGTGTGCCACAAACATTGCTATTTTCTGACTAACTGTGACCGCACAGGACTGAGTCACCTAATTTGTAGCCGTCAGTGCAATGTAGCCAGCTCGCAGGCTGGAAACATCAGCTTAGCTTTTATCCTAACGCATGCTTCTCTGCTCCCTGCTCCGCTGAAATTTTTGTTGCAGCCGAACAGCTTGCAAATAAGAAGGCCCAAACAGGCACAATGTACCACATCCAAAGGGAAGATTTTGCAAAATGTAGGGCTGGTTGCTAGCTGCACCGCACATTATGGAGCTTGGCACCTGAATGGTGCTTTCTCACAATCTCCTCCGTGGTTCAAAAGTCGTAGCTGGGGGAAAATTCAACGGTCACTATTTTCAGCAGCCAGTTGGTAAAATAATTGCTTTTGGCTGAAAAAAAATAAATATCACTGAGCTATAATCAAAATATCGGTCTGTTTTTAAAGAACACTTTAGCTTCAAGGCCACTGAGTCCATCTCTGACCATGCTGAGATGGTAGCCGCACTGCATCTTGACATGCAGAGGGAAACAAAACAACACAGGCTTGTTTCTGCTTTTCTCTGTTCTCACCTGAATGACTGGATCAAGGTTAAACAACCGCAGACAGAAGGAAAAAAGATCACTGAACAGAAGTGGAAATGTGAAATACGTCAAATGATACTTTTTTTTTTGTCGTCAGAAGTGCTCATGGGTTGTGGCCAACGAGACAAGAACAGACAGGCAGTCTGCAGAACGGGAGATTTCTGACGGTGAAGTCCTATTGGGGTTTTTTCGGACAGTTACATATAAGACACCAAAGGAATGGCTCAGAACTACTATCCCCACCTACAGTGTTTCTTTTCCTTTACATTTACGGTAACAATGTTTGGGCAACAGTTTGGTTTTTTCAGTTCCCACTTACTATTCATTGTGAAACTTGGTAAGATTGGCCATGTTATAATCTTACTCCATGAGTATGTGGATAAAGACATTTTTCTTCAACAAGTTTTTGCTGTATTTATGAGCCTATCCCATTGTTTGGGTCATTGCTTAGGGCATATAACATGCTTGGCATTGGTCTAGCAAAAACCTTCTGCTATCCCTCTCATTTTTATTACTGTATATATAAAACATGCAAATATTTTCTGATACTTTGTCTAACCACTTAAATACCAAAACTAATCCCAGAAGTTTTCATCATTGCAACAGCAAGTAACTTAGGCATGATTTAGCACAATGGGCAGATCTATAAGAACAAATACTAAAGTAAAACTCCACATCATATGAACAGCAGCAGTGTGGCAAACTACAAAGATAAAGTTACAAATTTAAGTACTCCAAACTTTTTACTGGAAGTAATTAGTCTGAAATGGAAGTTTCTACCCTAGGCCTGATTCTTTGTGCAAAGGAAAGGGATTCATTTGGTTATGCTACAGAACAGGGAACCTTTCCAAACTATATGGTGAGTGCTGCTATTCCTTCTACTCAGTAAGTGTAAAATTCTTTATTTTAGGCTATGTAGGCCTTAAATTCCAGAAATGTAAATTTAAATTAACTTCACATTCATTGACGTTAAGTAGCTTTATTTAACTCAACTGAGAAGTGCACTTCTGCAGTGTGCAGAAGTGCACATCTGAGTCCCAGTCTGCTTAGTGAAACTTGAGCTTCTATGATGGCAACCAAGTAAAACCCCCCCTCGTGCCATTTCCAGTTGCAGAGATAATACTCAAGAAAACACTGTTGACAAAGTCTTCAAGAAGAAAACATCTGCAGTAGATAGACAATATCATTTTAAAGGCAATTTAGAATGAGAGAGAACCTTTGACATCTGTCAACTTTTTCAGTATCTGAGAACTACCTGCCACTGGAAAACTCTCAGGTGGCTTAACACTGTTTTAGTAGACATGTTTGTCTTCACCCATAATTAAGGCTAAATCTACAAAATACCTGTCTATATCTTGAGGAACAAATTTTATGCTCAGAAATTTAAATCTGTGAGCAAGTTGGTGTTAGAATAAAAATATCCTGCTATTCACGTATGGGATTGCAAAATGTAAGGCAAAACAGTAGAAGTGACAGAAGATCAGCATACATTTTTATATTTCACCTCGTTAAAACACGGAATCTTTAAATCCCTTATTATGCTGCCTTGTTCATAGCAGTTCTTTTTAAAACACTGTCTTATCGCTGGTTGTGCGCTTAATATTCTCGATGGTAGTTGCAGCGTTCAGGTTTGGTCATATCTTACTCGTCATTTGATGTTAAAGGGGTACATTTCTAAGGAAAAACCACCACCTGGGCACACATAAAAACAACGTGTGACTGTCCCCATGTTGCCTTTTGCCACAAAGCAGCGTAAGTTTGCACGCTGACATTTGCGTTTTGAAAACACCAACAGTGAACAAATTGACACCAGCATGTGCCCAGGTGTGAGCGTCTGTGACCACAAACCCCAGCGGGGTTTCTGAAGGGGCAGGTTTTGACACTTGTAGACAGAGAGTTGTTTACTAACAGTTTCTAGATATTCCCAGGTTTCCTGTCACTGAGGAAAGGGGCACCAACGTGCATGTGAAAGGAACTGCTAGCACCCTGGTAGAAACTGCAGTACTCACGTTGCTGTAGCTGTGACAACGTATGGGTATAAGTGAATCTAGGACTGTAAAAGGAAGCTGTATCTTGTCAGCCTGACCAAAGCTGGGAGGAAGCCTCTATCAAATCTTGCCCTGTTTCTTTTCAGGCAGAATAATTATTGCTGCTTTTGCTGGTTTTGAACTCCCCGCATCTCCAGTCTGACAGCAAATTCCCCAGAACAAAGCATACTAGTTCTCTCTCGTGTGTGACAAATCTTACACGCCACTTTTGCTGCCCTACAGAGTAGTAAATACATCTAGTTTGCTGTCTAAGCTCATCTTAGCATCTTTTTTCTGCGCTCTGTTGCCCTCCGCTGCGTAGGCATGCCATCATCTGACAGTGCTTTGAAAAAATCACTCCACCGTAACAAAACTATATTTGGCTTAGACCACCACTGAGTACTGGCACAGCAGAGAGACGTACAAAATTGCTTGGGAAATTGAAATTTGAAAATGTGGCTGCAGTATTTGGAGAATGATTATGGCTGCTACTAAGATTCAGTATCAGCAACTACCCAAACAGAAATAGTGCCTTTCCTGGGAAGCTGGAGGTGTCAGTTCCAGGACAGAAGGCTCGGCTTTGACACAGCCTTTCTCAGCAAGCCAGATTTCCCATCTGATACACCAACCTCAGCCATCGCCGCAAGAGAATCGATTGAGGTGGCACCGAAGGAGCACATGCAGCATAATTCAAGATGTTTAACACATTATTATGCCTCACTAGGCTTTACCAATTTAGCCTATGCTACGCATGAAAATGATCACAGCAGCTCTAACCAAAGACCCAGTCTTCAATCTTTAACAGCAAGCAAAGAGCAGAGAGGAAGAAGATGATAGTAGGAAGCACTCGCCGGCTAAGAAACAGTAGCTTGATGCACTGCAGAAGCTACCCAACTCATTTAGCACTGAACCGAACCAGGAGTGATCCCACACCTGGCTGTCAGGGCTTGGCTAAGTGCTGTAACTGCAAACGCTCACCTGACCGTGCTGTACCTCTTCATGGTAAAACTAGGATATCCATGAAGCACCAAAGACCACCCAATATTTTGTCTTCCCAACAGTCCCCACTTTCTCTCAAAGTAACTTACGTCCTTTGCAAGCTGACCACGCTTTAAGCAAAGCTCACAATTAGAATCCACTGTCTTAAGCCTGGCAAAAGCAATTGGCCAAGCATTCCATTCTGATATTTGATTGAGACTCCCATTTCTGCCCCTAAGAGATGGTCGTTTACTGGTTTGACATCTCACAGACTTAGAACACACCAAAGGCATGAAAAATGTGTATCTTATCTCTGTGACATATTCAGCTTGAAATTCAGTTATGGATGAGGGATTTTCATTTTTCCCCACATTAATATTACTACTTTTAGTATGCGAGGAAGAATGCCTTTGAAAAGCAAATGCTCCAGAACAAAGCACACTAGTTAACTCATACGAAATAATTTCTAAATAAATCATGAACAAATCATGTCTATCACTGTTGCTGCCTTACAGTAAATTTGGTTGATACGTACATCAAAAGTAGCTCTAATAAAATGTGTAGATTGAGAAAACTAGGTTAAGAGGCAGTTTGGTTGGTTGGCAATCCTAACAAAGTCTGTCTGGGGAAACTGCCAACGCGTACGGTTTATGTGCACATGCAGATCTTTGTACAGTGTTGCTACCGTTGTGCCTCTGCCAACAGAGAAAGTTTGCCCTGTCAGCAGCAGTGTTTCTGGCCACACTCAGCGCTGATTCCTTTTCATATTTCCCCCTCCCACCAGCTTCACAAGTATTAATCAAAAGTCATTCATAAAATGCTTTCACCATGCAGCAGTCTGATTTCTACTCCAGAGAGCCCTCAGCAAGAAAGAGTCAAAAAGCTGGGCCATTTGACCTCATGTGTCCTTTTTTCTTCAACTCATAGCATGCATGCCATAAATATCACTCCTCGTATGTGATAGGGCTTCATGGCAGGCTTTACTTCGCTAACTTTTGTCACCCTCTTAATCACACTTCCTCCTGAAGTCACCCGGTGCCGCACTGACCTGCCAGAGCCGGGGGCTGGCAGAGAAGCTGCCTGTGGTTCTCAGGGCCGGGACTGCAGGAACGGTGCCACAGGGGACACTCCAGAAGAGGCTTCTGCCACTTCTCAGCTCCTTTGCTCTCGCCTGGGTAGCAACGCCTGATTACTTCAAAATCATTTTGGGCATAATTTTGAAAAAAGCCTGTTAGGGAAATGCAAAACAAAGAGTATTTCAACACTGCACCTGAAATTTTTATCTTAATCCAGTGCAATTTGTTGTGAGCTTAAGGAACTTCTCTTACCCTCCCTGACCAATCCCCAAAATGCACCCAATCCTCCCTAAACAGCTGCTGGGTCTCCAGAGTGCTCCTGCAGCTAATGCACACAGCTCAACCTCCATCAAAGTGGTTTTGGGGTTGTCTTCTTTGGGGATGGTGTGATAACATAAAAGTAGACAGAAAGCTCATGTGAAACAACATACATTGTCACACAGATTACAGTGAGTATTTGCTCACCCTGCTCACCACATAGAGATGGAAACACAGACTTCACATTGGGCCCGATTTTTGGTCTGATTTGACCAACAGGGCCAGGAATTTTGGTGTAGGTAGGGGGATCGTTGTCCCTCAAAGTCCCAACGTACTGTAAGTCAGCCAATGAATGGCCCACCACATCCAGGCATCGGTCCAGCTTGCCGAGGAACTGTGATACAGAGCCTGCAGAGGCAGTCGCAGCCTTTGCCAAGGGAACTGCAAGGCTGGATCCAGCTTGAGGGGACTGAAAACCAGCCCAGCGCCCAGCCAAGGGAGCACTGGCAGCCCGCGGCATCAGGCACTACTTCTGCATCCTAGGGAACGCACTGCAGGCATCACTGCCTCCCAGTTTCAATGTTTTCTGTTTATCTATTTTCTCTAATTTAACTACAGATGATGTTATCAAAGTGTGAGTAATTGTTCTGAATCTCACAAAGGTTTTGCCCTTGATGATATTGAGGCAAAAACTTCCACAGCTTAACTGTGCATTGTGTAAAAACGCACTGCCATTCATTGGCCTTAAGTGTGCTGTTATTTTTTATTGTATTGCCTATGGTTTATTATATATTTACTTACATTTTCCAAAATATTCTATAGTCTGAAATAAAAGATATGCTTCAAATGCTTCATGAAATAAGCAAAAATAGCCTTCAAATTTACCAACAAAATGAAGTCGCCTCCCAGAATGAATCAATAAAACCGCTAGGCCATTTTCAAGTAAAATGATACCACATTGCCAGAATGACAAGCACAGAATTGCCTCACAGATAATAAACCAGAACTGAATTTGAGAAACCTCATATAGACTTTCTACAGTGAATCATCTTTTTTTTATTTTTAGCTGGGGGTTGAAGAAAGGGTGATTCATCCAATTCTGAAATTGTTTTCTGTTTCAATACAATACAACTTTGTTTTCTGCAACATCTTTTGAGCAATGCTGGAAGTGCAGAATAATAACCAGTTAAATCAGTCCCAGCAGAAGAGAAAAACAAGTCTGGGGACAGGAAGAGGCACTTTCCATCTGAGATTTAGGAAGGAGTGGAGAATCAATGAAGCAGAGTTGTACAAAAAGACCTCTCTCAAGGCACAGAAAATTCATCTGTCTAAAACAGAAACAAAGATTTTGAAGGCAGAGAAACAGTCAGTATTCGGTGAAAAGAAGAAACTAGGGGACATGGGCTTTAAAAACAGTGAGGCATTTGGGAGCCGTTTCTTAGCATCAGGGGAGTGCAGGGCTTGTGACATGGACACACCAGTTTTGTTGCAGGCACCAGCTGGTGACGTCGCAGATGCACCTGGGCGGCGGGAGCTGGGGTGAGTGGGGAGGAAACAGTGGATGAGGATGTGGCAATACCATCCAGGCAGCATGTAATGCTGTGGGAGCACCAAGCGCTGATGTGCTCACAGCGCCAAAGTGAAGGGAAATGTAAAGTTGAAGCCAAGGAGGAAACAGACGCTAAAATAACAAGTAACAAAGAGGGATAAGTCAGGTTTGGGAGTGTATCTTTTGCCCATAATGGGGATGCTTGGCTTCGAGACTCCCAGCAAGGAAGCTGAAATAAAACCACAAATTTTCTTGCTCAGACAGGCAGAGTGACTGTGGCTAGCCGCTAGCTGTGACTAATGCCACAGAGATTCTCACCGGTGCTGAGAACATGCAGGTCCTGCATCTTGCAGCAGGAGGAACATGCTAGGCACCGAATTCACTTGCTCATGTACCTCTTGCCTATAAATTCAGGAGAAAAATATTGCCTGTACATTTAATTCTCAGAGCCTTGGGCAAACTAAGTTACTTGGTGAAGTCATACCAGGAAACTGTTTGCCAGAAGGATTTGAAGGAGGAGAAAATGATTGGTTGGCACCTCCATTGCAGCAGCCGTTCCCTAAGGTGCCGGAGGTGTTGCCTCCTGGAGAAGACAAGACAGGCAGGCAGGGATTTGGGTAGGTGCAGATGCCCAGCATGCCCAGCCAGGAGCAAGCAGGTGACATCCTGTGCTCTGCAACCGCCCAGGACCTGGCCCTGCCTTTGCCTGTTGGCCTGCAAATCTTACCAAGAAGCCCAAATTATGAAAAACCTCTGGTCATCTAAAGCAGGGCTCAGCCACTATGGGCAGCTGTCTCCTACAAGTGTGCTCCTGAGTCATGATGGTGTTCCTCCAGGCACAAAGGATGTTGGACTCTGCTTCACCTCTCTAGTATCACCCTTTCTTCTGCAAGACACACACTCTAACCACATCTTCAGCCCTTTGAATTGCAGTTTGAGGTGACCTAAGCATCGAGGTCCTTTATTGATCTCAGACTACTTGGTGTTGTTCTTCTCTCAAATAGTAACACCCATGTTCGTGACCAGGAGAGACATGATCTCAGCTACACAGCTCCCCAGCTAAACAACTGCCACCTCACATAACCCAGAGAAGGATATTTGCTGCCTGGTGGAAGGGTGAAAGCTGCTAGAATGCCCCAGTGCTACCAGTGTAACAGTAAGAGAGCAAAAAGCAAGAAGGACAGAAGTTCTCCTCACAAAGGTGAGAGCAGAAAGGCTATTCAGGGGGATGGGGACAAGAGGAAAATTATGGGAAGAGATGAGCAGAAACATGTTCCAAAAAGAGATTAAGATATCTCTTCCTCCTGTCAGAAAAGTCCCTTTAAATCTAACCTATAACTCCTTTTTTTCCCTCTAGCCATTTATAAGGTGATCACCTTCATACTTGTGTACCTTGCAGGCTTTGGGGAGCAGGGGAGAGGTGTATGGCAACCTTCGTTTACTCTGTTAGCATTAACACACTGTTGTACACTCCTGCATCTCGTAGACGGCTGAGAGCTCTGCTTCTCACTTTGGATCGCCTGCTCTTGCCATTTATTACAAATAAACACAAGAAAAATATACCAAGTATGGACCTCTCAAGGTTCCTTCCAGTCCAGTCCTGAGTCATGTCCCAAATATTTCCAATGATGTATCCTTTCACTAAACAGGCACAGTGGCATCAAAAATACTTGCATAGAACTTAGTATTTCCCTTTTTTCCCCACATGTGAACTATAAATGGAGGAACCTGGAGAGTGGCTTTGATGTCACTCAAAGCTATTTGCGCTCCTCATCAAACCTCTCAATTTACAAACTCCTGCCAAGATAGCCCAGCAAACCGTTAACATGTACTGCCTTCAGGCAAAATTTCTACAGTGGCTGTTCAGCTTTCCAACCAGGTACTAGAGGATTATTTAACCAGTGTGAGTCTGAGTTGTTTCTCTTGCACCGATGTGATGTCTTCACCACTGCAAGCCAGCTGTTGGGAACCTGATCCAAGACTGATTTCATTCTGGCCATGCAAGGAGCTTGAAGACAAATTTCTGGACTACATAAAATAGACACAGCAAGGTGTACAGGCTACTTGAGAAAGGAAGTCACAGCAGGCTCAGTTCCACTCATCCTTCGCAGCACGGTACTGCCCAGGGCATTGCTGTAGCTCATATACTTTGAGCCCTGCTTATTCTACTGTACAACACATTGAAAGTTAGGGTAACCACTTCACCAATGCCAGATTCAAGGACTTATGGAAAGGAGGCTCCTTTTCTATGTCCTAAACTAAGTGCGCTTCATTTAGGTCTGGTCAACAGTCATATAAAAGACTGCCTGTATTACAGGGTTTTTCTGGGGTTCCTCTGTAACGTTTTTCGCTCAAAGCTCTTCACAGAGGAAGAGAAGTCACTTCTCTGATAGCCTGGGGAAGAGAGGAGTGGCACAAAAGGTTTGCCCTACAGGACCGAGTGGCCCCATGAGGTGCTCAGGCATGAATCACCAATGCCTGTAAGCACCCTCCACAAGATTTACTTGCTGCCACTTCTCCATTATTTTTAAACCTCTTGCTGCTCATTTACTGCCCTGTGTATGACCTACTATGATTACTTACGGACCTGCTCAGCACTGCACTGTATACAGAGTATATGGAGAAAACAACTCAGGTGAAGGATGATATTTGATGCTGGTGTCCTCCATACTGAGTGACATCACATAAAAGATGTGAAGCAAAGAAACATCTGAAGCCTTTAGTGTAAATGACTCTCCTTAGCTCCTGGCTGCCCTCACAGGCAGTTGCACAGCATAGAAGCAACAACAATATTGGTGAGGAACAAAACCGTATTCAGATCAGAGGCACTTGAAAGGTCGAGGTTTCAGGTTATTTGCTTCCCTCCTAGATAATGGTCTATCAGAATATAAACCACCCCACCCTAGTTTCAAAACACCAACATGCAGCACTAAGGTGGGGTAAACCAAGAGCATTCCCTCCCTGCTGTTTTTACAGAAACAGTATTATTGATCTTTATTCAAACAGCAGCAGTTAAGCAAAGAAACAATGTATATCAGACCCATCTCGAAGAAAATCTTTGTTGCTGTCCACATACAGCATCAACTATTTTTGCATAGACACAAGGGGCAAGTTCCGACTATCTGTACATATCGCAGAAGCATCAAGTTGCATGCTAGTGAACGTAACTACTGGAATGGTCCTAGTGCTGGTACACCTGTCTGCCTTTCCTGTGGACAGACATTCAAGTGTCTCAGGTGGCTTACCTGGAGGGGAAGAGACTGGACTGCACAAGGGTTTGGATGATGCCTGGCCTGGTGTGGGTCCCCGTGAGGGAAGCTCTGCCACGCTCTCATGTATCACTAGCTCGCATGTTGAAGCTCTCAGGTTTAGGGGTAGTAGGGCAGCTTCCCTGTGCACCAACTCTTTTTATTTCTAAAAGGCAACTGAGCTTACCCTGCATTGCTGTACACACTCTAAAGAAGGAAAGAAACAAAAAAAGGAGAGATATTTAAAAAAAAAAAAGTTTTATTTACAATAGCCTTTATTTACTTAGATTTCTAAAGCAAATTAAGTGCTTTTCCATGCAAAAGGCTGCTTGTCATAGAAAGCATTCTCCAGAAGGAAACCTACTCATTAGCTTGTGCAAGCTAAGTTAGAGAATGGCAACCTCCTGGTGACTTAGCTTGGTTCCTACGTAAATCCATCAAACCCTTCCCCTGAGCCTCACATCTCCCTAAGCCTCAGCCTTTGCAGGAAGGACTATGTATGCATCTTCTCTTTTGTAAAGAGACTGTATGGATTTTGAATTGATAGACTTCAAGGCATTTAATTATTTAGAAATAAGAAATAATATGATCGTTTGTGTTTTAAGTTACTTCCTACTGTATCCTCTTGATAAAATGAAGGCTATACGCCTTCACAATTTTCCATTTACACGGAATTCCACCAGTTTAATCAAAGTGAAACATAAGGTACTGTTATGGTCCTTGTACCTTCAGATTTCCTTACTGATAACCCACATACTATCCGTTAACCCATTGCATCATTCAGAAGAATAAACAACCTGGGCTCAGCATACAGGAAGCTGAACAAAAAGGAAATAGAAAATATTAGTTTTCATATATATATTTTGACCTCTGCGTAGTTCAGACTGACATATTTTCACAAATCAAGGTTATCCTTCAGATGAGCCTGTTATGTTCACTCCAGAGACAAAAAGCATTTCGTATTTTTATTTTTCAAGTTTGAGCCTTTTTCATTTAAACCACTGTTACTTCAATCCCACTGAACTAAAGGATCTGGTGGTTAGTAAGGGTAGCAAAAGTCAGACTTACTTCCATTCTCTCCTAACAAGCAATCCAGAATCACCCAGGCTATAACCAACATGAACATGCAATTTTTCCAGGCATCTTTCTTTTGGTTTAGCAAGGCTTATATGGTTCCCATTTGGAATGTCCTCTTTTCACAGGCTGCATGGAGCGGGGAAGTTACTTGCCATAATATTGCTGAGATGCTTGAGAAGACAATAAGCTTACAAGGCTGAAATCAATGCAATATGAATTGCCTTTGAATTTATTGAGAAAGTGTGGTGTCATCATAAGGTACCCAAAAACACTTCTCATGGCAGTGAGATGAATAGGAAGACAGATGTCTTCACCCATAACTTCTTTTTTTTGTGCCTTTAAGATGTGGGATGTTGTCACCTTTTATCTCTAAGATTTTGTTTGGCATTTCCTAATTAGCAGGCTATCAGTGTGCCACAGCTGATGGGGTTGCTGGGCCTGGGGAAGAGGGATAGCCACAGCCTGAAGGTGGGCAGAACCCTTGGTTCCTCTGTGAGCATCAGCGCTCATGAAGGGTTAGGGGCTCAGGCATCACAAACAATTGTGTGCATTGCAATGCCAGTTCAGGGAGCTGCAATGCTGCCCGTGTTGAAGATATGACAACCTCTGGAGAGGAGAGACCATGCATCTGCTGAAAATGGCATATAAATATTGCAAAATTAAGGATAATGCCCAAGATCTGCACCTCAGACACACATCTTCAAACATGCACATAATGGAAGGGGCAAGGGCCAATATATGAGTTTAAAAACAAATTCCAAATCCATAAACTCAAAGGATAATTGTGATAGACTTGTAAGCTGGCAGAGAAGGCCTGCAATAAAAATTCCAGCAACCAGGCACAAAAGAGAGGAGTACTGAAATTAAGTAAAATAAACAACATTTACATGGGGATACAGACTACAAAATCCAGATTTTTTTAGTTCTAATAAAGTAAGGAAATCTTTTCCTGAGTCTGAATAAAAGAAAGGTGTTTAATATCTCTGTTCAGATGGAGAGGTGGAAACTCTTCCAGATTCTTAGCTTAGATCCTCAGTTCAGGTACAGAACCAAGTACCACCCTCTTTCTAGGTACATAATAGGCCAAGGACTCAGTGAACTCTTTCCCAATAGGAGGTGCACATAATTATTAATGAGCAACAGATTAGCAATCAGAAATCCTAGACTTACTCCCTGCCAGAAAAGAATGAATGTGGTTTAGTGTAATCAGAGAATTCCTAATCAAACCAGTTTAATCACTGTGGGTGTACTGGCTCCAGCTGGGATGGAGTTAACTTTCTTCACAGCAGGGCATAAGGTGCTGTAGTATGGATTTGTGACTAAAAGATGCAGGTAACGTACAAGTGCTTTGTCTATGGCTGAACAGTGCTTGCACAGCAGCAAGGCTTTCTCCTTGTCTCACTCAGCCTCCACTCTAGCAACTAGGCGGAGTGCAGGCAAGAAGTTGGGAGACGACACAGCCAGGACAGCTGACATGAATTGGCCAAAGAGACCCTCCTACCATTACCTACTAAAGTTACGCTCAGCAATAAAACCTGGTGCTGGGAGCTGACTTTCATGGTAACCATTGCTTGAAGGCTGGCTAGACATCAGTCTCCTTGTGGGAAGGGGTCAGTGATTGCCTTTGCATCACTTTAATATTAAACATTGTCTTGACAGGTGTCTTTTGTGGTCGCCTTTCCTATTCTCTCCCCCATTCCACAGGGGGAGTGAGAGAGCAGCTGTGCGGGTGCTTAGCTGCTGGTCGGGCTCAACTCACCACAGTGGGAAAGAGCTTGGTGCTTGAAAAAGCTGAGGTAGTCATGTGTATCTTCTGGGTGTTTGCTGCCCCCACATAACCACGCCTCGCATACTTCTGCAGTGCTGGCGTGACAAGGGAATGTAGTGGCATTTTTCCTTTGTGTTTCCTTTTAAGGCCAATTAAAAATCCACTAGATACTAGACAGAGAATTTAACAGCACCAATCCAGGTGAAATTTCACCTGGACTCCCCAGTCACCATTCAGGCAGCTTGTTCTTGGACAACAGACCATTGGGGAGAAGGATGCAGTACATTTTTATACTCAACAGGACTTGCTGCTATAACTACAAATGACCTCTAGCTGAATTCTTCTAACAGCACATATTAAACCCCTTTTCTAGGGAGAATGTGCTATACTGATGAAAGACACTTTTGGTTTTTGTAATTGCATCAACATGGGGTGCTGTGTCTACTGCAAGTGACCTCAATCCTTCCATGTTCCACACTTGTCTTCTGATAGTTTTGCAAGTGATTGCAATACAACGTATACATTTACTGTAATGTCTGTTTTCCATTATAGCAGGCACATACCACTGCTACTACTATAACATAATATAATACAACAGCACAAGGCAAGTAGCACCTTGCTGAGGGACCTGATCCAGGCAGTACTCTTCCTTAGAGGGGACCCATTTACCACCTCTGTTCTTTATCCTTCTTTTTTCCCCAGCTAATTGGGAAAATACTTCTTTTCTTTTCCCTTCCTTTTTTATAACTTTCTGTGGGCTAAGGTGGATATTGTTAATTTAAAATTTAATTAGGTAATACAACTCTAAATATATTGTCTTTACCGTTGCACCACAATAACTTGTTATTAAAGTTGGTGCACACAAATGATTACGGTTGCGTAAGACTTCTTAATATAGGCTACTGTTTTCACTTCTTCAATATTTTGCCAGACTTCTTTATGGTAGGAACACTTTTCTCAGTAATTTAATTAAAAATCTATGAAATGGGATGTCCAGGTTATTTCTAAAGCTGCTTTTAAAATACATACTACATCTTAAGCAAACCTTCTTGCATATATTTAAAACCAACATTGGATTAAGTACAGGCAATTTTGTTGCACACATAGTATTGTTCATAGTATTAAAGACTAACTTTTTCAGCCACTCCCATAAACCTTTAGTGGGTTTGAATCATGTCATTTAGTCCTTAGGTTATTTAGGGCTGCTTATGAAATTGATTTTTGCTGAAGTTAGTGCAATAAAAGAACGTAACTGATACGGTTGTTCTGAAATCCTTTTAAAGATTACCCATCAAGAAATCAATACGGGGAGAAGATTATTTCTGGGAGCATTTTGGCAGATGTATGAGAATTTAGTGGACGGCTAGCTCAGAACTGAGCCAGTGAAGCTGCTGGAGAGGTCAGGAACAGAAGTGTGACGTTTCGGCCCCAGGCTATCCCTGGGGGGATCTGTAGGCTGAACACTGCTCCGTACAACAGCCCGCCCCAGACCTGCTGCATGCACTTACACCTGAGCACGCTGACATGATTTGACATTGATCCCACTGAAATCAGTAGTTTTTCTCCTGAGAAAGCCTGAGAGGATCTCACCTTCCCAAATGCAAAGATCTTCGGTGCAGTACATATTTTTTTGTCTGCTATCTTTCTGTGGGGCATAAGGAAATGAGTACTTGTACTTTTACACCTCCTCTTTTCTGATAAAATGGTTTTCCTTAGCTCTAAGATACTTGCCACTCTCACATGATGCTAAATGGAAACACTGTCATCACAAACAAAACTACAACATACAGATAATGAAATATGCTCACCACAGCATTGGACAGGAGATCTTTTCTAAAGTTGCTATCGCATTCTGCCATTTCACCGTAACCCTGGTGTAAGTCAGCTACACAAGGAGGGGAGAGACAGCAAGAAAATAAAGAAGGAGCTAAACTCATATGTGTAGGAAGTTTGAGTATCTACATGTTTATTTTCTGGGGATGTTAAATGTACTTACATTGCTGACACTATTCACAAGTCCACTAGAGAGCAGTTATGCCTCACATTTACTGAGGGGTTTTTTTAATTAGTTTCCCTGACATTTATTACACTTACCTCAAATGACTAATCAGATCTGAAAAGCTTTCTCAGTACTAGACTGAGAAGCAATGGAGGTGTGGATTCACACTGCTCTGATTCATACCAGTGTAATAGCTCGCTCTCAGCACTGATCTGGTCTTATTCATGCACAACATCATTCTTCCAGAAATCTTGGCTCAATTTATAGTCTGGGATATTTCATTTAAACTGCAGAAATCCAGGGCTGCATTACAGGCTTTTCCTTAAGCAAGTCTTGAGTGCCCAATGTTGTGAGCTCCCTTGAATTCTTTCAGGAAGGGAAGGAGAACAGATTTTTTGGAAGAAGTCCAGAGCAGAAGGCAGCCAAATGGCTTGGTCTTTCCAGTCAGTGGGTAAAATGGGAACTGAAAAATAGCTAAACAAGGCTTTTTTACCCCATTCCATCTAGGCACAAAGAAGTGCTGTGCAGGTCTAAAGAAATAGTAAGGCATAGCAGTCCACATCAACCCACAGCAGGCCATCTTCCACTAACTTACGGAAGATGTTAAATAACACTGAAGAATAATTTACACTAATGAAAAGACAATGTATTATATAAAATACAGTTTTATAGAGAGAAGACAAATTATTGTATAAAATATTGGTTTCTCCTGACCATTCTCTTAACATTATAAAAAGGTTAAACCTGTCTTTCTTTAAACATCAAGGAACAGGTTAAATATAAAGACACTATTTAAATTCCAAAAGCCTCACTATTATCTGTGAGAGAAAAAGATAAAGGAAACTACTACCTGTCAAACCAGCTGGTAAATCCAAATTCCCTAGCCTGGTCTGGTAAGTTAAAGAAAATTGCTCTGGCCCTGTTAGAAGCAGACAAACATTAGTAAGGTAGAAGGACATCACCTTGTCTCCAGTCCCGACCTAAGCAGATACGCATTGGCTAGCCATTCTCCAAGCTGCACAAACTTTTCACAGGTTTTCCACAGCTCCTCATGGTCACCCAAGCGTGTCACCCAGTGCATTCGAGGGAGCATTAACAGCAGGGGCACGTGCACATAAGTGCAGTGCCAGGGAAGCAGAGGCAGTGGCCGCGGGAGTGGTGCCAGACTTACTGCCACAGCAAATACTTTGAGGTGAAGGCCCCACACCTCTCCCCAGTGCACAGTTTCCCAGCCCCCTCTTCCCAGGAGTCTCTCAAGTTCCAGCACTTTCTTCAACCTGCATAGTCCTGGACCCTTATAAACTGCCTGAAAGCCCCTGGGTAGTTCTACCTCAGCACTTTGGTTTGCTGACCTCTCTTTTTTATATCAGATCACTTAACCCTCAAGCATGAAGTAGGAAGGACAAGGATTCTAATTTCAGAGTTTGTACATGCCGAAGGTCAGGTTCTTCTTGCGTACTTTAACAGCTACTTCTTTGTCCTTCATTTTCTGGAATACTCATTACTCACTGTATATAACTGTGGTGGTGTTTCCCACCTGCAGAAAAATAAAAAGCGAGCATAGAAATATTTCAGAGCCATCAGGCATGCATACTGAATCATAACGATCTAAGAAAGCACAGAGAATTACTATTAAATGTTAGCCTGAGTGCCAAACCAGGGTGAGCATCTGATTTTTTCAGTTGCCAGCAGACACATGAAGTGGCACAAAACACATTGCAATTGAGATGGGCAAGCAAAAATAAAAACTCAGGTTGGACATTCTACATCAAACGATGAAGAAATGTTTCTTTCCCAGCTTTTAAAACTATTTCAAATAAAACAAAAACACTTCATAATGATGCATCATAAATGGAAAACTGAAATGTTCATATGAAAGTGCCAGCATGAAACATTTTGGTATTCTAATTATTTATTAGTTTTGACAGAAATTGGACAAAATCAATAAAATCAATCAGGATATGATGAAGAATAGTGCTAATAAGGGAAATCTGTGCAGTTCAATCCTTAGAAGCATTGAACTAGATCTAGCAATACAGGAGAAAACAAAGCAGCTCCGAAAATGAGTAAGAAGAGTTTCCATGGCATATGATTATATCAGAGGGTAAAACCGTTTAATCTCTGCTCAATTTAAGAACAATTTAAAGTGAAGTGAATTGTGGTATTTCTCTCAGAAAAACTCAGAATGGCTAACACAGAAACGCAGAGGGCAATAGCAAGAAGAGAGCCAAGAAAAGAGCTACAGGGTCTATTGCTTCTCTGCCTCTGCAGTACTCCCTATTTTTCACAGCACCTTCTCCTGCAGATCTGCTACAAACGGTGATTTGAAAGAATCATAGAATCACAGAATGATAGAATGGTTTGGGTTGGAAGGGACTCTTAAAGACCATCTAGTTCTAACCCCCCTGCCATGGGCAGGGGCACCCTCCACTAGCCCTGGTTGCCCAAAGCCCCATCCAACCTGGCCTTGGACACTTCCAGGGACGGGGCATCCACAGCTTCTCTGGGCAACCTGTGCCAGGGCCTCACCACCCTCACAGGGAAGAAAAAAAGATGATGATCAGCCTCCTTTCATCTCTGGTTGTTTTGGAAATTACAACTTTGTCCCTTTTTCTTCAGGCCATTTCTGACATTTTCATTCTAACATAAGCAAAGAGTTTTCCTGTTCTCAGTTTTAGTGTTTCCATTTCCCTTCACGTTGTCACCCTTTGTGCAACAATATCAAGTTGCACAAAAAACAATATTTTGCAGCCTCTAAAGTCCAAATAAGCATCTCCATACGTGTAGTGCATGGTATGGACAAACAACTCCAGAAGACCAAGGTATTGTGGCTAAAAGCACTGGTACACATGCACTTCTTGACCAGTCCAAAGGGCAAGTAAAATGCAATCTTCCATGATTTAAGCTTTTCACATTTGATTTCGCCTGTGGTTGGGCTACAAGCACACACGCAGTTGCCAGCAGTGGTTCAGTTGATGGAAGTAGCAGGTGAAGGTCTGGTTTAAGGGTGAAGACTGGGTAGGACACAGTCACGTCCACACTCTCCTCCTCACGCCTGCTGGGTATCGCAGCCCTCCACACCCAGTGGTGCAGCAACAATTGCCTATGGTCCACTCGTAAATCAGATGTCTGAAACGATCAGGGTTAAAATAAGTACTCCACAAAGAGGTAGGAGGGTGACGCAAGAGGTGTAACCTTCTAGGCTGTGGGACGATGATGAAAGATGCCCTTAAAAAACTAAAACTAAGAAAACACCACTAAGGCAAGCTTCCACTGTTTTCTTAAGCATTTGCCCATGGTATAGAGCAGCATTTCTCAGCTGGTAGGAGCATATCTCCCTGGGAAGGCATGGCAGGTACCTGCAGTGTCTGTGTGTCCAGACAGCCAAGCACCTTCCAGGATACGCACAGCCATGACAGCTGGTCCAGCCTAAGGGCTCCCAGCCACTGTAAGGTACATTTTCGGCTGGGTCAGCGACCTAACTTGTTCCCTGAGAGGCCAACACTGAAGCTGATGAATAGCTGGTGCTTGGGGCAGGGGGGAAGAAGGACCTCCTGTGAGCTTTCAGCTGAGCCCTCAACACTGTGGGGGTCAAGCCTGCTAAAGGGAAAATTTAAGCAGCTGCTTATGCTCCTCAGCACCTGGGATACGACCATCCTGGGAGGGAGAGGGGGTGCCTGGGGCAGAGGTGCAGCACTGGTGCTTCACTGCCTATCCCTGGCCACCAACAGGCAGGTAGGTAAGGGGGAAAACAGGCTTGGAGATACAAGTGGAAATGTAGTGGCTAAGAAACCACCAAAAAATGCCGCCAATCAGGGATCTGAGGAACTGTAGGCTTAGTTGCACAGAAAAAAAACCAACAACAAAACAGAGACATAGAGTTTTTCCTTGGGTTCAGTAAAAAAGTAGTTGTGTAATCCTTATGATAATCAGAGGAAGAGGATTGGGACTGAAAATTCAGCTATATGGAGAGGAATGCTGAATCTTAAGATCTTGCTTCTGGGTAAATTCTGGATGCCCAAAAAGAGAGTTCTTCCTTGGTTATCTGTATATCCCATGTTTGTAATAATTATGGGGAAAAATGTGATTTTCAAAAGCCTCCATTGATCTGGACTAGCGCCTCCTTGTTTTTCTCTTTGTTTCCCACAAGTTACTTCAGAGAAACAGCACTGTTTGCTCAAGGAATGGGGTTTCAAGTGTTAAGTCTGCCAGAAGCACATAAATAACAAGCAAAAAAAAGTAA
The DNA here is from genome assembly GCA_013400195.1 of Aramus guarauna. NCBI lineage: Eukaryota > Metazoa > Chordata > Aves > Gruiformes > Aramidae > Aramus > Aramus guarauna. The sequence goes on along the minus strand of VXBL01004075.1, from coordinate 2,045,510 downwards.
TTGTCCAGAAGAGTACCTTAAGAGAGAAATTTTGATATTTTCTTGTATATTCACCTACAGATGCAGTCATGGTGTTTACTGGCTCAGGTTTCTGGAAAGAAAACACAAGCAAGACAAGACACCTTATTTTTCCAGTCAAAGCTACAATATTATAGTAATCCTTTTTTTTCCTTTTTTTTTTTCCNTTTTTTATTTTTTTTTTTTTTTTTTTTTTTTTTTTTTCTTTTTTTTTCCTTTTTTTTTTTTTCCTTTTTTTTTTTTTCCTTTTTTCCTTGAAAAGGAACAACTCTCTAATCAGGACCAATAAGACAGTAGCAAGGATTAAAATCTATGATCTTCGATTGATGATTCAATACAGAAATTATTGCAAATTATTAAGATGAATCTTGCGGTCATCCCTCTGAAATTAATTGACAGTGGGTGATCACACTTTCAATCTCTGCTCACATAGAAGTCTTCGACTAATGTTTTCAGACAGATCTTTGTACTCCCACAAATGCACTGAGTAGTTATTTTCTCACAAGTAGTCGTTTCATTTATATTTCAGCAAGAAACTTTGCTTTGTACCTTGAATGTTCTTTGTTTTCTATTCAGAGGTCTTTGCTCGTTTTTAATACATTTCCATAAGTTCACGGAATGGTGTACATGCTTCTGGGAACTTGCCTGCCAGAGGCAAAATGGTTGTTGGTGAAAACTCAAGGTTTGGGCAGTCATTGCTCACGACAGTGAAGGGAATGAGATTTGCCAATGTTATAGGCTACGCAGCACAGAGAAGCCAAGAAATATACTCTCCCCTGCTTCCAATTCCAGCTGTGCATACCTGCCATAGCCGCTGCACAACATTAGCACATGTCACCCTTCAACAAACTTAACTACAAAAGCTCAACTACAAATATTCAGTTACGTTTTTCTGTGATGGCAGCTGCTTCTGCTGAAGATCCCTCTTTGTCCTACCTTTAGATTAATTAGTCTTGGATTTACCTTACATGTAAACTTGTTTATTTAGACCACTCGAAAGACTATAAATACCGCTGGTTACCCTAAATGGTACCAGTACCATGGTTTATTCTAAATTACCTTAGCTGTTTGGGGTTTTTTAAATCAAATTCTCACTTGGAAGATTTTTATTTTATAATGTCTATGCCATTTCCCATGGTTAATTTCTCTATTTGTCTCCACACTTGAGAAAGGCTTTCCTCTCACCTCTAACTACCTGTATTTAATTCTAATTTCCTTCTTAGACCTTAATCATAATCAAGAATATCTTCATTCTTCTCCCTTTTTGAGGTCAAAACAGGCTCACAGTACATCTTAAAACATTTCCATTATTGTTTCCACTGAATGCAAGGAAAATATGTTGACTTCATTAAAAAAAATTAAAATTAAACCAGAGATAATTTTCATAAATTAGATGTACAGATTTCACAGCTCAGAAACAAGGATGTCAAACGTGTCCAGCTTATACAGCCTCCTACACAGAAACCACAAGGTTTCAACGACAAGTCACTGAAACCACAGCATTCAGCTTTTTATCCAAGACTACCTTTACCAAATGGGTGCTGCTGCTTCAGTGCGATGACTGATCACACAATAGTTTTTCCAAGGTTCGCTTAAGATGCTGACCTGTGAAAAAAAATGAAACTCATTATGCAAAGCAACCGTGCTATATAGCTTTTCAAATATGTATGTATGCGCATATAAAAGATATATCTGTAGGCACAGGCACACATGTGCGAGAAAAAGCTTTTTTCAAAGATATGACATTAAAGTTTTATCTGTTAAGGATAGTATGAGCTAGTCACCTCAGAGCATTCCCTAACCTGCTGTAAACAATTAAATAGCAGATTTATTTAAGTGTAAAGTCATAAGAAAGTGCACTATATTCACAAAGTAATTCCTATATGATAATCAGAACAGTATTCCTATTGAAGATAATTCTATACTGGTATAGTTAAATCCATATCAGAGATTTTACTGCTATAACTGCCTGAAAAATAACAACAAGTTCTGCCCAAGTGATACTATTATACCTGCAAGATTCTTAAATGTAGACCAAGCTGCAGAGTTAAGACTTCCCTAAAGCTTCTTCCTTAAAACGATTCTGCCAGAAATTGTGTTTCAGGCACAGCTAAAGGGCTGAATGCTGTTTGCACTGGCATCGAGTTACTGTTTCTGGAATGACCTTGCTGAGTGATACCCACTGGCCCCTTCAGCCTTGTGTGCTAAGGAGGTACTTGTTGTGTAGGCGATCCACAGTTTTGATCAGTAGTAAAGCCAGTAAAGGAGGAGTTTCTGACTTCTAGCAATGCATTGCTATTTGTAAATCTGTCAGCTGTGCTAAGGAGAAAGTAGAGTTGATAGTGAAAAGATTCCATTCAAAACAAAGCAAACCAAACTCTCAAGGCCTTTGCAAGTGGAATCTTTAACCTGGATCATTTTAATGACCCAAGCTACTGTAACAGAGGCTCCTCAGACTGCAATAAACTGTGACACAGAGACACAGCAGAGTGGCAGTGACCTGAAGTAGAAAGTTCTTTAAATGGCTTTGCTGCTGAAGCAAGCACTTGCATTACTACATCCTGAGATCTGCAGAGGTGGCTTCTGCCTCAGCCTTCCTTTTGGTTATGCGGCATGACACCAGAGCCTCTTCCCTGCTGCAGGATATGAAGTACAGGCAGCATCTGATGGCTGATCCAGTGGTTTGCAGCACACAGTCGTGGTGCACAAGAGAAGTTGAGGAGTTGGTCTGCAGGCAGGTACTTGGAGTCACGCTGAGGGGAAGCAGACCACATCCTCCAGTGCAATCTCACACCACTCCTCTGTCCTCACTATTTCTTGCTGTGCCACAGAGGTGCCCCAGCATAGTATGACGTGACACTGTTCCTGGGCCTGGGAAAACAAAATAAAAAGGGTAGCGGAGCAATGTGAATGAGTTTATAGAACTTGAAAACAAAGCTATCATTAAAAAAAATAATTCTAATAGAAATTGTGTATACACAGTAAACCTATATACATACATGAAGGAGGACACAATCTGTAATATTTTGGTAGTACCTGAGAACCAGAAACTGAAACTAGTTAGAAATAAAAGTGGTATTCAGTCATCTACTTCTACCAATACATGCCAAAAGGTAAAGCATAATAAAAAGTGAACACTCGCATTTTATTTTTAAGAAACTTTATGTAGAACGTATTTGTAAGGAAGGTAAAGTCAGGGCAGATTTGCTGGAGAGGAGGGAAATGAGGCCATAGCCCCTCACTGGCTGTGCCTCATATTTTGCTCTAGACTGTGTAAGAGGGAATGTTTGTACTGCTGTGGAGATCTCACACCAGCACAGCAGCCTCACCAAACCCCGAGAGTGACTTCCAAATTAATCTGTAACATCAAACCTTTAATTTTGATGCTGAAACACAAGCTGTAGTGTCACGCTGGTCACCACGTCAGGATAGAGGAAGGCTCAGCTGCCAGTGGAATAGTTATGTAGGTAGTACATTCCCACAGGCTGTGGCAAACTCTGCACCAGACTTGCCCGTCTTGAGCCTATAATGGCTTGGGGGTTATTTGTTTTGTGATGAGATTACTGAGACTGCAAGACAGAAGTAACTCTCCTCTGACTTCTGTCCCTTCTGTTCCTTAACATTAGTAAATGAACAAAGGCAGCATTTTGTATTGTGCCATTCTGCTTCCTCCATTCGCTGTCCAACATCTGCATATATCTCTTTTCATTTTTCTTGTTGAACATTTTGAATGAACATGACATACACTGTTGGGTTTCACAGTACTACCACATCACTGCTTTTCACACCATAGGCCATGCTGTCTCTTAGTGGAGTCATCAGGAAATGTGCATTACATATAAAGAACAATTCTGCGGTAGAAAGATTGTGTGCTGCTGGGCTGTGTTTCACGAGGGGACCCGCAGATCTGCAGTGCAATGCCTTCAAGCACTAGAGGTGCAGAAGTCATTGCGGCAACAAAGAAGAGGAGCACTGACTTTCTTGCTTAATGCCCCCACCTCTCCCCGCCTGTGGCTTTCAGCTGATCAGCTACTTTCTGCCCTCAAATTTTTAAGAGCTTGACTTCCTGTTAACTGCTGCCTTGTCTTCTGAAAGTGGCTGTCCTCTGGTAGAGGGGAAAGATTAGTAGTACTGTAAATAAGAATGAAGTTGCCCTATAAAAGCTGGAACACAGCTCAGGCACAGAAAAAGCTCTAAGCTCCTATTGTTACAGAGATCGAACCGATAAGGCCTTATATGCAGGAGTTTTTAGCAGAGATGTGAAAGGAACTATATGACGTGGATGCTTGCAATGACAGAAGACCAGACTTGGTGACCCAGCAAGGCTTCTTCCATCCTACGTGCAGAGAAAGGTGTGACCCAGGAGGTAGGAGGCTGTTCCAACATTAAAGGAAAGACTTGAAAGGACGTGGTCACAACAGGACAGTTCTTCTGAATATATGGTTCTGGGCATAGTGAGTCCAGGCTTGTCTCAGGCTCTGGATGTTGACAAGACGTTTTCTCAATACAGTTTGTTATTGGTAGCGGATAAGGCTAGAAATGCATCAACCAACCTACATGCATAACAAGCATCACTGGGTTGAGCCAGGAGCAGGATGTACCTGGTATTTAACATATATACAATTGCTGTTAACGTTAAATTGTTCTGCTTTATAGTCATCATCACTCGCTTCTGCTGAACCAGGGAGAACAAAGACAGTAATGGCTGGTACAAAACAAATGAGGCAACGCAGGAACATTTGCAAATGGCTTTGCATTTCTCACACATCTTCACTAGCTGAAGCTCTTTCTGAAGCTTAGATAAAACCATAAACAGGGTTGTATTAGATTCAGAAATATTTTATCTCTTCTTGAAAGCAGGTTCTACTTTCCACCCCCCAAGTCTCTTTCATTCCTACATTGCCTCTTTTTCTGTTACGTGGTGTTGCATCCCAGCCTTAATTACAATTGAGAACCACCGATTATAATGCTAATGTCAGTGATGTTCACTGCTAGAAGTGTAAGGTAATGATTTTTAAATATGCCCACAGTACCCAGGTACCACAAACTGCAGACAGGGGGGTTCTTTGGCACTCACACAAGTTCTTTGCAGACAGAACAGTTCACTTTACTTTATAACCCAGTCAGTTGAGCACTTGTCACGCTCTTCCTGTTTTCCAGCAACTGGGAACTGCCTTAAATATTTTGCTCAAGGTAATTACTCTTACATGACATAAGAAGAATATTCTGTAATAAAAGCTTTTGCTTGGCATCCCTTTCCTCTTCAGTGCATTCTTTCAGGACAGAAATGCACAATCTCCTGTAAGAGGTACTCAATTTTTTCCTCCAATTCCTTCAGTTACTGCACGGGAACTTTTTGTTAGCCAATATTAGACCCAGTTCAGTATGGATTAGAAACTGGCTATAAGTTAACTCTGGAGGAACATTATGGAGAATGCCAATGGCTTTATATTGTCATATGCAGCCTATTAATTGAATGTCTATGTCACCACATTCAGAGTTGTATTTATTTACTCTGATTTTTATAGAACATACCATTACAAGTCAGGAATAGATTTTTTTCCCAGGTTTGATTTTCTCTTTTTCAAAGTAAGGTTTAAAGACAGAATTACATCAAAGCTTATAATACAAAAATAAAATTGAAAGAGGGTGAAACTAACTCGCAAAGTTGCCAGAAATACTTTAAAGACTAGTTTTCCTAAATTTGTTATACAGGAGTCTTCTTCCTAGTCTCTCATTTTCCAGCACAACTCTCTCCCCTTGCTTTCCNCCCCCCCCCCCCCCCCAGAGGTGCAGATAGCATACCCATGAAATTTCACTTAAGTAATTTATAAAAATTCTTTGAAAGCAGCCCATTACATTACAGGCTTTTTTGGCTGAGCCATAGCAATGACTAAGCTATGGGAAAAGCCTCCATTCAGCTATACTGTAAAGGAAAATGTGGGTGGGGGAACTGGGCTTTCAGGGTCGAAGTCATTCAGCACTTGGGTGGCACTGTCGCAAAGAGGAAAGTGGAAGACTCAGCCTTGCGGGCTTGGGATGGGAGATTTCCACTCTGCAGCCATTCCTCTGGGGCCGAGCAGGTGACGGTGTGAGAGAGAGTGTCAATATTTGACTCAGCATGTTCCTAAGCCACAAAAGACAAGTGACGTATATAAAAAAGCGTATTGCTTATTCTTATCTCATAAGAGGGATATCAAGGAGTTTTCTCCACTACCCAGAGATAACAAAGTTCTTCTTTGTCCTTGTATTTCACTTTCTCTGTCAGTGCGCCTTTCTTCAAGCAATTATTTCAACTTTATAGCCTCTAAAACAAATCAGAATGCTATACAGTTTTAGAGAAATGATATGCAACCACCCGCTATCAAATTGCCAAATACCTATTGTTTACCTTCCCATTCTAATTACACTACCAACTTTAAAATTTATTTCAGATATAATAGATTTAATTTAGGAATATCTCAGACAGATCCATCTCACCTCACACAAATTTGGTGGAGGTAAACCTCCTCCAAACCCAGGAATTATCCTCTTGGACTAGTAAATTAATAAAGTTTGCCATATTTCTGTGGTGCTTTTGGTAGAAAGTAACAATGCTTCACTTACTACTTTACCACTCAAACAGTCTCTGGTATTGCTGTACAGCCAACCTTTGCACACAGTAGGTTTCACTGTAAAATACACAGTGGTCTTCACCACCATCAACCTTTCACATGAAGAGCTTTGTATCTCCTCTAATATCATAAACTGCTTTTTGCAGTGCAGTGCTGTATAAGAAGGTTTGTTTTGTTAGGACCACAAAGAGCACACACAACCTGTCAGCCTACAGCAGGGCTCTCCTGCTTGGACTCAGCTTGCAAGATCATTAAGTAAACCTAAATATGCAGGAATAATCACAGCCTAACATAACAGCTTTGCTTAAATATGAAGCTTGTGATGACTCAAACTCCTCAAAACAGTGCTTCATCAGGCTTGAGCTTGGTTCAGTGGATTTAAAGCTGCCTTTGCCTGCCATGATCTTTCTTTCTTTCCTAAAGCAACAGGATCTCAGGACTGTCCAGGCTAGTAACATGCACAGCATGAGTTGTAGAGTCTCGTTACATGTGGCTGTATAGACTAGAATCAGTACCTGGAAATGACTCCCAGAGACATAGCTATATCCAGAATGCTGTTATGCACTAGACTCTTTGACTAGCAAATCACTAAGGACAAAGAAAAATGCAACGTTAGTCTATAAAAGGTGAAGCATTTCTAGCTGATATGATAAAATATTAAAGCCACTGTACAACATGGCTGCACGACAACAGGAGCCAATGCCCTCTATGTTGTCCCTTCAAGCCCTGCCTTTCTGAAAATACATGGTCGGTCATATTGTGCATTAACTGAAGGTCTTGAGTGGTCCTGAAGTTGTCTCATCAATGCAAACAATCTGCAGTGATACCTTTGCATGAAGAACTGCCATCCACCTAATAAAGACAGAGCTAATAGAGTCGTACTCCACATCCAAGTAGAAAGCTTCAAACCTATCAACCAAATAAAGATCTATAAAATAAAGGCTGACATGGCCAGCATGATCACCTACAGTAGCTGGGCTCCATGGAGCTTCTCAAAAGAATTCACAGATGAAATACCAACAATAACAAGCAGAAGCAGACGTTATCACCAGCCTGCTCCTTGACTATCAACGCTTCCAACGGCATAGTCAAAAACTGGATTGAGAATACAATGTATGTTCATCCAAGTTACTAGTCAATAACCTACAGAGATGATTATGGAAAAGAGAAGCAGAGCTAAGTACCCTCTTCACGTAAAGACTACCACTATCAGAAATAATCTCTCCATCCTCTCAGCAGCCTCTCATTGGTGTTAAACAATAGATTAAAAAAAATTTGCAAAGCTTCACAGGAATGGGATGAGGGAGCAATAAAAGTAAGTATTGGTCACCACATGGTTTCTCAAAGAATAGATGCTGCTGATTTCCATTAATGAGCCTCAGCTATAAATTAACACAACTGCTGAATAAAACCTATTGATACCCCCTACTTCACAGTCCAGCTGCGCTGATCTAAAATTATTTCAAGACATGTCCATCAAAATAAATAATAATTAAAAAAAAAAAAATCACACTACCTTTTCTTCAAGAAATTAAATTTCAGACTATGTGGTAGAAGAAAGTATTCTTTTTCTTCTTTATTTCAGTTCTCATTTTCCAGGATTTCTGTTCTATCAGACATGATTAGCTATCCCTTTCACCAGGGAAGCTTTTGTCTGTGCACATATGAGAGCGTGAGTGCGTTATGTGTATCTACACATACACCTGTAAAATCTATTCCTTTATGTTATGTATTTCCTGAAAGATTAAAAATAGCTTAAGCACATAAACAGTGTACAGTAAGTAATCATTTGTATACAGAAAACAAACACACTTGAGTATGCCAGGTAGAGCCCTCATCAGCTTAAATGCTCATTTTGAAGTGAACAGTGAGAAATAAGTGACCCATCTTGACTGCCCAGATACACCCACCAGACAGAAACATGCAGGTGTATTTTGTACGATGGGTCAGCATATTACACAGACCACCATTCTAGGCACCAAACTGAAGTCCAAACACTGTGTAGCTTTTGTAAAGCATCTCCAAAGCCATCTGAAGTCTTCAGACTTCCAGAGGCAAAGATTTAATTTAAAAGATACTTGAGCATCTTTTTATTCACCACAGTGAAGGTATCCAAGTGTTTTTAACTGCCCTCCACTAATTCCACACAGGAATCTTTCAACGGTAGTACCACAGTGTTGATAACCATTTATCAATGATAATACATAAGAGCCAAACCATTTATTAATGATAACACATAAGAGTCACTTAAAGTATTTTCCTCCTTGTGATGAAATATAGGAACAGTGATTCTAAAATCAAGCTGGCAGTCCAGTAAGTCCCTAGCGCCTGCAGAGAGCGTTACTGAGAACAGTGCAGCTCAGTGAGAGTGACAGAAACTGGGCCTGGGCTGAAGGCAACTAATGTAAAAAGGAGTATACTCAAGAAGATGGCCTTTAAATACCTTTAACTTCAGTGGCAGTTGTTTAGAAAGAAAGCAACTGTGGAACTCCCCATAAGAGAACATTCCTTAACAGCATTTGCTGGAAATAAATTCCCTTCGCTAATGCACATCATTTAAATATTAAATAAATATCCTCAAAAGCAGCATATATACTTAATGAAGAGAGGCATCAAGTCTGAAGGAAATGACAACAGCCTGCTTTATTTCCTAATTCAGATCATTCTGCTGGTTTTATTCTAGCTTTACATTTTGTAAAGTATGCACTTTTATTTGGATTTCACACAAAACAAATGCACTTCTACATTCTCAAGAGAATTCTCAGGTCTCAGTATCACATCTCCTTTGAAGGGGTTGCATTAAATAGAAAAACTAACCTCAAGCCTAGCTGCTGCAGAATGTAATTGAATGTGGTTTAGCTGCAACAAGCATTGGACCGAAGTGGTGGTGTCCCTTGGGACTCACCAGGATTTAGTCCCTGATCTTCCAGTATCACTCCCATCTGAGGAACAGGCATCGTACAGGGATACACCTCTAACAGGACAATGCATCTCCTTGCAACTTTCACTCCCAGTGGACATACTCTCTACAATGTTGTTAAAATATCTGGTACTGTTTCCAAGTAAATATAGAGCAAACTAGCTGGCTCAAATGCTAAGATGAACTTTTACTCACAGCTGTCGCAGAAAGCAAGCTAAAAATGTAAAAGTGGTAGGTCACAGACATCAGGGGGAACTACCTTACAAACATCCCTTGGAGCCATAAGGTAAGTAGGATAAATTTAAATTCTGAAAAGAAGTCCTGTCATATTTCTCCAGCATGATACAGAAGAGCTTCAGATGGACTGGAGAGATTCGCTGCTGTAAGAAACAGGAAAAAAATGCAGAATCTTTGTTTACCTAGGTCTGTGGTTTCTAAGTACCTACTTTTTACTACGTTCATTTCTTGACTCAAAGTGAAGAGGGGAATTCACCCTTTTCTCTTTTTTTCCTGTCCAATGTGCAGATGGGGCATATTTTCGTTCACTCCATCAATCCCTGCCCCCTACGCACGAACTCGCATGCATGCACCTAGCCAATGGAAAAGAAAAAAGGGTTACTCATTAATCCATTCTACAAAGCTTTCCAAACTGAAATGGGTGGGTTTTACATCTCCAGCAAGGAGCAATATATAGGTAGGTACGGAGCATACCTGAGCACAGCTCAAACCAAAGTGTTCATCTTGAATAGCACAACTTTGCTCCTGGCACATTTTAAACCAAAACTCATCAGTATGGAGAGGATGATTATTTTCTGTATGCTTTTCTTCTGTTCCAGTATGGCACTGACTACAGCTCCACACAAAATAGCGAAATACAAACAGCTTTTCAAGACAATTAAACTGTTAGAAACTGCAGTGAAAGATAAGGTAAGCAAAGTATTTGTCACAATATTGAACTTACTGGAGTTATGAAATATTTCCAAGCATTATGTACAGCTTAGAATTTATCTTGCAAGGGACATCACTTTCAAATGTCAAAGTTTTCTAACTTAGATTTGTTTTATTGTAGGATGTTGAATTGCTGCATACACCAGAAAACCCTGTGGTGAGACTGCTTTAACATTTCTTTCTAATTATTTAAATTTGATTTTGTACTGATTTCTTCCATTGACAAATGGTGCATGCCTTCTTTTTCACATGTCTGACTTAGTACTCTTAATACAAGCTAGACTGAGAAAGAAAATACTTTGACAACAGTTCCTTATTAATGGATTTTTAACGGCAGAAGTGTTTATACTATGTCATCTTAACTACTGTTTTGGTATTGTGTGTGTATTCTAACACACCCACAGATTCAAATTTGTATGTATTCCATTTACTCGAGAAACAGTACTAAGAGCGTGGACTCATACAAGATCCAGGCAAGCAGGAGTGCTCTTGGGGACAGAGGTTTTGGGAGTGGAGGTGCCTCCAGGTGCCATGAGCTCCAGCTGCACTAGGAGCGTTGCTGAGCCAAACCCAAAGGGAGCCCCCCTTCCCTCCCACTGAAGCTAAATGCCAAGAGGGGCACCGTAATGCTGTATTACATAGCGCTTCCTCTCATATGTAGTCACGCCGGTCTCTCGGAGACTATTTGTGTGCAAGAGCTGTGCTATCAATGGGAAGATAAAACTGCATTCTGCCAGTATTCTCTAGTTAAAATTACAAGAACAGGTCCCTGTGAAACCCTTTTTGATACAGATATTTATTAATACATTATTTAATGCTGATATTTTGCGTGTTCCAAGGTCAGGAACTTTTTATATATAGTAAATTACGCCAGAGTAACAGAAAGCATCCGCAAACTCGAAAGTGTCAGGATGCGGGATTTACCATTTAATAATAACAACAACAACATATCTTAGAAGCTTAGAAGGTAAACGCGACCTGCTTTCTTTTGATAATCTCCAAAATGCAACAAGGTCTAGAGCTAGCCGCAGCTAATCTGATGTTATACTTCTCCTGTTATGAGCTGTCTTAAATTTACCCGTAATGTTGATTTTTGAGCCCTAATGACTATTACAGAAAGCAAGCAATTTTGATCTACATACAAAAATGATCATTATGCATCATTTTTTCAAAAAACACCTAGAGTGTAAAGCTATTTACTCAGGACTGTACACTCTCTTGCAAAACAACGCCAAGAAGAAAGGAAAAATACTCACCTCATTTCACACAGGTTTTGTTAGCCTCCTCTTAGGTTTGACTCTTGGGTGCATTTTTTACTTGCCAAAAACACACAGAAACATGACCAAAACAGCTACGTTCCTTCTCACTGCTACAAACATCTGCAGTGCAAAAACCTAATGCACCCTAACTAATTGCTGGGTTTTTTCATTAACACTCTTTCTAACTTGTGGTGTCAAAGTGAAAAGGAGGAGATGATTAGCTGTCATTTTACTGCAGTGTTTGTCACTACCTCCGAAACAAAGCAAATACAACTAGTGACTAATCGCTTAATCAGTCTGGTGGTGTTTTGTTGTTTTTTTTTTTTCCTCTCTCAAAAAACATAGTCAGCTCAGGAAGGAAGACAACAGTTTATTTGCAGCTTAGGGCTTTACGATCTCATCCTGGGAGGTCCCAAGTACCCCTGCTGAAAACTAGAGGAGATAGTGAATGCACACATTTAGTAGGTACTAAGTTGATATGGATTCAACCACTGAGGAAAAACTTAAAAAAAAAATATTAGTGTACTAATAGTAATTATCACCAGCAACCACATGAACAAACTTTTCACCTTGCAGAGTGAAATTTACATTTATGGAATTGTCCGAATACTGAGACCTGAACTGCAGCGTGCCAAAGCTGCACGCACTCAGGGTGACTAGGTGCAATCACACCCTAGTGAAATGGGATTTAATAGAAGTCTTTCATATAGCTGTATTTTAAATATCAAAATATTGCTTCTGTGATAACCTGCTTATGCCAGATTCACATTTGGCCTTAAATATTCAGAGACTACCTTTTAGAACATTCAAAATTCAGTGGTTTATCACTATTTGTTTTGACTTTTTTGAGGTTCCTATGAGGGGACCAAGAGTTAGCCCAAATTCAATCCCACACAGTTTCTTTGTACAGTCAACAATGAAAAAAGAGAGAGATGAGAAGTTTAAAAGCTCAGGGAACATCAACTCAAGGGAAAACACGCTGAGGCTGAAAAAGTAGTCTTAAGGCTGAAGTGATTCGTAAGATCTATTGCTGGTGATTGACATTGCAGCTGAAGCCAGTGACACAATGCTAATTTACATCAGATCGGCATCTAACCCCGCTGATTGCTAATTCAGGAAGTGAAGGCTTTTCAGGCTAATTTGTAAAGTTAGTTTGAGTCAGATGCAGAGTACTGCTGCAAATTTATGTGTTTGCCTAGCCCCCTCAGACATTACCAGCGGTCTATGCTTCTTAATGCCTTTTCACGAAAGTGTTTAACCCATCACAACATACTAAAACCCACAATCCTTGTGGTCCTCTGACTGTTGGCCTGCCTACAGCTAACTGTTAACTCAGCAAAAACAAACAAAAAAAAAAAGGCAAAAAAAAAGAGCAGCATATATGAGAAATGCTGGTTTCTCAGCTCATCACGGATGAGGCAGAAAATGTTTTCAGTTTCAGCTGGAAAATTGATCTCTTTAAAAACGAGTAGTTTTTTTCCAGTAAGCAAGACAGGTTACGGTAAGAAGCTTGAAACAAACATAAATGTGTGGTTTTTAAGGAAAGTAAAATTTTGTATCTAACCAATATAAAAAATGTTGTATTAAAATTTGCTATAAGCAACATACATGAAAGTTGCCTTGTCCTTGCCAAAGCAGCAAACTGCAGCGGCGGCTAATAAACCAGAGGAGATTCAGCTTCGGTAGCAGTTGGTATGCAAAACAGGGGTGATGGCTTTGGAGCCTTTCTAATACATGTAATCAGCAGTTCTAAATGTTTCCTTCTTTGGAAAACAGAAAGCAAGTTAGAAATTAGCTTCAGTAAACACTGATGTTCTTTCTCTGTTGACTACACCTCAGTTTTGGTGGTATTTTCCATAGTTGTGCACCTAGCGAAGGGAAACAGCCACTGCGCAGGAAAGGAGATTCTGGAGAGCTTGTAGTCTTTCTGTTAGCATCAGTAAAATCAATATGCAGCTGCACCATGACAGGAAAATGGCAGGTTGCTTTAATTCCACATAAGCTGCAGCAACAGAAAATTTGTATCATCAGAATAGACGGCTTCTTTTTAAACTCAGATACAGGCAGTGCTTACTTTCCTTGACTTAGGTTTAAGGTGCACCTGAATTTAAAACAATACAGTAAGACAATTCAAGCCAGGAGCCTGTGGCTCCTTATCCCATCTCTCATCCTCAATGCCTCTGTTCCCTTTAGTAAATTAACTACCTTACTTCAGCACCTTCCTTTCCTATGCTATCAAGGGAGAACATTTCAATAGCATTTGGGAACACGCGGCTCTACATCAATTCTAAGAATAATTATTACGTAGGTAATATTAGAAAGGGCACAAAAATTAGGAAGAAAAAAGTATATTCCCACATATAGCATTGAGGAACAGTCCAGAGTGATATTCGTAAATTTTAAAAAAGAAAATACTCATGCCTGTGCTTGTGAAAACTTACTATGTATAATATCATCTACTTTTCAGTAGCATTTTCTTTCAATTGCTGTCATGATAAATATCCAAGTGGACATTTTAAGCATTTATTTTATGAGGAAATACTTAAGTAATTCTCAAAGAACAGACAGATTACAGATTAAAGATCTCATGCGTATCTAAAGCTAACTTAAAAAAAGAAAAGAGTACAGTTGAATCTTTTCAATTAGCACCCTTTTGCAAATGAACCACAACCTAACATATGCAGGAAAAAATGCTGCTACTTTTGTTTTAAAACTGTTCTTTCTTTTCCTGCCCTAGGATGGATGCTTCTTCACAGCTGTGACCTGCTTCCAGAAGGGCATACTGAAATTACAGGCAGAAAACAGCCAAGTAAATGGTACATTCATCCAAACCGTTAACGTCTTGAGAAAATTCACCATCAGCAACACTGGAAAGGTAGGATTTCCTCACAATACTCATAATCGTGATAAATGCTCCTTCTTTTATAGAGCAGACACCACCTGCTATGGTGGAATTGTAGAAAGCAAACTTGTTAGAAAAACCAATCTGCCTTTCATTACTGTGGAAGTTAAAAAAGTCCAATTTTCTGCACTTCTGGGTGAGGCATTCACTCTGACCCTACTAGTCAATTGCTTCTATGTGCTTGGCAACCACGCGATGTGCCAGACACAAGGACAGGGATTACTGCAAAACATGTGAAAGAAAGGTGTTGTTACTATATTCTTTCCCTTTCTGAAACAGCCTGTGTCTCAGGTTTCCATTTGTAAAAGACTTTGATTACAACCCTCTTACATCTAAGAAAGCTTGAAGTATTATTTATGATTCTGATGCACTGTTATAAGTGGCATGACTTTCTTTATCTTCCAGCAGTGTGAGTCTTCATGTGAATCCTATGAGAAGAAAACTCCCAAAGAGTTTTTGCAGAGCTTTGCAAAACTAATCAAACAGGTAATGAGAGTTGATTCCTGCTAGGTGCTTTTTGACATTTTGCAAACAATGGCAGACATCCTTATTTTACACTATTTCTGCATTCTTTTTACAGTTATTCAAGGACTAATATAGGACACACCAGTGCTGAAGGCTACTGAAAATCTACTATTTAAAAGCAGACACTATGTTATTTAAGACAACATGAAAAAATATGTTCCATTGCTACTATGCTGTTCTCTGTGTGTGTGGTAAGTGAAAGCGTCTCCCAAAATATGAAGTAATCTTATTTGGATGGCTATTCATATGATGGATGCTGTTTTGAAAGTGATCCTAGCCTCACCTTACAGCGAAAATTAAACTAATTTCACAAAAATAAGTTCTCTTAAGGGACTTAACTATCACCTTCTGCTGAACTAAAAATAATGAGATGGCTATTCCTGTATTTTTGCTTTGATTGTAAATGAATATCACACAGAGATGCCTGAAACTTTTTAAAGAAAACGAACAAAACAATTATCAGAGGCTCCGAAGCCTCAAAAGGTATCTACTTGGACCGATTTTCCTTATCTATAATAATACCACACACACAATTTTATCTGTAAGTTCTTAGACTGTATCTTAGCTAACTATGGAAAGATATCTTGCATTTAACTGTCTTATAAATACTGGAAAAACATTTACAAATCATACAGTATATGGCATGGGTCTGACCTGTGTCCGTCTTGAAGTTAATGGCACATTTGCCACAGGTTTCAATAGGGAGAGGAGTAACCCACATGCTCTAAGTGGAGATACAGGATTCTGTTGGGAAAAGCACATCTCAGAAGATGGAATTCCACCTAGACTCCCCTCAATTTAATGTGATAAACAGAGCAGAGTCATGACTGGCTGGTATGACAAAAGGTCCAACAAATTCAGTAACCGATGCTTATTCAG
Organism: Aramus guarauna; assembly: GCA_013400195.1. Classification (NCBI taxonomy): domain Eukaryota; kingdom Metazoa; phylum Chordata; class Aves; order Gruiformes; family Aramidae; genus Aramus; species Aramus guarauna. The sequence continues at coordinate 2,029,445 of VXBL01004075.1, read as the reverse complement.
AGCGAAGCAGCTCAAATGCATATTGCTCTTTCCCAGAAAACAACATTTTACACTCTCATTCATGTACCATTAACACTATTCCCTCTCTCTACTCTTAATTCATTTTAATGGTTAAGTTTTAATTGCAATTTTTTCCTTAAAAACTGTCAAGTTTTTTGTTATGTGGAAACCTGCCTGTACAGCTTCTGAATCCTGAACATTTCTGTGGGACTACGGCCAGGGATACCATTGAAACTTTTCAAAATAAAAGTGCATATCATAGCACTTAAAATGAGTTTTTAGCAGCTTAATTATATACCACCACATTCTGCCTGCAGTGATTCTGTACCTCTAGACTCTTCCACCTGAGAAGTAACTGCTAGTTTACCCCTAAACAGATACCAGCCCCACAGGAGGAAACTGGTCTTGGAAGAGAGTGTAAAGCCTTCCAGTAAAAATTAACTTTCATCTAATTTTCTCCCTACTTAGTAGAAATGTGGTATAGAGAGGAAACTGGAAAACTACATCTAGTGTTACGATGGAAAATGACAAGCTTAGTTACCTCCAAAAATAATGAGGTAGTATTAAAAATATTTCCATTCCTACCAATGTCAGCCTAAAGGAAAACTAATACAAAAAGCTTTACTGCCTCCACATTTTCGCTGTCCTGCAATGTGAATCTCCTCAGAAACCTGTGTCAGAGGAGGAAGAAAGATCCTCAGGGCAACAATGAACCAAGTTTCCACAGTTAGCTCTCCTTGTTTCTGGTGATGTGCATTTTTATTTAGAAAATCTTTGTTGTTGTTGTTTCGAAGACTGCTTGTCCTCTGAGTAATGTTCTCATACCTCAATGTTTCCATGTTACTGCATGAGAATTAACATCCTAAACATGAAATACCACTCATACGTAAGTAAAGAAGCTACTAAGTTTAAAATGGTGTTCTGCACCTTTTATCCCCAGTTCTCTGACTTTGCTACCCATAAAGTCCCTTAATCACAAATTGGTAAGCAATATGCAAATCTGCTGCTGCGACTGCAATGGATTTTAAAGTTACAGAAGTAGAGAAAGTCAGGGTAAATCTTAATTTCGGATTGAGATAAGAAAAAGTGGGAAAATATTAAAGCAAGTCCTGCAATTGCAGAGTACCTGCTGATGCTGCCACAATGTTACACTTAGACTTTTTTGGAGGAGTTTAATTGAATGCCCTTACCATGAACTAAGTGCTTTTTTTGATGAGTCCTAGAAGGCCAACCAATAAAACAGCACTTTTCCTTCACGTCCTTGGAATATTTGCATGTGCAGAGTTTTGGGGAAAGAGCTTTATTTTTCTACAAAGAATACAGTATGTATTTTTTTATTTGTAAATGTCTTTTCCAGTAATTTGCTAAGTGCATGCAAACCTGTATGCTAAAAGAGCCTGTTAAAATTCTTATTATGCAGACGAAATGTGATTAGCATGCTCTAACAAAGAGAATATTGTACATTACATATTTATTAGTAATCATTACAAAGCATTGAGAAGTTACTTTTATACCTGGCATGGATATTTTACGACACAAAAGCAATTTCCTACCAGAATGTCATAAGCTAATTAGTTACTCCTGCCTACACTGGAACAATTTCTGCGTTTTGTACATGAGGCAGCATGTCATGCAGTAAGTAATGTAGCTATTTCTGTTTAGTGACTTGCTCCACTGTTCTTAAACTATGGATCTTATCACCCCAATCATAGTGCTAAAGGGTGGAGGTTTGTTTTTTTAAATGTAATACATTCATTTGTTAATTGGGGCTATTTCTTATACCTGCAGAACAACTTAATTCAAAACGCTCATTCAAAAAACTGGTGAGAAACTGTAACAAATGCAACTTAGAGGGCTAATTGTTCTGAGATCTTGCAGAAGATTGTATTTTACTGGACAATCCAGTCCAGATATGTATGGGAAATATTAATCACAAAATTATCACAGCTGATTTTAGTTAACACCACCTTTCGGGCAGTGTCAGCACATCACTGTGGGCACTTTTGTACACTTCAAATATGCTTTGACTTACACGATGCTGAGGCCTCGTGCTAACTCTTCGATTTGTCAGAGTTACGAAAGGTTGAGGGTATTATTCAGGGTGTGGTATTTGAATCCCAAATGAAGAACAGGAAACTAGTGAAGGACAGATCAGCCTTCAAGAAGACATCACCTTCTGCTCTGACACCATTCTCAGAAGAAAAATTGAAAATGACCCGGGAAGAACTTGTGACCCTAGGAAGAACTGGTTATCACAATTCCTGATGTGTATACAATCTTGACTTATTTTTACTTGTAAAATGAACTCTCTTTGTACTAATTGCACTCTCTGCAGAAACAATGTATGTTTCATTAACTGAGTATATAAAGTAAACCGTAAAAGCTCATTACCTCCCAGGGAGGTTTTACAATATATTTATGATTTTAGTCATAAGTGCCCTTTGCAGGCACTTCAAGATGTGTTTTAGCATGGTATATATAATTCTGTATAATATTTACTTTTCCTGAGAAGATTCTTTATTTTTATACCAATTTATTCATCTAATTTAATTATTTATTGCATTTCTGTGAATGGAATGTTCATACTAAGGACTATGTGGTCTGATTTATTTATACGCCTGTGACATTAAAGAATTTTAGCTAATACAATTTTCTCTTGTTCTTTTCTTTAAAAGCTTCTGACCATTCCTACCCTGACAATGGCTCATAAGACATCTCAGTGAACTTTACTTTTTATTAGCCTACGCTGTCATAGAATTTGCCAGATCAGATCAGGGACATGGTATACAAAGTTTATCTTCCCCCTGTTCTTATAAAACCGCTAAGAAGGGGTTATTGATTTTTATTGTTCCCATCTCATTTGAAAATCTGTTTTAAAAATTGGCTTTTCAAGGCTTAATAAATTTCTTTTGGTAAACTCACAGCAGGTTCAGTCACATCACCTAGATTTCTTTAGACTGACATGAACAAAAATTGGGTAACTTCATGTTTTGAGTCTACACAGGCTAAAGTGAAACACCTGAAAATGTAACTCTAGAAGTAACAATTATCCAGTCTGTTTTTCACTGTTCCCTCTCTTCATCTTATTTTGCCCTAGCTTTGAAATGTCAATCCTTTTTCCCATCCCAATTTGACAGGATGTATTGAAGTTCTCAAAAAATGAGCATTTTTAGCTATTATAGTTTATAAAGGTAGCTATGTTTTACCTTTTATAAAAATGCCTTTTCCCTAAAATGTAACAACAATGGACTTTGTTCCAAAAAACAAGCACAAAACTCTAGCAAAACCAAAAACTAAACAGTTGAACAGCTATTCCTTCCCTTTTCATCAATTTAGAAAACATTGACTGAAATAGTATCTCCTTCCCTGATGTTTCCTGTCATCACACATCTGCATTTGTAGGGCCCGATTTTCTAAAAAAAAAAAAAAAAAAAAAAAAAAAAAAAAAAAAAAAAAAAAAAACATTAAAAAAAAAAAAAAACCAAACCTTCATAAATAAATAAAAACAAAGAGGAAGTGTTGAAAAACATTGGAGACTTCAGGCATAATCTGCTCCTATGTCCAGGACAGAGGACGATGTGCAGAACAATGCTGCTATGATCTCTCTCCTAGAAGACAAGCAGTCCTGCTCTACACAGTAGGTATTTTCCTCTCAAAAAAAGAGGCAGCAGACCGACTCCCAATGAGCTGGATGTGCTAGTTGCCTCCTGTTGGCTCCCAAATAGTTCAGCATAGGCAGACACCTGAATTTGCAGCCTAGATCACTCTGTAGAAGTGTTTGGAGGGAAGAGTAAAAGGATAGGGTCTAATCCAAGCAATTCAATCTAGTCTTTGCACACAAGAGACCGGTGGGAGTCAGGCATGCTGGGATTCACCCAGAGTTAACTATTAGGCAAATCTGAGCCATCTGTCCACACAATGAAGAGAAACAGACAGACTCAGGAACAACAAGTCATCCCAAGCCAAACTCAGTATTTAATATAGGTGACTAACTGGGAAAAAAAACATATGAAATAGTTCTCACTCAGATAACTACGTATTTGATAACTATTATTAGATATGATGAATCTCACTCAAACTACCTAGGATTTAGATGCAAGCCAAAATGTTCACAATACTTTCTGTGGCTGATGCAGTGTCTCCAGGTGCATATTTGCTAAACACACTATAGCCTCTCTTTCCTGGTATAACATATTAAATTTTGCACATACACAATGCTTTTATTTCTTTCTTGTACTTTCTGTCAGTATTTCCACCTGCAGCTACAATCACATTAGAAAATACAGAAAAGAAAATATTTGGAGTAGACATTTCTTTGCTTTTAAAGTCTAAGGAAACTGAAAAATAAATACAGCTTAAGTATGTGTGATTTCAGAAATATTAGTAGTGGCTGATCTAACAGTGTCTCTGCTGTGGGCCACTGATAGTGTGTAAGTATCTTGACACTGCATTGTGGGAAGCAACTAGACCTTGAAGCTCTGTGGCCAGGCTACTTTGTCTTCCTAAGTACATGGTTCATTGTCTAGACATACTCTCCTAACTCCAATTATCATGCAACAGACCTCATAGAACCTGAAATAGATCACACAGAAGCTTTTACAGAAAGCTTTAGGCTTCTGGTACATTCAAAAGTATTTGCTGGAGCACAGAGGATACGTTGTACAGATATGTGCTGGTGCAACAGAGAACAAGAGAGCCTCCCAAACCAAAAACAATTGTGCTAACGCTAGAATTACCCAACTGTTTAACTCCGCTGAGAAGTCTAGGCGCAATTTTGCCCAAATTGACAGAGATATCTGTGCACTAACACTGCTGCGTAGATGTGAAAGAGCTCCCTTTTCAGAGCTGGAACATCTCAAATACGTTGGTTTGTACTGCCTAGAAATGCCAGCTCTTTCTCCAGTAAGGTTTTGGGGTTTTTAACACTCCCTGCATATTCTTGCAACAGCTGTAGGGGCAGGGAACAAAAAACTGTCTCATGGTGTTCTTGTTTTGCACTTGTGCTCATAATCCATGTTGTAAAATGTACAAAGGTGAGAGAACATTTCCCATTCGAACACCTTCTTTGTCGAAGGTAATGATCTGAATTGCTGTACTGCCACCTGCTGATAATTGTATGGAAATTCAAACCAGTTCCAGATTAAAAAAAATAGGTAAACTGCATCATTGCCATTACAGTATGCTTTGAGATACACTACAGAGATGATAACTAAGTTCTGTACTTCCCATTTGGTTTTCCCTTTTCCTTACACAGCTAAAGCCTTCCCAGTATTTTTTTCTTGTCCAATTGCGTTACTGTTGTAAGATCATGAAGTGTATTTTTAAAAAGCACAGAATGAAGGCACCTGAAAAATTACTGAGAAAGGTTTCTATTTTCTAGGCCTCAGAGACGTTAAGAACCCAAAACATTGGCACCACTCACACAGGATAATTTGGTTATTTTTGATGGAAGCTTTGTTCCTCTGTTCTCATAACTCACTTTTCTACCTATTTATGTATCACAGGACTCCATCACTTCAGCATCTTTCTTGCATACCTGTTCCACTACTCTTGAACAGATTGAAGTATCAGCGACAACTTAGAGAGGATGAAGGGTTTACATGGTAGCTAAAACTTCTGAAGGAATTGGAAAGGATGAAGATTAAAAGTATGACAATATGGAGTCACTCAGAAAATTGAAAATTTGTTTAAAATGAAGGTAAGACAAATCACCTCAGATCATGAATAATATGCACAGGTCAAAGCATACTACCTATATGCAGATGTTCCGAGACTAAAGGTCTCTCTATTTTCTTTTGGATAGGAACATCTTCACTGAGTTTAATAGAATTTAGTTTGTGTACGTTGACTTCATAACATTAGCTGGTTTGTTTTTCCAAAGAATCACCTTCAGAATAGAATTGGATCAAACCTGGCTCACAGATCGTACCACTTGGTGTTTATCCTGACAATGGCTTGTAGCCCCAAGAAGCAAAAAGTTCACAGTGGCTGACAAGGACAGTAGCTACTTGCAGCACTGTCCTTGGGCAGTAACACCCCCAGCTATAACAAAATACCTGAGACAATAACCTTTAATGAATATCTCTAAAACTTTTTCAGGAGCAACACTGATTATATGCTCTGGCATATAATTTATATGGCATATAATTAATAAGATTTATATGCTCTGGCAAGAGAAGACAGATGGACTTCTCAAAACTCATTGCTGGTACCAACTTACCAACAGGTAACAATTTATCTGTACGTAGTCAACTGAGATCATCCCCAACATCTCTATATCCTCTGTATATGGAACCTAAGACAATCTTCCTAAATCAGGGACTTGATAAGGTATGCAGTAAATACACTCCCTGTTCTTACTGCTGTCATTAGAAGAGAATAAGAGTCCTACTTCTTAATGTACATAAACACCAAATATTCACCATACCCTGCCTTTAGGCACCTTGCCATCTTTATGTCCAGCAACCTTCCCTGTGATTGCTTGCTCAAATGCAGAAGCACAGTGATGTTTTCTGTTCTCTATTCTTAATTCCTAACATTTAACTTGCTTTTCTGACTGCTCCCAAGCCACAAGTTGACAATTCTGTGCAAGTATCAGGTTACCGGAAAGTGTCATTCACTTTCTTCCTTCTGTTATGCTTCCTCCAATTTCCTTTCAATTTTCAAGGCTTTTCAGACACTTACATGGTGCATAAACTTCAGCTATACAATTCCATTAAAATGGAAAGCCAGTTGAACATAACTTTATAAGGGCCACTAGACATTAACATTAAACTCCTTATTCATCACGACTGCTGTTTATCAATCAGTGTAAATTCACACAAGAAAAAAAATGGCTCATGAATTTATGGCAGCCTCTCTAGGCTGAATATCAAAGGATCATCCACAGGAGAACACCCTTATAACAAGGAAGCCAGAAAGATTTTCATTTTTAAGCCACAGAAGCGAGGCGACCACTCACAAACCAGATGTAACAGAAGATATGTTTCATATCAAGTTTATCACAACAGATCAGACAAATGCTTTAACACTGTGGCAGAGCAGCTCTCTCCATCCTCCCTTACAACCTTAAATGTAGAGACAAGGAACGAAAAAGGGGTCAAGGCTGGAGCCAGTTTATATTGAGACAGGGAAGACAGTATCCGCAGGGAGTGAAATACAGGAACACGTGTGAAGTTGGCACACCAAATCCAGCATTTCATCAAATCGAGAAGCAACTCCAAGCTTATGACTGCCTTTGTGTAAGTAAACACATCGATGCAAAGACCAGATCATAGCACAAGAGGGCAGCAGAGAAAGGAAAACAGACCTTAACCCCTCCTCATCCCTGCCTCGCCCCAGCTCACCAACCCTCAAACATCAAGAAACAATGTTCGACAAGGTAACCTTACTAAAAAGAGCTACAACGCTCACATTTCTGAGAAAGAATTAATGATTAAAAATCACAAAGTTGACTTTTTCAATACAAACTAAGATACTTTAGGGTTCAGTGAACTCCCTTTCTTAGGAGGAAAATCCAACATTTAGCTGACAACGGCTCAAACTCAGCGAAACAGATCGGATCAGTCCTGAAGATATTTTTCTTTGATTAAGAGGATAACATCTGCACAAACACTACTGATTCTGATAGGTTCAGACAATGTGCACTTGCTAATGGTGAGGCCAATTTTAAATTCAGTATCTGTAAGGAAGGAACCTGGAAGTTTCCTCAATAATTTGCTCCCTCCCACACACAGGATCTCTTTTTTCAAGGATGCCTAGGCATGGAGTGTATAAATACACCAGTGAATCAAGTCAACACAGCAAGAAACATCTGGCTTACCTGCTGGTATATTAAAAGCAACACAGAGAAAACTAAAGGCTCTTTGCCTGGGTTTTGTAAGCAACGAACACACAGGAAAGCCAAAACCTCCATCACAATTTACTCCGCCACTCAAACATACTCTGTGATAAGACTGAACATTGTTGCAACATGGTGGGGTTGGGATTTTGGGGGTTTTTTTGAGTAAGAGTTCCTTTTATGGAAAACTGGCATTTTTAAGCAAGAATATCTTGACATCAAATTTACTTAAACTGAAAATAGGCATAAACCTACCTACAAAGTTTTAAAAGAGCTTGTTTGTTCCATGTTGTCTTTTGTAGGCATACCTCAAATACCATCTACTTAGTAATTTCTACTTCCTCTTCCTATATTAATTTCTTTCCCAATCTTAATTTACTCCCTCTTCATTCATTCTTCCACTCTCTTTTTCTTCTACCCTTCTTCCCTCCTTTATATAAAGCCAGTTTAATGGTGCACGACACTTACAACTCTTCTGCATGAACACCACAGAGGACAAAGCATTGGCAAAAAATTGTCACAGGTCCTTTAATACTCAGAAAAGCACTACAATTATTCCCAGTTGCCACTGCACTCTGTTTGTATAAAAGGTTAAACATGGCACGTTACCAGTACATAAACCTTTGCTGTTGGGATACTGAACAGCTAGGGAGAACCCGTATCATTGCTAGCTTCTCAGCTAAATACAGCCTGTTAATCACAAACTGGCAAAAGCCATTCATATTTTAGACTCTGCTCGTGAAAGCTCAGGAACATCAATGCCACACTGTATCATTAGGATAAGTATCACTTGAAAACAAATATACATACAAATCACAAACAGAAAAATTTACAGGCTCTTTTCTACCCCTGGAAGATTTACACATCCCTTCTAACAGTTTGTAACATAATTTGTCTCTGACAGCAATTATGAGTTGCAGCGCAAAGAAACAGCTAATTTTTGCAAGCAAACAGCTGGCCCAAAGTCAGCCCAGAGCTAGAAGAGGAGGCAGGGAGCCGATGGACGGGGTAGGAAGAGATGGGACGGCTCAGTAGTCTGGATCCCTCCCTCAGAGTCATCACTAAACCTGCCCTGTGAGGGGCTGGGTGCTGCAGGGGCACCCTTCCTGTGACACAGAGCACTGCTGCTCTCCTGGCAGTGGAGCACTCGGACAATTTCTGAAATATTAACCTAGGACCTGCAGCTGAATGATACTTCCGAGAATTCCTTATTGGCTTACTGCGTCCCTTCTTGGTGGGCACATCATTTTTGCTTGAACTCTCAGTCTCTTCAGGTGTCCCATGTTCTGTTAGACAGCTGCTACACTCTACTCCCCCCCTCCTAGTTTTCCCAGTCCCTAGCTTTGCAGGAATATTTTAGACAAATGTACATGATGAAGTTTTGTGTGGTGAGACTAGCTTCAGAAATTGCTGTTCTTTCCCCCATCCACATCCACTCTTTCAACTCACTCAATCCCAGCCCTTCACCACTGTCTCAGCTAGGCAACTGTAACTGCAACTGCTCTTCAAACCTGAAATGATTCAGGTTAAAAACAGCCTTGGGGGGCTCTTTCCATTGTGTGGTTTACACCATGGCCCTACAAAGAGCCGAACAAATACCAGGCAACAACCTGACCTGGCAGTAAGAATTTTTTATGGCACTGAAGAACAAAGTACTGGGTACCTATTGCCTCAAGCTCCTTTTCCACCTGTGTTTCACCAGGGCAGGGCTGGCTTAAACTGTTCCCACTTCTGCCCCCTACGAGCCTCCAACAGTTGCATTTTTGGGGGGAGTTGGGGGGGTAGGGGAGAGCAAGGAGGCAAGTTATATTTGATCTGGGTCAGTTCTCTGACCCAAACACATGCACTGCACCATCACCTGAACTTGCACGACAGACATGAACTAGCATGACAGCAGAAGCAGCCAGAGGATGGGAACAGGAATCAAGCATCAGGAGAACGACAAGCCCAGTCAGCTCAAGGAGCTCCAGTTGTGGCAAGATCACCACCCTGACCCCATGCCCGTGGCACCTGCACCAGGTTGGGCTGCTTGCTGCAGCACTCGGCACAAACACAGACAAGAACCTCACCCAGATTTGGTAATCACTAACCAACAACTGCCTTTAAAATATGTCCTCCTTAAGCACCAATGTTCTGCATCATAAGACTTTCCTTAAAAAGATGTTGTACAAGGCAAACTCAGAAGTAGACTGGGCTGGGAATTTTTCAGTGAAATGTTTTTCCACTGGAGGATAACAATTTGTTGAAACTGAAACTTTTCTTTGCAACTTTCACTGAAACAGAACAAAACATTAAACAGAGTCCATTTCTCAGGTCAAGGATGGAATTGCTATTAAAACCAAGAGCGTGCGCGCAGGAGGAGAGCAGACAGCAGATTTCTGGGATGGGCATTCACCAGGGAAGTGACTCCTGGAGCTGGGGCCCAATCCTCGCTCTCCTGATTCGGCTTCTACATTTGGATGTACTCCACAAGGTACCAGAGGAGATGCCTACGCAACAGGGTATTGACTGCTACGGATCAGTCTCTCTCTCTTTCTTGAGGGTTTTTTATTAAAATAGTTGAAAGTTTTCAACATCATTTCAGTATGACACAGGGGAAAAAAAGATCAAAATTGAAAAAATGACACTTCTGTGGGATGGGGAAATATTTTCTAGCTAGCTCTATCTGGTTCTCGTAAGATTTATCTCAGTGTTTGAGACAATTCTCTGGAAAATTTCCCAGTCTGAAGCATTTGCCTATTTAGCCCTTAAGTAAAATTCAGTGGGCAGCACAGTGATGAAGGGCAGATGAAGAGCAGCAGAGGTATACAGCAAACAGTAAATCCCTTTATGGAATAAAAGAAACTGTAGGTTGAAAAGTCAATGGGAGAACAAAAAAATGGATAATCATCTCATTTAAACTTCTCTGTCTATGAAAGTTTCTGTATGAGTACTGATCCATCAATAACCCATTTCACAGTCAAAAGCACCCAAGGTGTTTTCCCAGCCCCCACAGATCTCCTTATTTTCCACCAAATACCAACACAACTAATTCACTTAAGTGAAATTGCTCTGCACTAGTAGATACCAGCAGTCACACGACTTTGGATAATTCATACTCAGTTTTTAAGTTAAAGGAATGATGATTTATGCTTTAAAATATAGGATAAACATAATTTAAACTCCAAATGTTTAAGACAAATATTTAGCTCCATACATACTATTTTATAATTGTCACACCAGGTTATGATTAAAATTGTGGTTCTTTCTGTTGCTCTACTTGCATGTTGCTTACCTACAAGAAATTATTCAGACATGTGACCAGCTACCATTGCACAGTTCACATACATGCAGCGTACACATGCCTCAATCCTATTAACCCTAGAGATGGACAATTAAAAAATTCATGTGAATGTGTCAGTCATACTCTTTTACTGCCTGTCCAACAGGTAGTACTGGACTAGTTAGAGTGACCCAAAGTATTAGGACTACACTGCTAAATAAACAAAAAAAATCCCCAGTGAAAAATAAACCCGATGTTTAACATTAGATTGCTGAAGGTGGCAGAGTTTTTCTGTGTAGCCAATGTAATTTCAAAACCAACATTTTTTCCTTTAAGCACTGTCACTAGGCCCAGACACAGTCTACAAATGGTGTTACATAGAAACTTGTTCTTTTAGTTTAATACTTAGTGCAGAAAGGTTACATTCACACTTTTATAATTATTTCTAACAGATGTTTTTGAGATCTCTCTCTCTAAGCTGGCTGGGGATGTGAGTTTTTAAAGGGATATACTGAAGTGTTGTTACAGGGGAATTTTTAAAACAGCACAGCATCGACCTAGCTTGAATTCCACGCTCTGAATGCTATTGCAACAACAGCTGCAGAAATAGCAATCTGGTGCTAATTACCAACTTTATTTTTTGCATCCTTTTGACACTATGGCGTTTTTGCAGCTCCAAATTCCCCTTTTCACCACACCCAAGTTAATGGATATAAATAACCAGCTAAAAACTGGTGATGTTGATAGGTTCTAGCACATGCAGGAGTCAGACAGTGATTAGATCTCAGACTTCTGACACAGAAAATCATACCAAATGTGGCCCACTCTTTTATTTTTTACAGATTTAATAAATTCTAGCTGCTTTGCAACATAACAATCATGGAACCAGCTTCCCTGTTACTCTGTATTTATCACTTATTTTGCACTGTATAGCTTTTAATTCCTACCTTACCATGTACAATGTAAATGGAGAGAATATGTCCTCGGTGGCAAAACAGAGGCACCACTGCCAACATTTCTCAAAAAAGCACGTCTTAGTGTCTGGTGTTAGAAGTACAGCAAACTGGCTAATTTCACCTGGCAAAGAGAACACTACTTAGGCTTATCTATTGCAGCAACATTTGTTTCTGCCCTAAAAATTAACAAACAGAGGAGGTGGCCCCAAGCAAGCCAAAGCAGACACCAGATGGAGATGATGCTTTTGGCACCTCCCCACTACCAGTGTGCCAAGGACTCAATGAGGCAGGCTCAGGAAATAATCCAGTGGGATTGCCTTTCCTGCTTCCATGAATTGCGTTCTCCATAGAGGCAGCATCAACAAATATATGCAATCAGACACCACTTTTGGTCTCAGCAGAGTAAAAAGGGAGGCCGAGCAGCATGAGGGAGCTGTGCTGGGTGTGCATCTCGGGCCTTGGCAGTTAAGGGAACAGTACCTCACCAGTATGATGTAGCATTCTGTTCCTTTGGAGGTAGCAAGGGGAGAAGGACTGCTGTCTTGTCACAAATTTCCATTTTTCACATATGTTATTTGCCACTGTCATAGTGAGCTCAAGCCACACACTCTCAAAAATTAGCAATATGATTTAGTCATTTCTACAAATAATCAGTTCTCTGCTGGTATGACCATTTCATCTAATATTGTTAACTAAAGCCTCTGGAAAGACTATTGCAAAACAATCAATTTCATTATCTCTGGGAGTAACCAAGACACAGGTCTTGGATGGTTCTACCAAGAAAAGGTCACAGTCAAAGACCTTGCACTCAGTAGAGGCAACAGAACAAATTATTCTACATCAACTGCTCCTTTGTAACCTACTGCTCACTAAAGGCAGGCTTATCTGATGGCAACTGCTCCTGCACATGCCTCTAGTCTGAAGACTACAGCAGCTTACCTCCCGATGAAAGAAAGGTAGAACGTCTCACTGCCTGAGGGCTTGTTTCTGTTGCAGCGTTCAGAACATGAAAGTACTTAGGTTCAGGGGTTTCTTAGATTTTAGTAAATACAGACAGGCTTGACAGACTGGTGTACTGGTATAAATGCAGTGCACATTTCTTGACTCCTGTAAGCTGATATGAAAAAAGAAAATAAAGTTTTACAACTTGGGATTTCAAGTTCCACAATTTTAAACTGCCCTGCTTGGTACTACTTCATGAAAATTCTGGCCTCAAGCAGCAATGAATTCTATTCTGCTTGTATCTGTATCACTATGGTTAAAAGTCTAACTGGGCAATGAGCTGCTAAGACAACTTTGCAGGACAAAACTTAGCAAATAGCCCCTCAGCAGGGTATCACAGTAAGGACATGGGTATTTGGGAAGTCTCCAACAGTTAACGAAACATGCTGTATCCCACAATCTCAGGCTGAAGTGCCTGAAGTGCTGCATACTTGGCTTTGCAGGGACCCTTAACTGACTTTCCAATTCAGCTAAAGCAGCCCCATGAAGTGTCAATGGCAGTCACCCTTACACTTCTCCTTTAAACTGTGCTCCTCACACCTGACTCGTGGTGGTTCTTCTGTTTCCATTTACTTCTTCCATCCCCAGCAGCAGGCAACTTCCTCACATAACTCTGTCTAGCTCTCGCAAACCAATTCCCAGACTACAGTCTCCAGCCTTCCAACCTCCTATAATATCTGGCCCTTTAGCACAAAAGAGAGAAGAGCAGCAGATTCATGAGTTGGTAAGTGCATCACACCATAAGTAGTGTCACTCTTGTAGTAGCCTGCAGTCTCACGCATACCTCCTCTAGCCTCTTGGAGACGTCAGTATGTCAAAACCTGTTACACATCGCATGCAGAAGTCTACCGACTCCGATACTACCACATTTTTTCCTCATCTGGAGCACTGGAGTAAATTCTTCTGTTCCTCTCTCCTGTCAATTCCCTTAGAAAATATTAAAACATGATTGGCACAATATATTAGATGACTGAAATAAACACACAGCAGACTTTGCTGTGGACCAGTCATGGGACGTGATTATACAAGATCAGGGGCAACGTCAACCACCTTCACTGAAAGCAGAGGGATCAGACCTCAGTGAGAGCTGCAGGCGCTCCATGCCATAAGAGAACATACAGAGTATGACATATAGCCATATGCGGCAGCCAGATGAGGAGACACCAGCAGATGGTGCCCCAGAACAGGTACTGTATCATCTCCTGGGGTTTGCTGAGCACCGCACACCAGCTCAACCTCAGCAGAAATGGCTTCCTCTGCACAGTGCTCTGCACGGTGCTCTTACTGTTTCATGTCCCTGAAAGTCAGGAGCAAACAATTTCAGTTTCTATAATTATCAATTTCCAAAGTACCAATTCACTTAATTTAAAAAATACTTTTATTAAAAAAATTATTCACAGGAAAAGCTTACAAACAGCAAAGTTCCTTTACAAGAAATCCTTCAGAGAATATGACTAATGTACCTGTAATTTTTAAATATAATAAAACACTGAGTCAAATCCTACTCATTTTCTTACTCTGATTTTTTTCTTTTGTTGTTTTCTCTTTACAATCTTTCAATCATTCTCTGGATGGAAAAAAACATCAGCTTAGTTTCTGAATACAAGTAAAAGTCCTTTCATTTCTGCTTAGAATTCAGGATTCTCACAAGTGCTGCAGCACAAGAGGCCCCACGCACCCCTGTATAGCAGCAAGAGAAATGCTTTTCATTTTCAGTGCACTGTGTGGTACATCTGGAGTTCTCTCACATCCAATGAGCTTGATCTTGCTGTTCGGGTTTTTTTTTCTCTCTACTGCTATTGATTTGCAGAGCATATCCAGACACACATGGATTTAAAATGAATGTTTGGACCTTTGTGTGTATATATTGACAAGAAAGGGGCAAACTATTTTTAATGTCAGTCACTGCTTGTGTGCATGCAAAGGAATTCATGTGTGAGCTCCTAAACACAGGCACAATGACAGTCACCCAAAGTATATTTTAGCATGTTTTAAAATCCTTAACATTAGTACTCTCCACTTCCTCAACATTTTAGGCATTCCATGTTATTGTGCAAACACTTAATTGCATAGAAAAAGGAATACTAAAATAATATTAACATGAAAAAGGAAAGAACTCAAATGTTATTGACTGCCAGATTCTTTCTTGTGCAGACATGCTGTAGGGACTTCAAGCCTGTATTTTCTGAGAACGGACACATTCATTGAATAATAGCAACCCACTCCATCTCCTAGGATTTGTCACAGCCAATCAGTATTTCAGTTTTGACACCCAGACCCCTCATGCCAGAGCCAGAGCCCTTCCCAGTACCAGGCTTCTGCCCAGCTACATCCTCTGCCCTCCCCACAGCCTTAGGTGGCCCCAGACACAACGTCTCCCCTTGCTTGGAGCCAGTTGCCTCCTGCCTCACTCTGTCCCCCAGCACCCTACAGGCATCCCTCCAAGTCTGTTCTCCCCGTTGCTCTTGCATCGTTTCCTCTTATTACAGAGCATCAAGAATAAGAAGCTACAAGAAGCTACCTGTACAACATAAATGTCAGATAATGTTAGTGTTGAACTCAGCAAAAAGTAAAAACGCAACTCCTTTTTTAGCAGTGGCTAAACTACATGGCAACGGCATTGGTTCATTTTCCTCCCTTCATTATGTGTTTGGTAAACACAGAGAAAGATTATTTCTTTTCACTTTTGTGATTTCCAGTTTTAATATTAAGTTAGATGGGTTAGGTTATTTTAAGTTCCCCATAAATAAAATAATAATCCTCAGGGGAAAATGAGTGAGAAAGTTAACATGTGTACATCTATGGAGTTATTAATGATGCTTTTGCTAACATTTCTGTTGCACATTTATGCTTCCTGTTTAACATCGGAAATTTGTCTCCCCCAGATCTTAGTTTCAACTCTTGGTCTTTTTCTTAGGCATTTAAATGGAACCTTTTGACATTTTTGTTTAGCCATGTATAACTAAGATTTGTGGAGGCACAGTAATAATAGTGCTCTATGAGATATATCATAAAATATACGTCTCATAAAATATTCCTCCAGTTTATCTGAATGTAGCATCTAAATGTATAGATTTTCATAGATACCAGACTTTATTATACTTCAGGCATTAACTGGAGAAATAAGTCTTGCAGAGACATTTAACAAAGGGATTTCCCCTTTCCTTCTCTAGGCACCAACCATACATACAACAGATAGAAGCAATCACTTACACAACCCCTGTGTGTAATGTCAACTCTCATTAAATCAACAGGATTTGACAAACAGTATCTTGCGAGGAAAGTGCATAATTTTGCTTGCTAAGACTATGATCTGACATTTGGACTGTGGTGCTTTTCTTCCTCTTTTTAAACTATGACTACGTGGACTCTCCCATGTAACAGTTCATGAAAAACAGTTTAATAGTTGTGAGTAAACTATTTACTGCCTCACAAGCAACACAGTAACCACTTGTAAAATTTTGCATGGATAAAGAAACCAGTTTTAAGGAAAAATCATTTAGCCATATAATAGAAAATGCTCTGAAAGCAATGTGATTAACACAAGACCTAGGTTGGGAAGGCAGCAGAAGTGCATCTCTAGCCAACAGTCCCTGAATGAGGTATTAAGTTGTCAGTTTGAAAATGTCCTCTGATGGTCTGAAGATGGATCTATACAATTAGCTGAACAGGTACAGCATGGGTGGCTTCAGTGGACACAAGAAACTTGCAGCACACTCAGCAGAGTTATTCTGCGTATACGTAAAATTATGCAAGTACTCCTGGTAGTCAAAAATTGTCTCAAGATAATGCTGCCAAGCTAGAAAACCCACCTCCTTCTCTCCATCTTCACTGCAAGTCTCAGGGCATTGTCTTGAAAAAGACAGTGCAGACTTCATGCTACCAGCTTTCAAGCTGAGCCATAATGAGTGCAAGAGAAAGAGACCAACAACAGACCTTCAGATCTGCAACCCTTATGGTAAAAGCAGTGAAGTAATTTCAAATATGAAGTGTCACTGTAAAACTTTTCTGAGACACAATACTCATTTTTTGCACCCCTTCTGCATTACAAGTCTTCATTAAACTATCCCATGCCCTCCCTTTGTTTTGGGATATGGACTAGAATTTAACCTTGCATCTTGACAGATGCATCCCTGATTCCTACTAAAGAATTGTTTATAGGATTATGCAAACTTCTACACATCAGAAGATGATCACTGAAAGATCACTGCCTAGTTGCTAAAGCAGTAAGGCGGTGCAACCAGGATAACCAACCACATCTTAGACACTGGTGTCTAAAATCCATTTTTACTATGGCAATCCGGGAGTTAAATGTAATAAAATAATAAAATTAATTTGGGAATGAAAGGAGATATCCCCTCCATAGACAAGGAGTGTATTTTTTCAGAACTACATATCACCCTTACTACTATCATTAAGCCAAAGTGCATTATTTTATCACCAATTCCATTGGGAAAAAACCTAGAGCCAAAATTGGGAGATATTTCCAAGATAAGTGCCCCAAAGCTGTACATCAAAATGAAGCAACTCATCAATGCAAAATACTTCTTGGTTTCTGTGAGATCAGGATTAGGACTGGATTATTCAGAAGTAGGCACAAATTTCCTGCAAAATGTAGTGGTGAAATTTCACTCTCATTTACTCATGAGGAAGATTAAAGCAGGAGTCAGCAACTTCCCCAGGTAATGGGGGAGGCAGTGTCATAGCTAGAATGACAACATGGGAGTCTCTAAACCACATCCCTGCTTAAGGTCATACTTCACCACACCAGGTAATCCTGCAAAAACCTATCAGGATCGGATAGAAAGGAAGAAATTAATATACAGTCATCTAGGAGAAAAGGAAGAGTTAGACTATATACCCTACTAAATTGGCAGGAGAGGAAAAACCCTGAATTACCACAAGCAAGGATATACCATACACCATAGGGGGAAACCCCTATGTTCTATGTATGAATCACATTTGTTAATAATGAAATTATAACCCAAACCACAAAAGGTATTCTGCATTCATCCTGACTTTTTTTTATTAAAAAGCTAGGAAATGAGGTCAAAATTGCTATTGCTTCTCACACTGTAAGTGAAATCTGTCTCAATGACACAGACTTTGTACATTAAGTTTGTGAGACACTGGGAAATCAGTTTTATCATGGGAAGATAACCTAGGATTTGGAATAATAAGTATTTGCAATGAAACAAAATTTTAGACAGATGGTTTTCTTGGTGCTTAAGTCAAGGATAGCCATTTGGCGTAAAATAAATGAGAAAAACCCCCACTAAACCAACTCAAAAAACTTTCATTGTACTAGAGCTACCTACATTACCTGCATCAGAAGCCCTTGGTCCTTCTCTTTCTTTTGTTTCTTGTCTCACATTCGGTTGGAAAGCCGCAGGAACCATCACTCCCTGTGGTCCCTATATACCAACATAATTTAAGTTGTGGTTTATTTGCAACACAAAGGGGAGTATCTCAAAACTCTGAAATAGTTTTATTTAAAATTGCTCATGAAGGCAGCTGCAGAGAAAACCTGCAATCCACTACACCATGAACAGTCAAGCTAGCCTTCATCTGTCATGGTAGTGGCTAGGATTCAAAGTGATGCTTTTATCTTTGGAAAGTGTAGCCTACGAAATCATAGAACCTGTCTCCATCCTCCTGTTAAAACATCTCACCTGCATGTTGCATTCCATACTCGCACCATATGCATATCTACTTTCTAAATGAGCCTCCTGAAATTACAGTCATTAAATAGTGTGAGATATGCTACAATGTTTTATTTCACAGACAAATGCACTCAATTTTAAGCACTGAAAGATTCAAGCTGAGACTCACCACCTGAAATGTGATCCAAATTTCCACTATGTATCATTTCAGTTACCACTATTTCAAATATCATTTCAAATATCCACTACCTTACCACTTTAATTATTTCAACACATACCAATTACCACTGTCCTGTGCATTATCAACTGGAATTTCTCAACTGACATGGTTCAGCCCCAGCTGCAGCTGAGCACCACGTGGCTGCTCACTCACTGCTCCCCCAGTGGGATGGGGAGAATGGAAAAACAAAGGCAAAGCCTCATGGATTGGGATAAGGACAGTTTACTGGGACAGCAAGGGAGAGGGAAACAATCAACAACAGTACTGATAACAGAACGTTTGCAATGGGTGATAACAGAAAACAATTCACCAATCCGACAACCAACCAACTGGATGCTCAGCCCACACTCAGACTGTCCCGGAGCCATGCTGAACCCGCCCCTCCCCGACTAGCCCCCGTTTATGGTGAGCATGACATCACATGGTATGGTATGGAATAGCCCCCTGGCCAGCGTGGCTCACCTGTCCTGGCTCCTTGTGAAAATTACTCTATTCTAACCAGAACCAGGACATCAACATAACAGGGTTCTTCAGTGAATCTGGCAACATGGTCAAAGACTAGGTTTAAAAAGCAGAAAGGCGGTCAACTCTCCTTAAAATCTGAAGCCTCAACCAGCATTTTTAAAGTAATGACACTTTTCGTTTTGGGTTAAATGCAAAAAAAAAAAAAAAAAATTTAAAAAAAAAAATAAAAAATCTACCATGACCTTTTGTAACTTCTGCATAGATGTCACATAGTGCCTCAAAAAAGCATGCTGAAGACATCTCTCTTACTACTCTATTTTCTACAGCAGTTGAGTCCCGTTTCACAACACAGAATCACAATTGTTCCGACATGACAGTCACTTTTGATGTTTTTGGCAGCAGCAATTGCAGTAAGAATTTTACTATTACACCAACAAAAATGGAAGAAAAGAGGTGCAGTATTAGGACAAATCGTAAAACTCAATGGCTCATTTTCACACCTCCTAAAAACCCAGGGAATGGGAATCTTGGGTTAAAAAAGTCAGAGAATCCTCTTGCCATCCTCCAGATGTTGGCATCCTAACAAGTGACACCTTCCCAAGAACTCCTTTCTTCCTTCCACTACATATGCTTCTTGCCTCTGCCTCTTTCTTTTAGGAAACAGTCAGCTCATTTCATCCATAAATGTTCTCATTTTCTTGAATGCTTATTATATTGAGATTTTTATGTGTAATATTATCAGGTAATATCAACTCCCTTTTTCAAAGGGTGTAATCACTTGCCTCTGCCATCAAGGGAAGTAATTTTCAGCCATAATGTTTTTTACTGACTCAGAACACCAAAACTAAAGACATCTCACCAGAAAGGGAAGAAAATCACCCGCAAATACGTATGATTCTATCCCCTTCAATCTTCAGATGGATTCTTTAGTGCTAACAATGGCTAAGTCCCACACTCCATAACCAATTACAGTATCCTGACAGGATTAGGAAGAACCATCAGCATTAAAACTCCTTTTAAAACAGTGGAAATAAAAATCTGATGGTAATTTCACATCAAAATATGATAAATAAATAAATCACACTAAATATAATCACAAAATCTTTTGAACACATGTTTCACAGAGGTAATGTTTCATTTCCTTCTGGAAATGTCAAGAGCTTTCTCTGGGGCACTCAAAGGCTGAGGCTGATCAAAGCCTCCCATTTTGCACAGAAAGCTGATTACCAGAAAAGGCTTCTGCAAAGTAAGGATTATGAGCCAGCAGCAAAAATCTGCTACTTTATTTTAGTACCTGACTCAAATCTTTACACCTCAATTTAGGCACAAATGGCTCGCGTTAGATCACTCTGTTCATTACAGGCCAAAAAAAAGAATGGTTTGCAATAAAAAGATTATATAAATTTGGCGTAAAATCATAGCAAATGATTTCCTAGAGTCAAAATAATTACAATATTGCTTGTTCACTTCTCTTCCTCTAGCCTTGGTCTGAGACAATTGCACTGAAAAGTCCTTTTATTATTACTGTGATAATGCACGTTAGCTGTTTCACACACTGAACACCTAAGGTGTAACTATCCCTACGCAAAATCCTGAAGCGTCCAAAATATTTACATCCTATTTGTATTTGCAACATTAATGGGCTATAAGCTGCATCAGATTAAAGTCCTTTGCTTTGCCATTTTCCACAGGTGGAAGGTGCATTTATGCTATCTGTTTTCACTGTATTTTTTTTTTTTGTCCATCCCGTTCTCCTCTCCCACCCTGGTTTCTCTTCTGTGCAGCATTGCCTTTCAGAAAGCAACACCTTAACATTTGGATGTAAATGTCAGGTCCATTCCATTGACAGCTCTTCCCATACACAAAAGCATGATTAGGTGATTACAGTCTAGTAAGCTGTAGTCATTTTTATACTTGTTTCTGTGACTGGTACTCTCTGTGGTTAAAAAGGGAACTTTTCACTGATCACACATTCACTGTTCCCCACTTGATCTCATGGAAGCCAGCCTTTCGCAGGTGTTGTACTACTGATATACTAACACTAAAGAGCAAATCCAAAAGATGGTTTTCTTAAAGCCATCTTTAAAATTGAATAGGCACAAAATGACATGTTCAAGGGCCTCTCTGCTCCTATTAATTTATATCAAACCCTTTATATTACTAAAACTTTTAAACTTGGATCTGAACAGGGTGGGGTGACAAAACGCTTACTCTCTCACGCATTTGGTTATGGAATATATGACTGAAGTTGCTATGATGCATTTGCCAACAATAAATCACTGTCAATCTTTCCTTCAGCAAGATATGGAAAGTAAAAAGTACAGTAATTTGAATAATGGTGGGAAGACCAATACCCAAGCAAATTTCTCCATTGCTTTTGCTTCCACTGCCAAATTTGTCAATAAGAAAGTCCAGAAACCAAGTGAGAAGTCAGCACTAAAATTTCAACCTTGCTTTCCACATTATAGTCTACTGACCTTCATATCTAGCAATTAAAATGGAGAATCACCCAAGATAAGTCTAGGCTTTGTGCAACGCTTGTATGCAATTTAAACTTGTCCTTTGTGGTTTAATAGACTGCTCATATTCTATCACGATTGCAGAAATAGAGCAAGAAGAGAATAAACTCTAATCAGATCATTGTGGTCCCTTCGAAAACCTCTAACTACATGATCAAAGTTTCAATTTCCTGCACTTTTTATTACTGATGAGCAAAAGTAAATGCTAATATACAGATATAATGAGGTCACAGACCAAATGATTTTATGGTATTTTGTTACAGTAGCCCACTTTCCTCAGATTATAATCCATTGCTTCAGAAAAGTGCAGTTTCTCCTGTAAAAAATCAGTCATATACTTTCTGCTACTATGCTGTTCAGTCTTGCCTCTGAAAACTGTTTTCAGAGCTGCAGAAATGTAAAAAAAAAAATCTTTCCCAAACTCCAGAACACTTAGATGTGCAAGACTTAACACCTGAACCCTACTGAATGCAAGTTTGCTAGGAAATGTTATTATCCATCATTACTTAGGAGCATGTTTAAGAGCAGCGTAATAAACCAGTAGCTTCTCTCCTCCCACATTTATAAAGTTAACACAAAGGATTTAGATTTCTCATTATACCTGGGCATTATTATAGCAAGAATAACAAAATATTAGTGCGCGCATTTAAATAGAAAACGTGTTTTAGGTCTGAAGTGTTTCTCATCTCCCTTGCAATTTTGGCAGATAAGTAGTTTCCACTGATTTGGAATTTAATAGTCCCAGTCTCCTAACTGACTTAGTACCATTGAAACTTACTCCCCACACTCCCACACAAATGTTGGAAAAACTCATTTCCACCAAGATCCACCAATTTTTCAGGGCATTTTATGATGCTCTTTAGGCACTAAAGAGAAGAATTACACTACAGTTTCTGATTTCCCCATTTAGACTGAGAGATGGGCATGGGCTGATATGGGTGCTATACTAATCGTCCAGATCACAACCTAGCTAGAATGCACAGCATCTCCTTTCCAGCCCACGCAACTGCATTTCCTTTCTGAGAAAACCAAGGTAGAGGAGGGAAGGTGACGCACATACAGGTCTTGCATGGGTACAGAGTCATGATGTGGTTGGGGCAGACATGCAGATCTAGGGGCATGCGCTCTTTTACAATTACCACAGGGCTTGAATTATGAAATAGACTGTTACTATGCTACAATGTATAATTTTTATTTTCTGTTTCGTTGTATTTTTTTCATATATTTCCTGCTTTCCTCAGAATTAGGTGCAGAACAAATCCTAGATACTGCTATCTTGACTAGATGAATCATTTGGTAAAAGCCTTCTTTTAGGCATTCATATCCATAAGGACACCTTTTCCTCTAGCTCAGCCCCAAAGCGCTCTCCCTTTGTTTGCGCAAAGTTCATAAAAAACACTATGCACAGATAACCTAGCTATTCCTCATCCATCTCTGCTTGACACAAGTGTTTTGTTTCTTTATGTACAGAAAAAAAATAATCACAAAATCAGTTGATTTGGCATAAGGTCATCAGCAACAAAACACTTGCATTGAGCTTATGGATTTTAAATGAACTAGATACGGAACCATTGTGTCTAATATGAACAAATGCAGAGCAAACTCATAAAAACTGTTATCTACATAGGGAAAAATATTTTTAATAGTAATAAAGCACTGCAGACATATATGAAATTCAGCTTGTCCATGACAGTATTTGTGTTAGAACCAAAGATGGCTTTGCTCCATCCATGTCAGTAATGAAATGATTTTCAACATGAGTGAAAGTGAAAGAACCAGGAACACTCCTTAGCTCTGAATTAGCCACTGACACCCACAGAGGATTTTCCTAGCAAAAGATATTTTTTCTTTGGTTTTATGTTCAAATTTGTGTCGTGCCAGGTCACTAGTATGGAAATTTGCCCTTGTAATCACTATTAAATTTGCATTTTTATTCATTATTTCTGTGGTGTATCCCTTAAAATTCCCCCTCTTAAGACTGCAGCAAATTGCAACTTTTAGTTGGTTTTGGGGTTTTTTTTAAAGTTGATTAATTAATTTATCTACTACAAGAGGACTAGGACACTACCGTAAATCTCATGTTGACTTTGGGACAAAATGGATATACTTGCAAGACAGAATTTTACATACATCTATGCTAAGTGCCACCTCATTTGATCCAGCATCCTTGTTTCCCGGACCCACGTCGTTAATAAATAATAATGAATAAAAGGCAGCATATTTGTTTTTAAAGGAATAAAATTACTACTAGAGTTATAAACTTGTCTAATGGCTTTATGAAACTATGTAAGCTTTTGATACCCACAACATCTTGTGGCAAGGAGTTCCTCTGCTTAACTACACCAAGATGGAAGAAGGAAACCTTCATTTCATTTGGAACACAGTATCTCAGCTTGTTTCACTGTTTATTTCTCAACTAAAGAAATATTCCCTTTTTACCTTCTGTCAACTCGCTAAGTTTATAGGCCTCTAAAACCTTTCCTCATTTACATTTCTACCAGAGTTTGAGTCTACTGAGCCGTCTCTTGCATTTTCATTCCATTGGTCATCTGCATTGCCATTATCTGTGTCCAGATATGGGGCCAGAACAACACACACACTACTGAAGTTGTGGGCACACCTCAGATTTACACAGCAGTTTCGGTCTCCTTTCCTAGTAATACCTAGCATTCTGCTTTTTGATTAATAATGGGTATTGAGGTGAAATTCAAACTGAACTACTCCATTGCCAAGATAGCCTTCCCGAGTGGCACGAGCTATATTTTACCCATGTAAGATTAGGACAATTTCTCAAATCCTCCTTAGTTTTAGGCCACTAACGCCTAATTCAAACAAAGTTATTTTAATAGAGGACTTCCTGTTGAGTATGAGCTGAAGTCTTACTTGACATCCCCAACTGGCATCTAAATTGCCCTCTATATTCACGTAATCGGCTTAGCTATGACGCACAGGACAGATGATAGCTGGCTTCTATCTGCAGAGAGAAGGTGGAAGGCCCAACAAAGTACCTTCATTGGTGACAGCCCCATTAATCCTCAAAGGGGTCAATATGGGGCCAAATACTATTTAACATCTCACTAATGACCTGGACAATGGGGCAGAATGCACCTTCAGCATGTTTGCAGAGGATATGAAACTGGGAAGAGTGGCTGACAGACAAGATGGTTGTGCTGCTATTCAGAGGGACCTTGATGAGCTGAGGAAATTTGCCAAGAACATTAAGAAGTTCAATAAAGGGAAATGCAAAGTCCTGCAAGTGGAGAGGAATAACCCTCCCCACAGAAGAGAAGGCTCATGGGATCTTATAAAGGTGTATGAATATCTGATTTGGGAAAGGGGAAGGAGCAAAGACGACGGACCAAGACTCTTCACGATAGTGCCCAGTGACAGGCCAAGAGGCAATTGGCACAAAATGAAATACAGAAAATTCCATGTAAACACAAGGTTTTAAATTTGTATTAATTTTGTATTTTATTCAAAAAGTCAACAGTGGTCAAACACCGAAACAGGCTGCCCAGAAGGACTGTGGAGTCTCTAACCTTGAAGATACTCAAAACATGACTAGGCATGAACCTGAGCAACCTGCTTTAGTTGACGCTACCACGAGCAGGGGATTAGACTAGACAGTCCCCAGAGGTGCCTTCCAACCTCAATCATTACGTGAAAATAAACCCTACTCTAACAGCTAGCTCCTATGTAGCTACCTGCCCCTTCCTCCCATGTCATACAGCACCTGAGGTGTGAGGAAGATATTCGACAATAGAGTACTTCCTTCCACTCCAGAAGCTGTAAAGGAAGCAATTTGTTGAACACGTAGCATGCAAGGAAAATTAGCAAAGCATGAAGAAATGATATTTTTAGCCTGGGTAGAGCTACTGCATAGACTCATCTTCCTCATGGCAGCTGAAGTAAGGACATGCACAATCCTTCCCTAAGAAGTCTTAAACTCTGGTAGGGGCTCAAGATGCACTGCGTATTTATACTATTTCAACACTTCGTTCCTCTAAGAATTGATTTCAAATGCACAGAGGGAAAAAGACAACACTACCCAGCATGTTGAGACACTGGATGACAAAGACTTAGCGACCAATTTCTTCCCCAGCAAATACCATATTTAGTCACTACTGGTTTACATTCAAAAGACCCATAAGAATAAACATGGCATGGGTAGAACACTCGATGCTCATACAGCCTTCCACATTTCAGACTGAATGCACAGCAGGAACAAGTACCACCTATCTTTGAGCTTCTGAACATCTCCCTGCACGCAGGTGCACATACCCAATTCTTAGAAAGGGGCTCACACACCACTTGCCTCTTGCTAGATAAACATCTTCATTTTAAGGATGAAGACCTCTTTTCCACCATCATGCATAATGATAAGGGTGTAAATTTAATGAGGGTGGGCTTCGCTTCCTTGAAACTAAGCTGGGAGCAAGACCAACCTATCCATCACCACAGGCAAAGGCAATATTGCCCCTCCACATTGAAACAGATAACTTAGGATCATTAGTATGCCATAGTTATCAGAAGCCACAATGGAAAGCCACCTTAATGACAAATCAACTGTCTCAACAATGGTCTCATTTGTCCACAGTTCCAGCTGTGCCTAAGGGCATTTATGGTGTCACAAACACCACTCAGTTGTCTTGAACAGACCAGAAAAATTAGCAAAAACATACCTTTCAGACACCAAGAGAATATGAAGTCCCTCAAGACCACAATCAACAGGTTCACATGTAAAAAAAAAAAAAAAAAAATCTCTTTATGACTATTACATACATCATCTAACAAAAGGAGTGAAAATGGAATTCCTTTTACCTCTGCACCTGGAAAAAAGTTGAAGTGACATCACCTTTTCAGTTGTTATTTTATTACAAAAATTCCTAAAATTAGATATTAAGAAACTAGATTCACTGTCACACTTCCTTACACAGAATGACAGATTACATGATAAATGAAAGCTACACTATTCTCTCTAAATAGCAATTGTCAATTTTTTTTTGCTGAAGTAAATACCCAACTAGTTATAAAGAGTCCACCTAACTATCCTGGAGTTAGGATAACTCCAAGGAAAATTTTTCAATAACTGTGACAAGTACAGCATAAAAGTTAAGAAACACTATCTGCCTCAACTTACATCATAAATGGCTTGCATAATGGCTATAACAAGTATCACTTATCAGACCAGAAAGGAGTTTTGCAGCACCAAATAAAATAAGTATTTATGAAATACTATTAGCAAGTGAAGAAAATGTTATTTTTCATGTGCATCTAGATAAAGTCTTCATTCTAAAAGGATGCTGCTTTCATGCTGTGACTTATATTCAAAGATAACTGAAAGAAGAAAGTACACTACCCCACACAATTCTTTCAGGAATATGTGGATTAGAACTAAAGAACGAGCATCACCCAAATTAATGTTGGCACTACAATGAAAGCAAATCCTAATACTACAGAGACAAAATGCATTTCTGTGATTTCTTAATAAACCAAGGATCTGAGAAATAAACATTTGAAATAAGCCACCTATTTGACAATGACAGGTTATAGCCAGATTTTGAATGACGCAGGTACTTTTCAATTTTTAAAATCTATTTGCTTTAAGATACCACTGTGTTGCTAAGAGTTGGAGAAGCTTCACCAAAGAAAACAAGATAGTATGTGAAAGAAAATAAAAAAAAATAATAAAAAAAAGAGATGGCCTCTAATCTGCCAATTGACAATTAAACACAAGGTCTTGGAGTTACAGTGCCACATCAATGTGAGTTCAGTGTGCAGCCTATGTTAAAGTAGTAAATCTGATGTCAGAAACTATAAACAAAGTAACACAGAACAAACCAGAAAATAGTATCATGCAACTGTACAAAAAAAAAAAATCAATTATGACAAGAACAATCAAATTTCTGTTGTCCTGTACAACAAACAAGTAGGACAGGAGATACAGTCTAGAAAAGAGGCAATTCTTGTGGACCAAGTTCCACATAATTTTGAGTGTCACAGCACAGGCAGACAGGAAGACTCACTGCCTCTTCCAGTTCAAGGACTGAGAGGTAATACCATCAAACAAACCTAGCAGGAACCAGGATCAAAACAAACAAAGCCACAGTACGCAGATTTGTGGAACCTGCTAACCATTTACGCTGTGGATGCTAAGAGTTTGCGTGGCTCAAGGCAGGGCCTGGGCATACAAAGGAACCACTTCAGACTGAATAATTCCTCTGAGCTGAGAAGAGCTGGCGTTTGGGAAAGTACTCAGAGTATCATATGCCCTAAGATTCTGATTGCGGCCACCTTTGGAGAAAGAACTGAATTAAATAGACTCTTCAGCTGATAAAGCATAGCTCCAGAACTTATGGAAATGAAACTGTTATTCTCCTCCCAATGTTGTTTAGACTATTTCAAAACAAATCCTTTGTAACTTCAACAGAACTCCACTAAATTCCACAGAGTCTCTACAGACAGAAAGGTTGGCTAACAGACACAATAAGAGGCACAGAGAATCTGATCAAACGCTTCTACTGCACTAATGCTTGTAACACTCAACCAGGAATGCAGGATCTACAGGAAGTACGGGAATGTAATACTGGCCATGGGTATGACAGGAGGCAAAGTACATACATGTGGGGAAACCTCTGCCCCTCCCCAATAAATGCCACACAACCAATCTGAAGCAAGTGGGAAAAGTGAACAAAAAGAAAAGAAAATGGAATCAAGAAACTGACCTTTAAGAGAACAGGTATGTTGTCATAAAAATGACAATTCTGAGCCTTCATTACTGTCAGCCAACACTGAGGTTGTACGTCAATAGCTTTTGCCCCTATCTAGCAATGAATCTAGGCCATCTGCTTAGCATGTGCATTATCATAGCATTCAGTAAGGTAAAACAATATTCTTCGTTTGTGGTTTGTTAACATCCTGTATTGTTATATCTGACACTGGCCTTTTGACCTAGCAGGGGAATTTCAACTTTCATCTTAGTTTGCCAGTGTATATACCAGCCTCTTTCGCACTGCAAAACAGTAATGACTGAGAAATACACAACATCGAGGCCCAGAACACATATTTCTTCCTGGAAATCATAAAAGAACAAGAACTTGAAGGATCTATTCAGTTTTCCACCCATATGCCAACAAAATCAGTGGGCCAAACTCACAGAACTGTATCTCATCAGCAGTGTGTTTGTATTGGTCTCTACAGTTCCTTCCCTAAAAAGAAGTGTGAAACAAAACTAGTAGAGGTTAACACTTGTATTATTTTGTGGGTATATCAGGAACACTTTTACAAGTATGGTGTACAGTCAACTAAGAGAAAATTGGTAACTGAAGTTTTGATACTGGCAACACTTCCTATGGAGACAGCTCTTACATAATCCATTTGGATACAAAAGGGAAAAAAACAAATGGGACTAATCATCCTTGTAAATGTATGCTGGACCTACTGAAGATAGATTATACCTACACAAAAAGAAGCCATTCAAGTTCACCCAGAAATCTTGCAAACATTCAACTCTTTCCTCTGTAAATACAGCACGTGATCTTAACCTGTATTACGTCGAGTCCTAATCCTTACCCTTTATTAATCAACTAACTTTAACTCTCACAGCAATTCCTTTTCTCATTCGGACTTGCAGTCACCCCAAATTTTACTGTAAAATGAAAACACTGACTCTGAAGTTCATAACCTTAGTATGTTTACTTTCTGAAAAGTCTGCAGTCCTCCTATCCAGCCCGTATCTCCACAATCTTGAAAGTATATCATCAACCGTACTTGCTAAAGCTGACACAAGCAACATTCACCGCTCTCCGTTCATAAACAGAACCAATCACTTCATGATAGAAGGCAATCAGGTTGGTAGAGCAGGTGCCCTTTGGCAAATCTATACTGGCTCACTGCCAGTCACTTTCTTGTCCTTCAAGTCCCCAAAGACTTGCTCTGTAACTTCCCCAGGGGCTGTGGTGACACTGACCTCAAGTTCTTCAGATCCTTCCACTCATCCTTTGTTTTTGTTGTTGCTCTTGCTTGTTACTAGTCAGTGGAGATAAACAATCACCATGATCTTTGGTTGCATGAATTTCATATACCAACAGAAATGAGTAATCAAAACACACTGCGGTCAACAATAAATCTAGTAATGGCAAGTACATCAGATGTTCTACATTCGGTGGAGCTTGCTTTGAAAAGTTCAGTTAGAGATGGTTGTTAATTTCGCAAGGAAGAGCCAGTATCACCAGCATGGATGAGCCATTTGGTGCAATAATGGCTTCCACTGAAAAAACTGGACTAAGCAGACATGTGTGGTAAGACACCAGTTTTCCACAATGAAAATCAGGCCACACAGCTGGGCACAAGGCAGATTCATGACTGTCTAAATATGCACAGGGGAGAGACCTATACTATGAGACCTCACTACACTGTTAGGGAGAATGCGCCTATAGCTGGTGCTAACTGTGGTGACAGAAAACACCAAGGCTCCCATACGTCCATCACCCCATACCTTAACTAAATCCATACCTATTAAACAATTACACAAACAAAACTTTTAGGAAGAGAAAAACTTGTGCGTCAGTTCCCAAGGAAAGACTAAAATTACCTTCCCCAAGGGCAAGCTAGTTTATAATTATTAGCATTTTTTTTTTTAAATGTGTTCTCTCTTAATGTTGATCCTTTCAATGAAAAATTACTTCAAAGACAGGTTTTGTAAAGAGACTCACAATTGTCAACTATTTTCAGATCATTTTAGTTAACCCTCTAAAATCAAAAGCATTTCTTTAAAAAAACCACCCAAATTATTCTTGCAGGAAAAGGTCACACTCTAACAATTACTCACTTTGGGTTTTGTTTTTTTTTTCTTTGGCACTTTCTCCTGAAACAGTGGGTACTTGCCCTACTCAGGGACAACAGTCAACTAATTAAAACCACTAATCCAATATGGCAATTCCTTGCTTTCTCTTCTATCCTTTGCCTCATTTGTCCTTGTCACACAAGCCATCCAAAGGATCCTTTCGCACATCATCCTTTATCATTGCATTGATGATACCACATGCACTGGCAAATCAGCAAAATTCATACTATAATCCCACCAGAAGCAAGCAATAAAGAAAAAACATTTAATGCTTTCTCCTGCTTTTTCTTATCTTTCCTTATAAACACACAGCCATCAGTTCACTCCTATTTTTAAATACTAATATATTATGGAATCCATTCCATTTATCTGAAAACTGTTCCACTTGTAGTATCTATTTGAAATGTACTGCAAGATGGAGACAGAGATTACTGGTTGTAATTTGGATATTGCCATGGTTGTCCTTGCTCAACAGAAAATATAGCAGTCACCTAATTGATAGGTTAGAGATTTTGAGTTTTAGGATCACAAGGATTGGGAAGAAAATGCTCCGTTTTACAGGGTGTACTAAACTCACACAGTTCAGTGCCAAATTATTTTTTTTAAACTTTTAGTCTTTTGTTATTAACATAACACCTTCAATGAAATTAATTTTCCATTTCTTAAATGCAGGCAGGATCATGAACCTCTGCTACCATTTGACTGAAGAGAAAGACTGAGAACAGGCTGAAGAAGGAAAGAGGTGGTTATCTCCTTTTGATGGCTTAAAAACAAATTAAAAACAGCTGTCACTCAACCCTTTATTCAAATGTTCACCTCAACATGTTTACATGAGTCTCCCTACTGAGCAGAGTAAGAATACCAAAGGCTTACTTTCTACAGGTTATTGCTTAGAACTACGAGATATGCAAACAGAAGACAACTTCTACTATTCAAAATTCTTTAAAACTGGCCTAGAACACACTAGAAAGAGTTAAACCAACACACTGTGATCACAAATTGATGGTTATCACCTTCATCAGACATAAGAACTCCGCTGTGGTTCCTATGACTCTACTGACAGTAATCTTGTAAAAGCACACTATTATAGTAGGAGTCCGAAACACACCTGCACATGAATTAAACATACCAAACAAGACATTCACAGTGACTCTAGCTGAACACTCCTTTGTTCTGGTGATGGAGAAAGGAGGCCAGCACCTTGATCAACAAGATGCCAAATACCTCAATGAAACCAAAACTTCTCTCCAAAATTCACCAGTCATCAGGTTTACAAGGAAAAGAAAAAAAAATTTAAAAAATGCAAGCTTTCAGTTCAGAAAGACACAAAAAATACAAGAGGAGTCAGATCCTATGTAAAAACTTTTCCAGACTTTGAAGTTGTACATATCAGGAGTTTAGTCAGTGTGTGTCATTTATTTTTACTCATTTTCTCTAAAAGAGAAATACACAAATATCCTTCTCCCTTCCCAGCTCCCTGATCCACAAACACTGTTTTCCTTTAACACATTTGCTTTACTGCTAATTAATCCTTCTCGAAAATTTCGGTGAGGCTTCTGAAGTGTTCCTTTTCTGGTATGGTACATTTTACAGTGTTTGTCTTATAATGTTGTTTTACTAACCGTATTTTATTTAGAAAGAAAAGGAAATATAAATCAACTAACCTTTCATAATTAAGCATTAAATCCAAACCCAAACCAAAACAAAAACCCTACAGTACACCATGGTCACTAATACCTGCCCCCAATAATTTTTAAAGGCGGGATTTGGGGGCTTCAGCATTGGCAGAACTACTTTATCCTCTGTGATTCCAAGGCAATTTAAAGGAGTAATTTCCTTTCTTGTTAAAATGCAATAAACTCTATGGTGAAGCTGGCAGGGCACCATACCTCTGAATAAAACCCTAAGTAATTCCTTGCCTAGTAAAAAATATGAGTTCAGATTGAGCGTAATTACTGAAATCTGAGCAGCAAAGGAAGTCCAACACCATACAGAGAGAAAACCTATTTATGTATATATGTATATATGTATCTAAAAGTTATATTAAAAAATATAGCACATCAGCATATTCTTATCTGAAAAAGCTATCCATCTCAGAGTATGTGAGCCCCTGAGCATACACTGAACCACTGGTTTGTTATAATCTGACACACAGCACCTGAGTGAAAAATATGCAAGTAAGAAAAACCTAATTCAATAAAAGGATGAAGAAGTTTTGGCCACAAATCTATTCAAACGCAATAGTACTGCTGGGAATTGTTGGGGTATGACAGCATACCAATAACGCAAAGGCCAACCTACAGTCTTACTAGTGTCACGACCATGAACGTTCTGCCTTTGCCCCTGTAGATTCAGCTTCTTTCTACTAGTTGTGGTCAGATTTCTACTGCATGTGCTCTTGCATGTAGACAGTGAAGACAGAAGAGCCTATAAGAGCAATCAAACCGCTTTGGAATCTCCTTTGCTAGCACAGTGAAGATTAAAACTTTTATGCAGGATAGACTCCCAACACTTAAGGTATAATGCCAACATTAAGTTGTGTGTTAACATTAACCAAGTTTGTAATGTTTCTGGGTTTATCAATACACTCCAAGCCATCTCCCCCTCACCTGGTACATCCAGTAAAAATGGTCAAAACAAGATCCGTCGCTGTCTCCCATTGGACTACAAAGCCTGCAGCAAAAGATTACAGGAAAATTAACCAAACTCCTGTGCACAATTTATTAAATACTGTATATTCAGATTCTACCCACCACCCCCCCACCTTGAAATGCAAGCCTCTTTTATTCTTCGAAAACAATTAACAGATAAAAGATCCAATTCCAAGTACACCTAGACTACAACTAAAATCAGAGTTTTGCATGCTATGGCCTATAAAGGACTTCAAAGGAAAATGTTCTTAAAAGCCCTATGGTTAGAGATGCATGGGAGCTAGTTACTTCAACAGTGTTAGTTCTTTAGCAGACCTATCTGCAAACTTGCCAAAAAATTTGATAGAATGCTCAGGCTTTTTGTTTGTTTGTTTGTTTTTTTAAAAGTTCTCCAAGACTTGCAAAAGAAAACAGTAGAATGCTGGGAAAATAAAATCATAACCCACTGCTCACTCTGTTGTATTTTAAGCACTGCTGCAAAAAACATCCCAGCACTCCAGCACAGAGGAAGTGCTCGGAGCAACCTCTAATCTAAACTGCTAAAAACTACTCCAGAAAGGCATCAGATTCACAATCTCAAATTCAGTGCTTCCAAGTGTATTTCCATGGAATATTTTATAAAAAAAAGACAGAAACCTCTGTAATTTTATAGGGCTGACATAGGAAAGACTGAATAGTGTTGAAAACAGTAAGCAGTAGTTACAAACAAAAATGTGTCTTGTGCTCACTGTTGAGGTATTTAATACTTCATACAGTCAAAACACATCAACTTAAACCAAACAACTAAAAACCTTGAATAAAATGACCTAACTTCATAAGGACCCAGGAGAAAAGCAGCATAAGCATAAGGACCCAGTGCTCAGCTGCTCACCTCTGCAGTCATAAATCCTGTTTGAAATTGGTTACTATCAAGAATAAATACAAGAGACAAAAGACAAGAGTGGCAGAAAAGGTTTCAAACTGCACAAATACTACATATTGCAAGCTACAATAGCTGCTAGGATTTCTGTACGACCATACATATTAAATGTTTGCACTTATTTCAAAACCAGGAAATTAAGACCAAGATCTCCAGGAGCTGGGATTGCACTGCTAATTAATACCAGTTTAATGATTAGTGGACAAACAGACACCAATAAAAATAATTATAGTAAATGGACTGTATTTAATCCAAGCAAAAACATTCTAACCAACTTTGAACATATCCACTCCCCCCAGATTACACGATCAGCACATGTGAAGTAGGTTTTCAAATGTAGAATGTAGTTTTATATGCAATGCCTGGTGAAGTAGTTACCCACCCAGTCTTGCTCATCCTGAACACTACTAAACTTCAAACCATGGTAGCATGCAAACCCAGAATTTATTCCACACAGCTTCAGCAGCCAAACTCACTGAACAGAAGAACCATGTTCCACATAGTGTTAGAAACTTCTGGGCAGTAAGGGGCAGCATTTGGCTCAGAACTACACTCAAAATGAAGAAAACAATTTTAAACGCTGCACATACCATTCCAAAGATATCAGCCCTCAGACCCCTGAACCAGAAAAGAAAAACAATTGAGCAATATTATGCAAAAAGTTCAGTGTCAAATGACTGCTTACTCTCAACTTCAGTACTGTGATACATACCACAAAATGCAGTGGGTTAGGTATCAGTTAGATAAATCTGTAAATATTTCAGAAAGCAGTGTATTTTCAGTATAAGCTGGAAAAAAGTGAAAGGTGCACACAAGGAAAAAAGAACAGCATTAAGATATACAATAATAGAAAAAATGGTTTAGCATCTCCAAACAAAGAATCCTGATGGAGGTTTTTTCATAAACATTTTAAATTTGATGGTAGAAAGACTGACTTATGCACCTCAGCTTACACTGTCTTTGCAAAAGATGACAGGTAAAACCACCTTCAGACAGGAAGCCAACTTTCTTCCTGTTGTTTAATCAACAATTACTAAAATGAGAATGCGTCTTTCTTCTTCACTTAAATAATGCCACAGGATTTGTGGAAGGATAAATATATTGAGACAAACAAAGTGGTTAAATTATTTGTCTTTAGAACAGCATTTTGTGCGGCAGTAGGATATTCTATGGGGGAGTGGGACAGCGCATGAGGGAAAAAGTGTTTCATGCAGAAAGCACAGAGAGAGACTGCCAAAAGCGAGTGTGGGCTTCTCCTACACCAGTGAATGTAGGTAAAATCCCTCTTGCTTTATAAAAATTCCAAAGTGTCATCAGAGAAGGAAAAGAAAAATAATGATTCTTACCATGCAGGTAGAACACATGAAAAAATGTGTAATAAAACCTCCTTTACATGACGCCCCCATCTTTTTCCCCCCAAGAAAGAAGAGTATAAATAGACGAAACAGCTTAATGACAACTTATCAGCTCTCATCGTATATCACAACTCAAATACTAGCATACAGATAATCAGAACACTGACATGATGTGCAAAGTACTGATCTTCAGCTGTATTTCAGCAGTAATGCTTATGACTGCAGCTTATGGAGCACCTGTAGCATCACAGAAAGAGATCCTTCTTAAAACTTTAATAAGAGATTTAAAATTCCTGGGAAAAAGCAAGGATGTAAGTGGTTGATTTTCTTTTACTATAAGATCCTTTTCTATGTATCTTTTCTATCTATTTTTTCTATGTATTTATTCAGAAATATTAACTTTTTCTCCCCCTTCTCTACAGAAGATTCATCTTGACCTTTACACACCAAATGAGAAACAGGTGAGTTTACATTTTCTGTTTTCAGAAGACTTTCTAAGGTATTCTATTTTAAAATTATATATTACTGAGTTACACCAAAACTATTTGCTTATCAGAAGGGCAGATAGGAGACAAATCTAAACAGTTTGAATTCAGTGTAGGGAGTGCAGTTTCTTAAAAATACTTCTGTTTCTGATTTGTATTCTCAAACATTAACAGGCTGATGTACAGTATCACCTCATTGTTCTCTGCAATATCTAATACAAAATGAATCCTCCCTATCCATCCTGCTTAATAGATAGTTGAATTCACAGAAAAAAATGTTTTATGAATCCTTGAAACATTGTATAAGATTTGCAGAAGGCAATACTGTTGTATTAACACAAGAACAATTTTGAGAATGAAACTAGATTTAAAAATAGATTATCTATATGAAATATCTATATAAAATTGCCCATACCTTATCTAAAGTAGATGCAGAGCCTCTAGTAGGTTCTGTTTAAGAAGTCATAAGTCTTCTATATCCCACCAATGATGAAACTCAGGTATGCTCTACCTAGTTCTTTTCAGGAACAAAACTTTAACAAGCCATTCTGGCTACATTAGCTATATATTAATGTTTTATGGTATTTAGTTAATACCTAAGACATAGTACCATAAGAATACTATTACTGAGGTCACTTCTTTCTAAAAAAAAAATGTGCATCAGAATGCAGAGAGTGTTCTAAGTACAGCTTTACAAGAGACTATTCATCATTCACAGGCTGCTGGTCTGTACTACTTTTTAATTCAGTGTGCAAGTATACCAATGAAGAAATACATCAAGTTATTTACTATTGGGAAGTAGTTAAAATCCTTACCTAAGTTATCAGTTTTTAATCCTGAAGAATTCTCACTTAACAGTAATTTTGTTGCAGTAAAGACTTAAAGCCAGATTCTGCAACCACTTCCTTATCTGAGTCATTTTTCTCATCACTGGCAACATCAAGACATAACTATCTCAGAGCTCCAGTGCTTAAATGCAAATGCATGAGGCTGATTAGGAACATATTGTCACTGAGTACTGAAATAGCTTGTAAAAAAAGTGATGCATAAAGTTATTCATCATATTCAAAAGCCAGATCAGATGCAGACATCAGACAGAGCAACCAAAGTGCATTAACTGAAAATGGCTCTAAAAAGGCCACTGTAAAACTGATGGAGGTTTGACTACTAACTCTTTTGCTAAGACATGATTTCTGCGTGACAATCAGGAGCAAGGCTTGCTTTAGGAGCAAATACTACAGCTTTGTGTTCCCAAGAGATATTCCAACACTTTGAGTGTCCTGTAAAGACACTTTTCAAAAGCTCCAACTATCTACCACAGAACTAAGACCAGGTGTAACATCTTACAATACGACTTTAAGGGGAACAAGTGAACTATATGTTGCAGAAAACAACAGCCTAATTCCTCGTATGAAGATAAAAACAATGAGTGATTGAGAATTTTTTTTTTTTTAATTTAATGAATTGTCCTCAGGAAACAAGTTTTATATATATATATAATGATTTTGCTGACCATTTTAGGAGTGCAGCTGGCGAACTCTACAATGTTACCTGACAGAAATGGGCACCTTGGACAATGAAATTGAAGATGAGGATAATCGTGATAATCTTCGAAACATCAAAAAGAATCTCCAGAGTCTTATGGTAGGCAATCTTTTTACCCAGTTTAGATAAAAAATACTAAGAAAAAAAAAAAGTGTTTCAGCGTTAGTGAAAAACAATGCTAGAATCAGCATTTTTAAGGATCAAGGTCTATGTGTTATCATCTCTTGAGGATACAGGATTTTATACAAAGATATCGTAACATTAAACTATACGACAACATCTATTTGCATGATAATCCAATACAGTAAAAGAGATTTCAGCCCCACTAGTTATACAAGTCAACGTTAAAAAAAAAAAAACCAAACTACATTTATTTTCTGTACTGAATCATGCAAGGTATCTTACGCTGACAAAAACTTGCGTTTAGGAACATAACAATCCTTTACACACGCAATGGCTTCGAAAATCGTACCATAAATTTATGGCTGTAAAAGACCCAACAATGAATGTAGTACACTTTGATACACTACATAAATTCCATGGCTAAGAGATCTTTGTAACATTTAAGAAATCCTCTTCAGGCTAAAATTTAAGATTTGCCTCTGCTGCAGTATTTATCATAGAGAGTGAATGTGTTTAGCTGGTAGTATTTTTACCATTTACAAAAAACTCCTTTATAAGCAGCTGCTTCATCCTATCATCCCTTAACACTTACCAATTGAAAAAAGCCAATTCCCTGAAACATTATAGGTTCTTTTTGATGAGGTATTATTGCTAAAACTAGCTGGCAAGAGAGCTATCACTAATAAACAAAAATACCTGTATTGCAGGACCTAACTCCCCTAGGAACTGGATGCAAGATCTGTGAAGCTAATGACAAGAAACAGTTTCCTGCATTTCACCAAGACCTGAGCAATTTCCTGATGTCTATGCTAAAATAATCACATAACCATTTTTATTTTTAGTGCTACATTATTTATTTAAATATTTAATTATGACTAATTTATATATTTTGCCATGTGGCTTACTAGCTTGCTGTCCATTTTAGGACCACTGTATGTTCTTAGTCTGGGTGATAAGACAGTCTGTTCTAAGATCACATTTGATCCTTTCTGTAAGCCCTACGGGCTCAAAATGTACTGTGGAAAACTAACTGGTTCTCACTTTGGCAATAAACTTAGAGAGACAACTATTTATTGAAAAACTATTAAAAGTTACTTGTAGATGGTATTTAATAAATTTCAGTAACATATAAAAGTCATGTCTAGAGTCTTCTTTGTTAAACGATACTGTCTTTTTCACTGGCGACTTACTATTTTTTTTTTTTTTTAAACACAATAAAAACTCCAAACACCCCTTTACCAGTATACAAGCTTACAGGTACCAGACTCAAAACAAGATATCTGCAGACAATCTTTTTAAAGCAACATAAAACACCAGTTTATGCTGGCATAATAGAAGTAATAGTACCAAGTTGCTTCCCCCCAAAAGAGAAATCCAAAACCCCAAACTTTTTTTTGTGAGCTGCCCTACTTTGCTATATAGGCTTTCAGCTATATTTTTTGCAGGATTCATTTTTCTTGTTAGTGTGAGCAAAACATGTAGTTCTCAAAAAATCTTCAGAGACAGGGAAACATTATTAAAACAATAATGCACATGAAATAATAACTATGCAGGTAACTGAGGTACCAATGTCCCAGAACACTTACACAGCCAACGCACTTTCCACAAGAACTGACAAAAAATTGACGATTAATGTCTAAATCCATGTGAACATACATTGCCTTTAGTATTCACAAAAATATTCTGAGAAAAATCAGAAATGTGCTCACTTAAAATGAAGATGGAGTCAGTCATGTGACATTGTAAGTTTTATGCAGAAGGAAACAACTAAGAGCAGCATCTTTTACAAGCCAAACACCACCACTCAATGCTAACAACCCAAGTTGTAATTGATGAAAGTAAGCCTACTACAACAGTTATCAGCCCATCGTTTAGTCTTTGATGTGTTTTGCTGGTGGGTGTGGTATGGAGTATTTCAAGTTACACTTAAAAACAGATTAACAATGGAAAAAACAGCAGTTTTCTTGAACGGTAAAAAGAGAAAATAGGCGTTAATGATAGCTTTTGCCAAAACTGGGAAAATACTTACAGTGCTGCTATCTGTTGCTCTACTTCTCTTCCCACAGTGAAGGAGTGCTCTGTCCCCACCCACAAGGACTCAGAAAAGCAAAATACTGTCAGTCATCCAAGCCACAAACAGATCAGCTCCACCCTCTTCTCAAATCAGATGCCATCCAAACGAGAGCCCGTAATAACGGCAATATCTACATACAGTATGACAGATCAGAAAACAGGCAAGAAATTTATTCATAAAAATTCTGCCTGTGTCTGACAGACATGTGGGAAGCTGGCCTAAAGGGGGGCTGACTTGCATTCTAATGCTGAATATTAGGGAGGGAATGGAAATAGAATTATAGTTCAATAGTAAAGATACACGGTTTATATGATTTAAGACTAATAATAGATTTACAGTTGTAAAAAAATACTAAATAATGTAATTGTAACTCAGTAATAGTGATGTGGCTTTAATTATCCATTATTACACCGAGTTTTTTCACAATAAACAATATCACCTTTTGATTAAGTTGCATCTCAAGCCTCTCGCCTACAACAGAGCTGCACC
Organism: Aramus guarauna; assembly: GCA_013400195.1. NCBI lineage: Eukaryota > Metazoa > Chordata > Aves > Gruiformes > Aramidae > Aramus > Aramus guarauna. The sequence continues at coordinate 1,989,032 of VXBL01004075.1, read as the reverse complement.
CTGAAGTAACAGCATCACACGTAATATGCGGCTTTGCTGACAAACACGTTCCAGCATCAGGCCACGCATGTTTATCTGCATTGCTGCCCCAGCTCACAGCAATCAGGAAGAGGGTACAGGAGCAGTTTTTATTGAACACAGTTCTGTTAATAAATGAGGCTTCTTTTATTGTTTGCTTAAGCATGTGAAACCTCAACTCTGAGGACTTGGTAAAATCTACCTTGAGGTCAATCCATGCAGTTGGACATCCCATGTGGAATAACCAGGACCTTTAGTAAGTCCCTGAAAGTAAGCATTAAATAAGGTAGGAAGTCAAATACTTCAGAAACCAAGAAATGCTGGTAGAGAGATACTTACCCACGTATCTGTAAGGAAAGGTAGAAGCCTCAGCTTGCTAATTTCATAAACAAAACACATGTAGTGTGAAAATATATCTGCATGATTTTTTGGTCTTTTTGTCTGCACAAACTGCTTTGGAGTTGAGCTGCAGTATTTTGAGACAGCTGCAGGTTTACAGTCATGGAAAGCAGAGGCTGTGGCTATTCTGGCACTAGTTTTGGGGATTGCCACAGGACTTTTGTACAGCAGCCATGCTCTGCCGTGTTATATGCTCTATGTGACACGTGACATCTATGTGACACGTGACATCTATGTGACACGTGACATGCAACATGCACGGCACAATGTGTGACAAATGTGATGTGTGACATGCACATGATGTGGCATGTGATGTTTGACACAACCCGCACGTGACATAATCCGTGACTTACATCAGATTTGACACAGATTCAACATGTGGCATGTTACACGTATGTCATATTTGACATGTATGACACAACATGCATGTGTATAGGCATAGCTGGTGAGTCTGTACACATGTGTATGTATGTATAGAGAGAATATGCACACGTGCTCACCGATACATGCATGTGTACAGAAATTCTCACCAGTGACCTCCATTCTTCTCAAGCAGGGAGGGGAGAGGCTGAGCTCTCAATCAGAGGCTGTTGGTGGTGTTTGTGTTCACATACTTGTCTAAGGTATGTGCAGCCAGCCTTGTATGTATGTACGTAGGTACGATGCATCCGCGCTCTGCGTGCATGTACCTGTCGGTAATACATCTTCAGCCTCATTACTGGAGCTACAGCACTCTTGCTTCTCTCAGGCTTGTGGAACCATACATTTTGGAATTACTGAAGCAGCTGAGGAAAAGCCTGGATAGAACACGTACCTGCCTACATTTACTAGCTCACTGCATTCTGCATATGCTGCTGCTTAATCAAAGAACAATCCAGACATAAGGAGTGGATCCATGCTGTTGTCATCAACTCACTTCTCAAGGATACAGCTATCACATCTTTTTCACAACGAAACCTCTCTCCTCTTAAGAGGGAACCTCAGTTTCCACAGATGTTTTGGTTTGCTGTTCAATTAATAAAATAGCTGAAGTACACAAAAAAAGCTCAATTACTTGTACATATTTAAGGCTTCTAGCTTAACTGCAGAAAAGTCCTTGGTGATGATGTCTCAGCAAAAGTCTAAGTCCATACAGAAAAATGGTTCAGAAGTGTATAAAACACTAGCACATTGTCAAGGAAATTTATTGAAGTTTTAATACCCCTGAAAAAAGGCAATGCGATGCTCTAGCCTGCAATATGACAGCCATTCTCAAGCACTGTTAGAAAGGAAACATTACATGGAACAAGTATTATGTAGAGCACGTGCCACAAAAAAAAAACACAACAAAAAACCAACAAAACAGCACCACATCCCCCCTCAAGTTAAAAAATAGGAACAAAAACAAAATAGCAGAAGAACCAAAAAAAGTCAAGGGCAGAGTGGTAACAAGTCAGTGACTTTCAACAACTTGAAAATCAACATAAGATCGTCTCCAGTAAAGACTCCACATACTAGTTAAAAAAATGGATTAAGGGGAAAAAAAAAATACCAATGAAGAAGAAACACAACTAAAGCACTGAACTATTCCTGATGTATGAAAAAACTATGCAACAGCTTCCCACACTTGTATGATATACAAAAATCAAGTAACATAAGGAATTCTTACCATAACTCACAAAGAAGCAACTTCCCTCTCAATGGGCAACATTTTTCAGATTATTACGTACACAATTTGGCAAGGTCTTGTCAGTATAGTGATAAAAGCAGTTTGTGGGTGGAGGAGTCCAACTAATCTACAAGCACCAACATCTTATGGTTTTTGGGGCAGCCCACGGAAGTTGAAACCTTGTTTCTGGTGACTTCTGTACTACATCACACTACTTTGTTCTTTACGGCTTTGATACCTTTAAAATGTTTTAAATCCACTACCAAAAATAGCGATTGCCACAAAACAGCTTAGTAATTCAAAGTTTCATATTTGGAAGTACACAGATTATTGTTAAACCCTTCTACCACAAACAATATACTGTAAACTACAAGCCACTTGGCAAATCCATCCTAAATAAGTCTTAAAAAGACTAGCAAAGGATGCCTACAGATAAAGCATAGATTGCCAATTTTTGTTTCCAAAAGTGATTCTCACATTGGTATGTTTTTTTCCTTCTTTAAGGAAATCCAACTTCTACTGATTTTTTTTCTTTCTTACAGGCAGAAAAGAAGATAATACACAGTAATCCTGAAACAGTAAAGAACCCTGCTAATAACTCCACAGGGTGAGGGAGCAGAAATGAGGTGGCATGGAGGGGCAAACCAAAACACATTTGCAAAGCTGTTAGGTACTCCTAAGAAAACATCAACTTTTGGAAAAGACTAGAACTGTTACAGACGGGTTAATAATTGCATTTAAATTGACAAGCAGCTCTGGAATGATTTGCTTGCTGCAAATATGAACCCTAAAGTTAAACATTTTACTCATCAGAATTACATTTTATTGAAAGAAACTATCCAAACTGACTTCACATACAATTCGCCTGCCAGTCAGTAACTGAACTGCTCGATATGTGGAGGCTTCATAATCCAAGATCCATAACTATGTTGCTCTAAGTAGCTTTGCAGCAAGTTTTTAGCTTCTTGGTACAATTTAGATTCAATCTAAAAAGAGAAAAAGAAAGATCCTGAAAAATCTCAAGAACGATGGTTAGAGATCTGCGTTCTTTACCACTAGCATAACATGCACATGCACAAACCTTGTAGAAAACAATACCTACAAATTGTACAGTTTCCTCAGTTTCCGACAGTAAGAGAAGTGTTAAAGATTCTAAAAATATACTCTTTATATGTTTGGGCATTTATTCAGATGGGAAAATTATTCTGTTAAACATTATTTTTATCAGCATCTTTTCAGTTCCAATAGTATCTTTACACTGAAAATAAACATTCAGGATCATTCAATGCAAATCTAAACACATGGTGAACAGTCGTTCTATTTTACAATAGTTTTTGAATCATTTAAAAAAAATGATCTCTTGTATGTTCTGACAGGAGGAAAAAAAGATAGATACTTTATAAAAGCCTAAGTTTCACATAACAATTTTGGAAATAAAAATGTATCTCTTGAACCAGCGAGAGGAAAAAATGTGGAAGAGTACAGAGAAATAAGATGAGCAGATTTCCAAGTATGGACAAAAGTGAGTGAACTGTGTTTACAGCAATTAAGAACCACAGTAGCTCCATTAAGTAATTCTCTGTATTTTTATACCACAAAGGGGAGTCTGAGACCTAATGCTGTCTCCCAATGAACAATTCTTATTTTCCTACTTCTCTGCGACATAAGAATCCTCCCACAACAGTACACTGTGGTAGAAAAGTATCTATGTATGTATGAAACAAAAATTAAGATTGAAAATTAACAACCCCTCTCACTTTTTTTAATATGAGACTATCTTATGTGAGGAAAACAGCCAGCAACCTCCATATGCTGAGAAAAAACATGGCAGATTTTCAAAGAGAATGTTTCCAGATTAATTCAGTAGATTGCTGTCTTCAAGTCAAATTAATCTCAGACACTCTCAAGCAAAGATTATATGTAATAAAGGAGATCCAGCTGTTTGAAGTCTTTAACAAAATAAAAAGTCACATCTGACTATCAAACCAGCTTTGAGAGTGGCCATTAATTAAGAGACTCCTTACCAAAACTTCAGCCCCACACCAGCTTACCTTAGCTTCACGGTACGTTGCAATTTGAAGCAAATCATTCCGTTCTGCTTCCTTAGCAAGTAATCTGAAACGACTAAACATCGCTGCCTTGCAAAGGCGACTTGCCAGGTAAGTGCCACTTTTGAATGGTGAACTAGTCAAAATGAAAAAAGAATAATAAATCTCAATAACAAATGCATTACAGGTATATTGCTTTGATCATTACCGGATTTTTTCCTCCCCTCTAATGTTTTGTGAATACAATCAGATGATTCTACTTCCACTTTCAATAAGCAAAGCTAATGCAAATCAGCAGCTGTGAGAATTTAAACAAGTCAACCAAAAATGGTTTTCAAACTAGAATTCATCGGAACTAGGTTGCTATTTGGTTTTACATAAGCATTCACAACAGACAATGAAAAAAAAACCACCTCAATTCAAACAACTATTTAACTTCATAACTTGGTATCTCCCTGTAAAGTTATAAGACCTCTAAAATTACATCTAATCCTAGGATGCATTTACCTAACACAGGAGAGAATATCTCTCTCATTTGGGCAATACTGTGGCCTCCATGCATAGCTTAAAAAAAGAATACTCCAATGAACCGGCACAAAACAATAAGGCTAACAATTATTTCCAACATAATGAAGAAAAATTCTAACCTTTCAGTGGTTTTTCCATTTAACCCATTCACAACCTCCAGTGATGCATCTGACAATGACCAATTCAAACTAAGAGACCTCTGTTTAAACTCTGTGAGAATAGGGTGTGCAGCATTCACCAAGTAAGTATGAGATCTGTTGACCAGATAAGGCATGGGAAGCTTTGATGTAAGTGCATCATCAACACGTTGTTTTATAGCTATATCTAGCCCTCTTGTATCCTTGCAATTTCCATTTCCTATTAAACAAAACAAGATCAGTCACATATAAGTACATCAAATAAAAAAAAAACCAAAACTAAGAATGCATGTGTTTCCATCCATATACATTATATTCTTTTTTCTACACAAAATTAATGTTTGGAAAAATCAGATCAAATATTCAGTTCACAGAACAAAAATGATTTCACAGTTTCTTCTCCACAGGCATCATTATTTTCATTGTATGACTTCTTTTTGGAACAATTACTCTTCATCAACTCTTCACATTCCTTGCAGGAGACACCATTAAAATAGAAGCTGCAACGCAAAGTTTGACATTCTAGATAGAAAATACACTGGGTAGTTTGTCCACATTACTCCATGTCCAAGGGTATTTCTGACCGCCTACTAAACAAACATACTTTGGTATACACCATCTCAAGGAAGGGTCATAGAATTTCTAGTAAATAGAAGGGCAATATACTATGGATTATTATGTTTACTTTGAATACCACTTAAGTGGCATATTGGAAGTTTTTCTATTGCTTTTAAGTAAAAGTATCCAAACTTCCTCAGAAGGAACAGGCAGGCATTCACCAATTCTTGCAAGATCTTTTGGAGCACTTCAGAAACCTTGTTCTGTGTTAGAAAAGGAAAAGCTGCTGCATCTTCAATGTCTGGGGAATCCAGACATCTGCGTACTAAGTCTCATAATACAAATACCAAGAGTAAGAAACACCAGACAACTTCCAGGATAATACCCATTAATTTAATTCCATCGCATAAAGGAAAGCTACTGAAATGAGTTCTGATAATAGTGACTGCCACAAAATCCCAAGAATTCACTATCACCTTGGTAATCCCTACTCCTCAACAAAACTTCTATTAACCAACGCAAAGGGGGGAGGGGGATAGAGAGGGGGGCGCAGACCACAGACACAATACAAAACTGAATAAAAACTTTCTAATAGAGCTTGTAAGATACCCCAGAGTGAAACTGAGCATTTTCAGTTAAATACTGGCAGTTTTTCTACCACCGCTCAATTCTACAGCTAAGTGACTAACATTGTCACTTTAAAGTCACCATATTTGACTGAACAGTTAACACAGCATTTGTCACACTTGATACTTTCTGAATATCTAAAATTTAACTTGTTATAAAACAATGTTGAATTTTTTCTATTACCCTAATACATAGTAAAGGAAGGGCAATCTGGTAAGCTAAAACAAACCCCCAATGACAATAAAAGCAAGCCTGAGTTTTACATCAGGGCATTTCAAAGGTGAGGGGGTGGGGGGGGTGGGAAAAGACACTTAGTACCTTTTCAGAAAAATACTGTCTTCAAAGAACCACCTTGGTTTAGTTCATGTTTTACAAAATGTAACCAAACTGGAACATGAAAACATACAAATAACCCCACTGAAACTGGCATTATGCTTACCTACAAGAATACGGTTGATATACACGGGCTCAATGAAGTGACTCAGCAACGCTCCCTGAATACCGACCACTTCCCATTTGGTTAATTTGTCACTGGCTGACATACTGCTCGCTCTTTCAGTTTTAGGTGGACAACAAACAGTTAAGTAAATCTTGCCTTCTATAGCAACATGGAGACTCAGTTCTTCATTAGTTTCGTAAGCAGATATAGATTGCGGATTGAGATGTCTAAAGTAAGACAAGAAAATTCATTTCAGAGATTATTGTAAAGTGGTATCTAATACTGTTTCTCAGAAAAATATTATCAATAGATCTGGGCCTTACGTTATGTTCAGTATTTGTAAATTTTAGAAATCCCACATTCAGCTGCTAAAGTGACTAGAATACTGAAATCAGTACTTAAATTTAAAAAATAGTATTCAACCGAATCTTAGCCATCAGTTGTGCAAACGTTAAAAAAGATCAGCATATCCTGAAAACAAGCAACCACTTTGTGTCTACTTAGAACATGACAGAATTTATCTGGAGGCTCTTCATCTTGTGAAAAAGCAGCTGTAAGGTTGTCAATCATCTCCTTTAAAATGTAACTTACATTGCAATTCTTCAAAATATTTACAACAAGCAGACGCAACACATTAGGGAGACAAAACAGTGATTGTTCTGAAGCAAAACATAGTCTTCCCCCTTAACTAAAGATGGATAAGAAATCAAAGCCTGACATTTTGAGCTAAATCTCCACAATTTTATCATAACTCACAACGTTATGATCAAAGGTGCTTTTGCTTTACCACATTATTATAAAGCAATCATTTAATTTTGCCTTAAGTAACATACTACCAAGTGGCCACATTTTGCTACACAATGGATTACTTGGAAGTAGTTCCCTTCTAAAAACTATCTTTAAGTAAATGTATACATAAGAAAGTCTGCTGTATTAGAAGAAAATACTTGCCAAAGTTTGTCTCAAGACAGCACACACCAGAACGGACAAAAAGCAAGAGAAGAAGTGCTGAATCTGTGATCCATCAACTGCTATAGAGTAGCTTACAAACTGCATCCAATCTCATCAACCATCTCCTTGTAAGAGCAGGCTATGATGCTGAAAGGAATCTAAAACCTCCTGCAATTCTAACAGGAAGTGCTGCCCCCGTCAGCACTACTTGTAATGAACTGGCTGTGACTTCCAGTTCACAAGTCTGCCTTCCCAACACCTCAGATACAGTAGGAAAGGAGCTGGCTGTCTTATACCTATGAAAAAAGTTATGACTGTATGACTTTCAGGGACATTATTCCACTGCACCACTGTAAGAGACAAAATAACATTGTTCATAACAACTCGGTAAACCAGTGACTGCTGCTGCTAAGTGTCAAAAGTATGAAAAAAACACCAAAACATTTTCAGAAATTCAACGAACATTAGAAGTGTGAAGGTAAGCATAGGAGTATATTTGTCCCATCAAGTTTCTCTCATTACCTTTCTTCTACAAAGCAGCACAAGAGCCTATTGTTTCAACACACTCTGCTCCTGTGGTGCAAAGGATGACATTAAGTCACACCTCATCCACTTGCTCAATAGTTAAATTAAGGATTTATCAGTATTTTAATAGTATCTTGGGAGGGGAGTTAACAGGTAAGTGGGTATCTGTAATAAAGCATCATCCTGAAGCTGGAACACATGTAAAAGTTTTTTTTGTATCATCACGTTGAGCTGTATCTCACTTATCACTACCACCCTGTACATTAATGCTAAAAACCATGAAAAAAATTCAGAATAGCTCCCCATTATCTTAGAAACATGTAACAATGCATATTTTCCACACTTACAAGGTGTTTGTCACTGCAAATGAATTAATCTTCCACTACAATGTCTCTGTAAATACCAAGGTACTTACACCTGTGATTTTAACTGAGCAGTTCCTTTTGGAAGCTGATTCATGTAGAGAAAGATAGTTGTGTTTTGCTTTAGGGTAAGCAGCTTTGAGCCTGGTGCTGTGCAAAATACGGATTTCTCTGTCCTCGATGGATTTTCATTATAGAAGAGCAAAAGATGTCTATAAAAATATCTAAAAGAAAGCGTTAGGTAACAGTAAATATGAAAAACACTACTTTTTTTTTTACAACTACACAGTCACGTTTAATTCACATGAATTGAAAATAATCCAGAAGGTACCAACTACAATATGCAAGTGCACTTATATTTGCATTTGCAAAAGTAAATTGAAGAGAACTGGTAGCAAGAGAACTGGTAGCAAGAGAACTGGTAGCAAGAGAACTGGTAGCAAGAGAACTGGTAGCAAGAGAACTGGTAGCAAGAGAACTGGTAACTATTTGCACACACATTCTCACCTAAGTAGAGACCGTCTTGCAGTAACAATGGCATGGCTGTCATGCAACACTCTTCCACATGGTTGAAAGCATTGACTGTAATTACATTCTCCTGTTCCTAGAGCTACAACTTCATGCTGTCCACCTAAAAAGAAAACATTTATTTTTACATGATTGTGGTGGGTTAACCTTGTCTGGCTGCCAGGTGCCCACCAAGCTTCTCAAACCCCCTGTCCCCCAGCAGATTGGACTCCGTGATCTTAAAGGTCTTTTTGAACCTATATGATTCTATGAAAAAATAAAATGAAAAAGCTCATAGGTCAAGATAAGGACAGGGAAATCACTTGCCATTTACCATCATGTACAAGATACATTAATCTTCTCCAAATTTAGTCTAATTTATTGCCAATTAGAGTAGGATAGTGAGCAACAAACCCAAAACTAAAATGACCTTCCCCCTATCTCCCCTTCCTCCCAGGTTCAGCTTCACTCCTGACTCTTCTACCTTCTCTCCTCCCTGCCTGCCTGGCGCAAGGGTATCTGGAAGCATCAGCTCCTAACACTTTGTCTCTACTTCTCCCTTCCCTGCTCCAACATGGGGTCCCTCTCACAGGATACAGTCCTTCAGGAACCGCTTCAACCTGGGTCGCTCCCACAGGCTGCAGTTCTTCACAAACTGCTCCACCATGGGTCCTTTCCAGAGAGCACAGCCCTCCAGGAACAGACTGCTCCAGTGTAGGTCCCCCACAGGGTCACAGGTCCTGCTAGAAAACCTGCTCCAGTGTGGGCTCCTCTCCACAAACCACAGCTCCTGCCAGGAGACTGCTGCTGTGCGGGTCCTCCGTGGGCTGCAGCTTCCTTCAGGGCGTATCCACCTGCTCCGGCCTGTACAGCCTTACTCCTCTTTGAGACAGCACGAGAAAACGCTTATGCAGGTCTTGAATATTTGCATGACTGTAGCGTAATTATGCACATGACAGAGCCATTAGAACAGAGTATGTCACAGGAAGAGAGCTACCCTTTACATTTATTTACCAAATGAGAAATGTGTTACTCACGGCTCTCGGAACACAAACAGCCTAGCTTTTCCACTCCCCAATACTCCCAGTCAAAACAGACTTGCCTTTTTCAATGATGAAGGCAGCCAGTGAACTGCCACAACTTTGGTACTCAGGATGTTTGGTAGTCAGGCTGTTAAATACTTGTTCAAGCGTTTGTGAAAGTTTTTGATATATAAACTGTCTTCCTTCTAAATAAAAAAATAAAAGCCAGCAAGACACAAATTTGCAGGGGACAGAAAAAACAGACATGATCAACCACTTGCCAAATTATAAATCTAAAGACATGGTAAAAGCACTACTATCAACACACACTCTTGGGATTCTGAAGATTATCAGGATGGAAAAGAATAAAGCATAAGAATACCTACCACTTGGTGCTTTTATTTTTCGTGATAATAAATCAGGGATATGGATTAAGTTTGACCACCTACTGCACACAGTATTTTAAGTATGGACAGAAATACTGTTTCTATTTCTGTCACCAATTCACCACTTAAATTCAAGCAATTTACTTAAATTGTGTCCATTTGTGTCCATCTACTTTAACGACAGTAATTCTTACAGTATTCTTCAGAGAGATGTTTAAAATAACAGTAACTTCATAGAGATCACTAAATATATTAATAGAAGAATTTAAAAAAAAAGAAAAAAATAATTTTAAAACACCAAGCATTTGCTGGGTAATTTGAATCAATACAGAAAAACAAGACTATTCCTTACCAAAATAGATCCTTGAAACACGAACAGAGTTTGCTTGAGTTCGAGGCGCAGCAGCAGTACAGAGAGGATCTAAGAATTTAACAAAATTTCAAACTGGGATGGACATTCCAAATTTCAAAACATGGTTCTCACATTATTTCCAGCAAGTTAAAAGTTTCTAATTCTCTAAAAATTTTCTTTTCTGATGTTTAAGTCCTGGTAAGCATAGAACTATTTAGGCAGCAACTCTTAAAAGAAGGTAAATGTTATGGTAACTGAACTCTTTTGAAAGTAGTAACTCAGCATTGAAGCCTTTTAATTATAAAAATTCAAAACCCCTTAGGATCAACTTCATATTGCTGTTACCTAATGAGGGGCAAATCAAGTGCAACAGCAACAAATACATTAATTCCTTCAGTATTCTCCACTCTGTGCTACAAAATGATACAACTCCTAATACACAAAAGACAAAGGAAAAAACCAGTTTCAGAACCGTATGACAAATAACTCTGCCCAAAGGATTCCAGAAAGCCAACTGAGGCCCTGCTACAGAAGCATTTCATAAAACTACAAAGATTTTGCATAGGAAACCTTTAAGCCAAGCTTTTCAAGTTCTAATTAGGTGCTGCTAGAATATTTACCTGACTTTTCAGAAGCCCTTGCCCCTGTATGCACCAAGTTAAGTAGCTCATCGAGAGCCAGTTTAGCTGCATTTAATTTAGATTCCTTCTTGTTTTTTCCCAGTCCAGTCTTATAGCAAACACCATCTACCACAGCACAAAAGGCAAAATAAGGCCTTATGATATTGCCTTTAAAGGAGAGAAAAAGAGAGACACAATTAGTGAAATTATTTTAAGGTTCTTTTAACCATAGCTTTATGTGCTTATATTCATTCTGAGGACAAGCACAAGACAAAAAGACAATTTTAGTAAAATGCAACTCAGACCTTTCACCTCCACAAGAATTTTGGAGGTGCACTTTATGCATTTTTCACAAAGTCCTGATAGCAGCCAGAATTTCATACAATTCATCTGATCAAATTCTGTAGTAATGAATTATGAGACAGCTGTGTAGACAATAAAAGGGCAGCCAAAAAGCAACATATGTGGAGGGTGGTGCAACCAACAGTAAAAAAAGTTCATCTGTATTAGTGCCATCAATACTAACTGCAGAAATTCAGATCCTCTCAAGGATAAGCAAATATTATTTTATTTAAGTAGTATATACCTGCCACGCTAGTTTCTTTCAATTCAAGTTGTACACGGTGCATTTGTGCAAACTGATGCAAGGCAGATACTGGGTTAATGACTCCCTGTTCATATCTTGCGATAAACTCCTCTAGCTCTTTTTCTTTCTTTGGAGGAAGTGCTGATAACGGGGATGCATCAGCTGCTTTCAAAAGACAAGGTTCTGAAACAAAATTAAGAAAAGAACTGAACACTCTCTGACCATTTTAAATCTGTTTACAATAAAGGCTTTTTAGATGTTTCTTAGAAGAAAAAAAAAGTAAAAACGTTTACTCTACAGAGTATTGCTTTGCACTGAATCCTACGTTAACAATACCAGCAATTCTGAAACAGTAGATACCTCCTTTTAAAGGTATCAAAGCTTTTGAGTGCTAAATCCATTAACCCCCGAATACAGGATGATATTACATGTAAACAGAACACCTATTCATCATCCCCTCCCTTGCAAACCAATGATCAAATGAAAGTTGCTGATGGCAGATTCAAAACAATGGAGCATGTGGTTTTTCACACAGAACTATGAAGCAGTGGAACTCCCTGCTTTTATAACACACTATAAAAGTTTTAGCAACCACACGCATTATTCAAAAAGCGGGTAACTCATTCAAAGAAAAAGAAACCCACCCACAAAGAGCTGCTGAATACAGAGGCAGCATCTCTGGCTGAGGTGGCCAGGACAAAACACGTGGAGAGCTGCACTGCACACCCACCTTGACCCTGCAGGCCCCCCACACACCCATGGTTAACCACACGTGGAACCAGGACGGTGGGTGGGTATTTCACCTGTCCTACCACAGAGCCCTTATGCTCTTCAGAGGGCAATATGAAGCAAGTTAAAGTCATAAGAGACTTCTATGAATTCTGAGAACTAGTCCCCAGGCAAACCCACACTTCTCAGTTTCATTCACAAGACAAACTCTTCCAAGGAGCACGCTGTATCTGGACAGTCGTCTTTGGCTTGGAGGTCTCCTACAGAACAACCAATTAACATTTCCTGCAGCATCTACTTCTGTGAAGGATGAGTGTGTTATTTAAGAGACAAAAATGGCATCTTTCTCCCTGTATCAACTCTGGTATGGATGGAATCTTTAGCTTTAGGGCTGCCATATACTCAGGCACAATATCTCCCAGCCAAGAAGAACTAAAACAGTTATCTCTAAGTTTCATAAACAGATGCCTTTACCTCACCACAACTACTCAAAAAGACAGAACTTGGAATACATCCTAAGACATGTGGAACTGCAGTTAAAACTTTTCTCTACGAAAATTCACACAGCAGTACATATCCTATATTTTGGCAACCTCTACAGCACTTTTAATATATAATTTGGAATTTGTAACTACGAAACACTGTAGACTACATAGCCCACCCTACAACGAACCTCTTCCTCTCACAAACTTCCCCTACAACAGGACTAGGAAGAAGAGGCACAAGTTCAAGCAGATACTAAAGAACTCATTTAAGAAAACACAGTTGTAAGAAAAAGCAGAAGGCTGCAACCTTTCAAAAGAGAAAACCATAAAGTTATTTTCACCAGCATTAACAGTGTATTGTAATACTAATCCCAGTGTATAAACTGAAAACAATACCTGGATTTTGCATGACCTTTGGCACACTGCACCTCTCAGAAGGTGGAAGTTTTGGCCTTACGCTCACAGGCTGAGGAAGCTTCTTTAAAGGCGGCTGCCTAGGAGCCTGAGCTGGCGAAGTCTTCTTCTGTATGGGGTCAAACTCAGGTATTCCACCTCTCTGAAACCAGCCATTGCTGCTAGTCATTTTGGACCAACCTAAGTAAGTTTGACAGTAAAGTTACGAGACCTTAAAGGCGTGCTACAAGCTCCAGTTCTCCTAGTAAGAACACTATGAACAATTCACACTCGGCATCCCTAAAGACTGGGGCAAAAGAACTGAGACCCAGCGTCCTTCGAACCCTCCCTTTCCCAGCTGCCACCATGAGGTTCAAAGCCACTTCTCCAGTTAGTTAACAGCCTTCCCTCACACTTTAAAGACTTCGCGCAGCTCCACACCTCTCACAACCAGCTTGAAGGATGAGAAAACCCCTCAGCCGGCTCTCAGCAGAGTGAGGCAACAACTAAAGCAGCAAAGCTGATCCCTCTCAAGTTTCCTGGATGAGTCCGAGCTGAAGGGTCTAGTACCTGCTCTCCCCTCCTCCTCGTGTGCTGTGAGAAAACCCACACCTGTTGGGCTCGGGCGGTGCCGGAGCGCTTACACCTGCTGGGCTAGGCGGAGCACACCTGAGGTGAAAGCAGGGAGGAGGCGCGGAAGGTCCCCACGGCTGGCCACACCCCGCCCTGAGGTGATGGGCTGCAGCGGCCGAGGTGACCACTCGCCGCCTGCAAAAGCCCGCCCTCAACAGCAGCCCCCTCACCGCCAGGGTGTTAGCGGCGACGCCTCCGCCCAGCCCCTCAGTTTTATCGAGGGCGGAGGGAAGATCCCTCCGCGCAGAAGCCTGCCGCCCGCCACGTGCGGCGAGGCCGAGGGCGGGAAGAGCGCGAGCCTCGTCCCGGCGCAGCAACGGCTGCCGGGCCCCCGGCCCCCGCGCCGTCTCGTCGGCTTCCCGTGCCGCCGACCGGAGCGTCCCAGCGGGCGAGGCGGCACCCGAAACCGCGAGAGGCGTCACGGGCCTGGATGAAGCGAGCGGGCCCCGCCGGGCGGCGCCGCGCCCTGACCCACTTTGCGGCACAGGAGCGCGCAGGGAGCGGGGCCCGGGGGAAGCACCGCCGGCGGGGCCGCTGCTGCAGCCGCCGCCTCCTCCCCGCGCCCGGGCGGCCCAGGCGGTGGGTGCCGCTGCTCACAGTTTCCTCGCTGCGGGCATCAGGAGCTCGCCTCGCCTTTTTCCAGCTCCCCGAGGGGAGGAGGGCGGCCCGTCTCCTCACGTACACGATACTCGAGGCAAAGTTACACTTAAAACAGTTTTGGTTTTTTTTTTTTAATCAAGGAAGTTGGAAAAAAACAAGTCCCTGTACAGTAGTTAAATTTTATTACAAGTGTAATAAACTTAATGATTTTTAGCACTAAGGCAATCACAGTTTCATAAGTTATATATATATATAATTTACACAAGTCTACATTGACAAATTACCGGTCACATCAACGAGGGGTTTGTGTTACGGCAAATAAAGTTTATGAAAATTCACAGTTAATCTGCAAGTATTTTAAAGATGCAGGAATCATCATATTGCACATAATAAAACAGTGGATGCTGAGGAGCAGATTTACAGTGTTCCAGCTATTCCTTCACAGAATATACATTGGTCATCCTCATGCAATAACTTCAAATACAGAATGGTATCATGTACCACAGTAAACAGTTACTCACAATGTAAGTTTTAAATAGAGTAGCAAAAAGCTGTTAGGTTTCTCTTTAAACCATATTTAAATTCTTAAAATACAATAAAACACTTTGATAAAATCAAACGGAAGTACGGTTGTCACATTATACTTTTAATATTCTTCTTTGTCTTTTCCTTTCTTTTCCTTTTCATCCTGTAGCGCAGTACCAAGTTTCTTTATAAGGACCGACAGAACTTTGTCCAAAGGATCCATGACACCGCGCTGCAGCCACTTGGGAATAGTCGTCCTTGCGTGGTGAAAGCCCAGCTTTTGGAGGATGTAGTCAACACCAACAGGATCGATTTTTCTCCCAGTCCAAGATATTAATCTGAAAAACAGTAAACATGAGACTCAAATATGTAAATACAGCAACTGACATTTGTATAAACAAACATCTTTGCTTCTGACCAACTTAAGTCCAACAAGTGTTACTGTTTCAAACTTAATTTATACAAATAAGCTGAAAATGACCAATGGCACATCCTCTGGAAGGAAGAGCATACTTGAGGAAGCAAAAAACCTGACTGGGCTGCCTCCAGATCATGTTTAAATTGATTTATTACTACTGCTCACACAAAATGCCACCTGTCAAGATTTGTTGGGCCTGGGTTGATGTGTTTTGATATGTAAATTAACACTTAGGTGCTCCAGCAGTGTCACAGCAGAGGTTAAAAAACAAACCCTGACACAGAGGAAAGTAATTTTCAGTGCTTACAAGTGTCTATTTAGAGCAGTGAGTTGCTGCTACACACACTATACTTTTGTGCGAAGTTTAAAGTGCCATATAGTAACTAGCATATAGTGCTTTTTTTTATTTTAAGGTGACTACTTAAAGAAGAAAAAGCGGAATGCTAAAAATGGAAAACTGCAAGATGAAAAACTCTATAGCAGAAAGTGAACGGACTGTTGCAGGACAGAGTGAAAGACCTGTAGTCCTTAATGAGTTTAATTTCACTGTATCCCAATTTTGAAGAGCCTCCAACAGTATCTTTACTCTGAATAAGTCCAAATCTAGAAATTAACTGATGTAATAGATAATTGCATTATCCAGCTTTTGTCCTGTCTTGTAGCAGGTGACTTTCACAGCAACACTAGTAACCAAAGACAAATCTGTGACAGCATCCACGTGACTGATCCTCTGAGGAGCTGAACAGCATCAACTCGGAAACACGTCATTTGCAGGACAGTGTCCGCTGATAAAATAAAGAGAGAGATGGCAGATAAGTCTGGTTGTTACCTGAGCGTGGGTTCCAAATGCCAAGTATTGCACATAAATTCTCTCCAGTCGACTGTAGTGTAAGTAATGCTTTCCTCTGCCTCTTTGTCAGTGGAGCTGTCCTCAAGAACACCAACGGAGTTTTTCTGCCCTGGACGAGCAGCCAAAATGCGAGGAGGAAAAATTGCTACAAAATGGAGAGAGAAAACAAACCCCACACCAGTCAGTCGTCAGCATCTCACTTGAATTATCTTTGTACGTCATTTAAATAAAACAAAAGCACAAGTCTCATAAAAGAGAACCACCTTGTGTTTCAGTTTTACAGAATTTCTGGCAAACAGTTTTGGTTTGAACAAAGTGCTAGTAAAAATATCCTATGAAAATTGTAACAGACACTGGATATCACTGGAAGGTGGAGATGGATTGATTCTTCCTTCTCTCTGCCAGCCCAAAGCATCCATATAAAGGGGCTTTCTTTGAAATTCATCATGGCATTCAACAAAGCACATTATATTCCATAAGCAAAATTCAGACACACTCCTAGTTTAGTATATTTTTTTTTTAGATTGACAGAGTAGTCTGAGGAGGAGGATGGTGGGGGAACAGTTAAGTTAAATCTTTGTCCAAATGCAGCAAGGGGACTAGAACAACCCATATCTTTCTTGAGTTTAAGTCCTGGGATACAGAAAAGGAACAGCAGCTCCTTCTCCTCCAAACCAGAGATTTTATAAAAATAAAAACACACCTGTGGATTTGGATTAAATTTGGATTTATTTGAAAATGGCTTGAAAACAAATTTTTTTTACAAAGTTCCAAAAAATAGTTCTCTTCCCCTTTTGTTAGCTTCTGCTGTACCTACACAGCGTAGCAAAGTGCGACACAGAGATACTGCTACAGCTCACTGCACAGCGGTGGTATGTGAGCGCAGTGACACTACGAGGTTTCTAAGTTTGTGTGCAACTACCCTGCTTCCAGTTCTACAGGAGCTGACTTAAAATCAGCTCAAGTATTCCCTGAACCATGTTGCACTTTTTGAGAAGTGCCAAAATACCTGTTGACTTTCAGTCTAAAATAATCCAGTAAAAAAAACCAAAAAAACTTTGTTATCATATAGTTAAATTTCACTTATTAACAATTAAAAGAGGTAACTCTCATTTCATAGCATAAGTCCAGATTTCAAGAACATTTAATACTACTTCTATTGATTTCAATGGAAGCCAAGTTAGGCTTAACTTTTTTTAAATTAAATCAATTTTTAACAAGTCAATTCTATTAAAAAACATGCAAATATTTACTATCAAATAGTCTGACAACGGCAGATTGTCAGACAAGTGTTACCTCATAAATAGCAACTTACCTTTTTCTTTTTCTTTTAGATAAGCAGACACCAAGTCATGCAGAAACATAATCAATTCAGCATCCATAGTTACACAAATGTGGTCTGTAAATTCAGTTACTACACTGCATTCCACCTTTGGCTTAACACTTGTATCTACAGTCAGATAAAAATAGTATTAATACACTTCTAAGTGCATACAGTATACATAAAAGTACACAGAATTTGAATACAAATTATTTGAAAAATACATTGCTCTTACTGCACTAGAGACTCAAAAGAGAGGAAGGGCCACAATTAACATCTGTGGTTAGCAGCCTCAGCATTTTTTTTTTTTTTTTAACAGTTTTCCTGTCAGAGTAACTTCTGGTATTTTATGAAAGATGTTGAAAATAAAAGCAATGCTACCATGTAGCAACCTGGATCATCCTCAACATGGAAAGTCAACCTGGAGCAGCATCACTAGCTTGTGCTATGCTATCAGTGCATAATTTTAGACAATAAGAAAAGCTCATAGCAGATTTTGCTAGCTTAGCTATTTAAAAAAAAAAACAACTAAAAAACCAAACAGCCAAAACCCAATAGGTTGACTCATCTAGCAGTACTATCCAGGATTGGGTAAGGAATAAAACCACAGCTCAGCCAAGATAAACATCTGCATTAATGTGTTATACCTTCAGAAGTCTTATTTCCCACCAATTCCAATTGCAGGCTGAAGATAACATTTTGAAAACAAGAGCATAAAATTTAAGGTTCTTACCTCATATTCCCTTTTTCAGAATGGCCTTCCTCTCTAACATTTTAATAAAAATAAGAAAACTAACTCCCTAAAAACAGGTAACGTAGCTGAAATGTTCATATTAAATTTCTCTTTGTAAGTTTTTTCTATAGTGACCATTCTCTGGACTAGCTCTTCACTCTCATCAGAATTCTCTCTACTTTTTATTATGAAATAATATCCTTTCTTGCAGATCTGCAGTCATTCTCAGATTAAATCATCTTCTCTTATCAGCATGGTAGCTTGGTATTCAACTCCTCATTTATGAGAAATAGCTTTGGCTCAAGAAAAAACAAATTATGTTTACTGCACCTTGTAATGAAGGCTCTTGAGGCTCTTGAACATGAATAGATTTAAAATCCAGCTGCATCCTTGGCAATGCAAAGATAGTTTCAGTTTCGTGGTTGTAACTGGAGCCACCTCTGAAACCACTTAGCAAGCTTGAGCTCTTCACTGTTGTGCTGCTCTCTGGGTTGTTAGCATCAACGTTTCGAAGCAGGTTTAACTCTACAGGGAAAGTGGGAAATTCCTGAATTCAGTAGTCTTTATTATAAAAAAGTTCTCATCAGCACAGAGGGGGACACATTTTCACAAAATATATCTCATAATAATAAGGAGGAAGAAATAGGTGCCAGTTCCATAACATCTGGAGTACTTCTGAGAATCTTGGTTTGGTTTTTGGAAGCTTAAAGTCCAAATTTCATTCATCTGACCACCCTATCGCAACTCGGGTAAGTGAGATATAGGCTGTATGGTTTCAAAGTGTGCCCTTTGTGTTTGAAAATATGGTAGTACTTAAAACGAAAATAAATGTTTCTGATTAATACAAGTAATACCTAAATTCACCAAGGCAGCATTGCTGTCAGAAATGACCATTGACCAGGAATTCAATTTATCACAAGAATTTTACCACAGCACACATGCAAAGTCATTTGAGATAGTTTTCAGTTGTTAAAATTGTTAAGAGAGAAAGGTTACTATTTCATTGTAAAACTGCTGGTGTATGATTATTAAGAAGATAAAGGATATAATCCTGCTCCCAAACATATGGCTACAAAAGGTCAAACAATCAAATCTTGTTGTTTATATACTTAAATGCTCTGGATGTAGCAAACCAGGGCTACACATAAACATCTAACAGACAGCACCTCTATTTCTGAACTTCAACCACTACACATCCTGTTGTATCTTTCAAAAGGAATATTAGTATAGCAATAATTTTAAAAATATTTTTTCAAGAAACTATCATCTGCTCATTTCTCACTGTATGCTATATTCTGTTATTTGCCCTTTCACAGAAATTCTGTTGATAGCATTTACTGATTCTACAGTTTGTGAATGAAATAGTGACAGCTGTATTTTAAGATTTAACATTATCTTGAAAGTTTTATTTTCCAATTAACAATGATTTAAAGATAGGATTCAAAATTTGTTAAGACCTAGAAGCAGCTGAAGGTAGAAAAGCTTTAGGCAGATGATTAGTTTTTAAGTGCTTGTCATAAGTGGTGACAGAAGCCTAAATATATTCCTACGTCAAGGTAATCCATAAATCCTTCATATACAGTGAAATACATCCTCATGTTACAAGACCACAACTGGAAGTGAAACAAGAAAATTTTCTTCATGTAGTGAAAGAGGAAAAGCCTCTGCAATGCCAGATACACAGATGTCCTGTACGCTAACAGAACATTTGGGCTTTACTGCACAGTTTGAAAAAGGACTTAGCTCAGCAACACCTCCAGCTGTTCAGCATATTGCTGTGCTTCATTCCACAGCTCACCTTAAGGATGTCAAGAAGAAAAAACTTCCATTATTTCAAATTCCCTTCTTCCTGTAGCCCACCTAAAATTCATCAGCTTTTAAACAGCACAATCTGCCTGGGCAAGCAGCCCAATCCCAAAACTTAATGAACGTGACTCTAACCTTCATTCCTTGTGGCTGTAACGTAATTGAACCACTCTTTCACACTGGCAACTCCATGCGGGGGGTTTTCATGGCGGCGCCTCGTTATCTTTGTGATTGTTGCCATGGGGCTTTCAAGGGCTCCGCATGGTTTGGTGACCATAGTGTTATGGCCCAAATGAAAGTCCAGGGTTTGCACAATATACGTGGAGTGTTCACTAGTACCTGCATTGAAGGTGTGGGCGGCGTGGGAGGAGACGGAAAAGAAAAATGGAAAAAAAAATCAGCTTGGTAAGGGTAGTAGGATTTCTCCTCTCACTCTCCTCTACTCGCACACGTATTTATTATGACTAGTATGCCCGTGGCATTAAAAACTTGCATGATGAAGCTTGCAAACAACAGAAAAATTAAATCCTCAGTAGCTACAGACAGTAAAAACTTCTCAATGTGAAGACAAATATAAGGAATAAGACCATCAAAATTCATCATACAGAAACATAGGACTACATAAACACAGATATGCAATTAACAGGGCAGACAATCCACTTTGTAGGCATATTATCAAGGACATATCCAATCTATTTGAAAATGTACTTCGTACAGCAAATCTGTGGTAAAGGTGGAAAGGGAGCAGATTATTATTTTAGGTAAGTGGTACATTTGCTTTGATTTCTTCTTACATATCAATACATTCTCTAAATTCCTTTAAATTACTTTTAAGAAGTGAGGAATTGTTTTAAGTTACCATCTTCCCAAACTTTCTGGGCTTCTGTCCAAAATGCAATATTGGGTTCTTCAAGGTGAAATAAGGCCCAAGATTTTGAGCGGAAATTAGGCCCATGAAAACAAGCCAGCGTCATATGGTTTCCATGCAGGCTCATGGATCCTCCAAATTGCATTCCATCTTCTGGCAATGGCATCTGAAATAAGGATATATGGCACCCAGAGACCACTTTCAAAACTCCTGGCCAATGGCGATGATGGGCCGCATCCAAGACTAGAAAGTAAACATGCAATAGCAAGAAACAACTTCAGGGAACAGAAAGATACAGAATAGATCACTGTCATATTTTTAATAAAACATGGAATTATGAGCAATATTTTTAATCTATTTCATTGACACCGCTTCATCTTTGTGATCTAAGGTGGTTTTAGCTTAACAGTACCTTGAACAAGTATACTTAGAAATCAGTGACTCTGTGTTCAGACAAATTACGGTTTGAGCTCGTGATTAATAGAAAGATTAACATCACACTTTCACTGCTACTCGAAGTAGAAATATTTTTTTATGAAATAGACTTTGAAAAACTATTTCAACTCTATTGAAAGTTCAAAAATTGAAAAAAAAAATAATTTTTTAAAATAAAACCCCATATTTTTAACTAAAACCTAAAAATAACAGAAGTTAGTTTATTATTGTACCCCAGGTCTAACAGGGTACTTGAGATATTTGCATTCTTCATTGAAAGGTTATTGCCAGCCCAGATTTACAGAGAAAACATACTCGAGAAACTATTTCAAGTCAAATAGATATACTTGCATGTATAAAGTTGCTCAGATGAATTTTTGCAATTAACACATCCTACTTGGGAAGTATACTATTTTTTGTACCACTTACATTGCTCATGTGAGCTCCTCTCTAAGTTGTTGGCCATTGTCTTGGGAGGGAGATAAGGAACAGGTCCCCAGGTAGACAAAGCTCGCTTGCTTGTATCAAACTGCTGAGTAAAGAACTCCTGGAGTTTCATTCCTATTTTTATTAGGTCTGGTGTAGTCGATCTTGAAATCATCACTTGGAAGATATCCCATTTCAAGTCCCCATGGACAAATATCTCACTAGATATTAAAAATAGCAAGAACGTTAGCAGTTAATCTGTTTCCTCCTGACAATAAAAAAAACCCAAAGAACCCTTTGCTTTCTAGCAAGCGTTTACTTTTTTTGGTTAGCAATACCAGACAGAAGACACATAGGCAGAGTTTGACCTTATCAAACATTATATGTTTTCAACACAGGATGCAGTATTACCTTTTATCAGAGATGCTCGAGTCCAAAGCATTGTACAGATTAATTTTCCATTCATCCTGTAGTTTAAGATCAGCATTACTGAAAATTCCCATTAGTATACTGGATCCCATATAGTCAACACGTGCTTCAGTAGAACCCATTGTAATTTGAATTTTATGACTGGGCTGTTGGTTTGGGTGTTCAGAAATATGAGCTGAAATAGAACCAAAGCAATACAGAAGTATAGCAGTAAAGATAAGAAAAATCAGTTTTTCCAGCAGTATCACCCTTATGCCATCCACATGATACAGAAGGACTGAGAAAGCCCTGGGTTTTTTTTCCAGATGCATGGGAAGGTCGTGACTCTGGTGTAGCGCCAGAAAACCCAGCTTCTTTCCGAAGCCAGTTTTGCATTTCCCAGACTGTAAGTACTTGTGAAATTCTAGGATGAGCTGAAATGCTATCAAATCTTTCAGTTGCCACCTGTTCACACAGCTGAAGGGGCTGGAAGGTTGAATAACTAGATAATGTAAGTTTAGAGTAAACCCTGAGACTGAATCAGCCCTTGATCAGAAGGCTATCCCCTTCAATTCAAATGGTGTTTCATAGTCAGAATGTACAAGTAAAAATCCTAAACTTTTACATACTACCAGGTTCACAAAGCGAGGTTCTTTAGTTTTTCACGTTTACCCTCTGGAGTATATACTAATACCAGGCAGCTTTCCAACTTACCCACCATCTCCAGGGTATTAACATCTATGGTACCTCCAACAACTCCCCCTCTGGAGTCCAGCTGTGATCTTCCCAAGCCAACAGACATGCTGATTTCCCGATCTCTGCTACTACCCACAGACAGACGACCCTGGCTTTTCAAACCACTGGTGGTCCACCTGGAAGAGAGGTGAAAATAGACAACAATTTTCCAGGCTGTCAAAAGAGTAACTGAAAATTATTTACTGGAAAGCAGTAAGTAACGTGGTTTAGGCAGATGCGATTAAGATCTACCCAGGATTAAGCGTCTACCCAGCACTCATGAGGGGCTTCACAGTTCAAAACTGAGAAAGTTAGGATTTTAAAGCTAGAAGGCAGAAGGCTATTAACAGTCTGTGGATAAAGTGTTTTGGGGTTTTTTTTTTCCCTCCCAAAACAACATCTGTTAAAACATGCTTGATCTTGTTTTATACTTACGTAGTATTGCCCATTACGTTGCTCATATTCATTTGAACATTTAATTGTTTCAGGTTCATAGCAAATACAACCAGTGTTTCCCATGGTGTTCCTTGCTGGCTTCCAGCCTTATTTGACTTATTAAATGGAGTTGATGTTTTTGAGAGAGTATCTAAACAAAAAAAGTAGACAAAAATTTAAATTATTCCACATGCTAGGGAAAACTGGCCGATTATATCCGTTGTACATATCACAAAAGGACAGACTAACACCATATTTAAGGAGCACCACAAAACTATGAGTGAGGATAACTGAGGACTAGAGGATTTGCAATATATGTTGCTTTAGTTGTCATAGAAATTGACTCATTTTACATGTTTATTTTAAACATTTCTTTTTACTAATATCTTTAAGAGAAATGATTTTTAATTTGCAGTCAGTCATGCAAGAGCACATTTTAAAGTATTTGTTTAAAAATATCAGTGTATTCACAAAACGAATTACTAGTATTTGAATATTCAGGTAGTAGTAATTTGCACAAGTCAGAATTTCAAGTATTAGGGTTTTCCTTGCTCTTCTCAGAAAACTGGCAATACTCTTAACAAGCCTGTGCAAAATTGCATTTCCTATCAACAAGCCATTCTACCAGCCGTAATCCTTCTCCAGCTGTGTCTTCTCCTAAAAATTGTTCATATATAACATCTTGCTTGTGTTCTAAATAGAAAAAATACCTGTCCTTTCTTTTCTCATGTATTTTTCCTGGACTAAACTAAGCACCATACCTCTAAATCTCCTATCTATATCTAATGCCATAAACATTCCACACAGCCAGTGCTACACTGCTATAAGATGCAATAACATTTGTAGTAAAAGACATTAAAAATTACTTTATTATATTTTATTATTGACACTACCCTTACCCTGAGCCCAAAGTCTCAGATGAAATGAAATAACTGACCTCACCTGTGAGCTGTGATATTGACCCTCTGCTAAGAGCCTGGTAATTGCTTGGATGAGAACTGAGAGCCAAGGCAGCAACAATGCAATCAAATCAACCTGGAGGACTCATCTAATCCAGCTAAACAACTCCCACTCTTGTAAAGGAAATGACCATTTTATAGGAAGTACACTAACAAACTACACCTTGATTCATCCATTTCCAACATTTTCCTTTCTCTCTCTCTCCATTGACTCTCCACTCCCAGGCACAGTGGAAAAGAATATTTTATGGTTGCTTTCTACAAAGCAGTAACAACATACTTTTTTCATACAACCGATGGAAATACTTAAAAGACTAAAGAAATCATTGTCTACCAACCTCTCTGAGGCACTGAAGAGTCAGACACGCTCCTGGATCTCGTGACAGCAGGAGACTTTAAGCTATGAGATGCTGTCCCAGGTGACATACTGCTGCTTGCGTTATGTTCACCAAAAACATTAGGTGATTGTGCCATGTGTGTAAATGAAGCAGATTGGCAGGGCTGCTCCCACGTCCTGCAGTATGCTTTCCGTGATGATTCAGGAGAAAGATGCTGGCTTACCCCTTCAATTGAATCTGGTGTTCCAGGACCCGATGCTACTAGAAAGGAAAAAAAAAACAAAAACAAACACAACAAAACAAACAGCACGTGAAAGGCAGAAAACCTAATTTTTGTTTAACAATATCCACCCATATACTAAGAAGTATTTAGAGAGTGTTAGAATATATTTCATTTATCATAACTAAAAGTTTTCTACTCTATTTATTAATATAAGATCTTGAAATAATTCAGTGTCCTACTTCAGAAATTTTCCATTTCTTCTTTCTAGGATTTTCTATTAAACTTATTAGAGTGACTGTACATGGAGTAAATTATAATACATTTATATCTAGTCACATATGCAATAATACACAGGCAATAAATGTTGATAAAATTCTTATTATAACCCCTTCTACAAAAAAGTTTCTCATGATAAGAAGCAGTACCTTACCTGGCAGATTTATTGTTTGATCACCTAGGAAAAGCCGTCTAGCAATGCTTCTCCTGTACCAAGCCCTTGGAAAGGCCAGAATCTCACTGAGTCGGCGCATATCATATTTAAAAGAAGCAGATCCTATATCACAGACAGCTGAAAGAAAAAGAACAAACACACAACTGCCAACTCTTCATAGTAACAGGTTTTGGTAACCAAATCTAGTTAATACGTGTTCAATATAGTCAAATACTTCTTTATCTAGCAGTATAGTCCCTGCTGTAATAAAAAATAGTTTTCCTGAGGTGTTGCCATTTCTTCAAATCCAGTATTAGATATAAACACATTTCACAAAGGCAAGATGGAACCAAAGAATATAACTGATGTTGGGTCCTACTTGTTTGTATGTGCCTCAGATTCCTCATCGCTCTTTTTGACAACCAGCAGTAAAACAGATTCGGAATGGCCACAAAGTGAAGTGGCCTATTTAGAGTTTGAGGATTTTGAAACTGCTATTTCAGTTCCAATGATACATGACAATGAGGAATAAATGACATAATTTAGGAAGAAGGATTTGGGGAGGCGCGGAATAAGAACTACTGGTATAGCTCATATAAAAATATTTACAAGCTAACCAAGCTACTGAGTTTGTCATTGAAACAAGTTATGTGGGAACAGATTAGCATTACATGTTCCATCTCATTGCCGTGTATGCAGTCATATATTACCCCACCATAGCCATACAGACTTTTGGGGTTCTCAAGAAACAGGGTTAAAAAAAAAAATGAATGGCATTGAATATTATTGTTTGTTGAGCAATATCTGAGACTCTAGTCCCTCAGGTACAAAGCTCATGTATACTATGGGATTTTATACCTGAAGAAAAATATCCATTGTACCATTAGGTGGAAAATACTCCCCCTCTTTTGCATGCTAAGACCATATAATACAGTTGACATACTAAGATTACAACTAAATCATGACTTGAAATCAGTTCCTTCTGATAATACTCAACAAATATCTGCAATACAACTAAAATGATACGTAACTTAAAGCTGACTAAACCCAATTTAGGCTTTATCTCTTGTGGCTTGGCACCAGCTAACAGCCAAACACCCACTGAGCTGCTCACTCATTCCAGTCTCCTGAGGGAGAAAACAGAAGGCAGGCAAGGAGACTTGTGGATTGAGGTACCAACAGTTTAAGAGGCAAAGCATAAGCTGTGCATGCAAGAAAAAAAAACTAAAAATTATACACTGCTTCCCACTGGCAGGCAGATACATAGCTATTTGCTGGAAGGCAGGGCCTCAGGACACCCAACAGTTGCTTGGGAAGACAAATGCCGTAACTACCAATATCCTCCCTTCCTCTTCCTTTCCCTGAATTTGTATTATGAGTGCAACATCATATGCTATGGAATATCTCTTGGATCAATTAGTGTCACCTGTCCTGGCTGTGTCCCCTCCTGGATAGAGTGGAAAAGAGAGGTGGCCTTGAGGCTGTGCAAGCACTGTTCAGCAATGGCCAAAATTTCGGCTAAACCTTTAAAGTATCAATCCCTACTTCACCCAAAAAGAGCAAAAATGTTACTACACACTACAAGTAGATGGCTCTCATGTAACATCTACAAAAGCTGCTGAGAGTAAAGTCTATCACTGGAACAGCAGTTCTCTAATTAGCTGGATAGATGGGATTAAAATGAAACAAGCATTTACCAGATATGTTTATCAACGTAGTATCTATCTTGCTGGTAGCTTTGCTGGCAGACTGACTCTCAAAAAAGGAAGAACCTCCTGAACGCCTTATTCGTGACAGGCTGACTTTCACAAACTCAAGGTTAATGCTCAAAGAATCCTTTCGGCCAGTGACTGAAGTTGGCTCCTCATCTACGTTACCTAGAAATAGAAAGGAAAAAGCTTAGTCTTTTGTGACCTTTTCAAATCTTCAGTTTTGAAAATTGTGCCAAACTTTAACAGTGTTCATTAAAGCAAACAAAAACTTGTTCTGTACCTAAGGCTCCTGATCCAGGGGTTAGAACAGTAACAGCAGATTTTTGTTTTCCAGCTCCGTATGGATGGAACACGTAAAGGGAAAAGTCGGACATACAGGCAGTAAAGCTCAGGCCTGAAGAGCTGCTACTAGAAGTAGTCAAGTCTGACTGACTGCTGCTGTGTCGTGTTCTGCCAAGAGGGCTGCCTAGTCCAGGTGACGAACCTGAAATCAATTTTTTTTTTTTTTGGCAAAAGTTAGTTTTAGTACAAAAGCATTTTCAAACATGAAATAATACTGACTGTTAACAGCAATATTAAACAGATTGAATGCACATCAAGTTATGCCCTTGTAGTAGCAATGTAGCTTAAATATTCTATGTATTGATGCTAACCTTTTGTAAGGGATAACTCACAGTATATTGAAATTTTTCTTACATTATCTGTGCAAGCTTTTATGGGAAACTGATACAACACGAAGAAATCCTACTGAACTCACTAATACACAAATGTCTAGCCTCAAGGTGTGTAAACGCTTATCTTCTGCTCTAATTTTAGACAACAGAAGCTTATATTTATGCTACAAGCTGTATATAGTATAAACATTCACATCTATATTACCTGGTGCTCCAGATTTACTAACTGAATTCTTTGAGCCACTCTGTGAAGTATTGCCACCAACTGACACATTTTCTGATGGGTACGTTGTGCCTAATGTTTCCAGTTCTCCTCGGTTTGAAGAGAAAACAAGATCCAGGGAAGGCAACTTCAGCATACATTCAACTCTTGATACTGGCAAGCAACTGAACTTGATTTGAGAGGGCTGAAAGACAGCAAGTAAAGCATTCAATGAACAAATATGAAATACTAAAAACATCCCAAATTTGGCTTATAAAGTGCTATGTATTTATTTTTTAAATCTAAGCAAATTACAGCTTTTTTAAAGTGGTTTTAGAATTAGTAAGATAACTGTATACAAGTTGATATAAATACATTAGTTTCAGAGAATCCCTCCAACACCAAGAGTATTATTTTGACCAGTTTTTGGATAACTCAGACGCAGGAAGGCTGGATGCTGCAGAGGACACATATATCCCCCTCTCTTCTTCCTCCCCCAGTCAATTCATAGCTCATCTCATGTGAGACCTACACAGAATCACTTGAGCTGATGCTGGAAGCCCCAGCTCCCCTCACCACATTCCTGGCCAGATGAGTTTGCAAGTAAAAGCTGAGAGAGGCTACAGATTGTTGTGGTTCATTTTCGTAAGCGTTAAAAAAAAAAAAAATAGCATCTGTTAGAATACGTGGTTCAATTTGGGAACATAATCCAATTTATACCAGGAAAAAATGCCGTTTGAGCAAAGTGGAAAAATACAGTAGCAATGCTCAGATCAAACTCAAGTGCTCTCAATCGCTCTGCAGTAGGACTTTTCTGTCTTACACATATAAAAAGCCCAGACACATCAAATATTAAGCAGTATGAACAATGCCTTGCAGATAACTACATCCTACATTTGACATATAAACTGAGAAAATCTTTAATTATTATTTTTGTTTTGTAATGGTACCTACACACAATGGCTAGCGACACTCGTTATGAGAGATATTTTTCAAAAAAAGTCCAAAAGAGACAAGGAAGAAGTAATGATTAAAAATGCTCAGAATTTTTGTGACTTCTCCAAATTGCTCATTTCTTTGGGCTCCATGGGACTAAAATATCTCAGAACTTCTGCTGAAATAAGTCCTATTTTATCACCACTCTAGACATTAATATCTCAGAAAGGACACTTGAAAATATTTTTTATTTTTTAAAAAGCAAACTTAGAAGCATCGATTGTCTCAAAAGACTCTGACTGAAGTTATTTACTAGACCGGATGTTGAGTTTAAACCTCACCTGAACTCGTACATAAACCACCACATCTACAGGGAAGGATGAATATGCTGATGTTGAGGATGATACTAACGACGTTGTAGACTCTTCTAAGGGATCTTGTATATCGAATTGTCCCATGTCTTCATCCTGTGAACTAACAGCTTTTAACAAGTACAAGAACTCATTAGAAAGTGGAATGTAAAGGGAAGAGCGGCTCAATGCCACCAGAAGACAAAAAAGAAAAAGCATAGACTACTGGAACACAAATTCACAACTTACCTGTGTAATTCCTTTCAATAGGTGTAATCGGAATGGTTTCGAGAGCTTTCTCTAGAAAGTCCAGTAAGCACGGACTAATCACCATTTCCTCCGGCAATGACTGGAGAGCAACCCATGCATACAGTTTAGCAGTTTTTACTCCACCACTTCCTTTCCCTTTGGCTGCAACATTTAAAAGATAAATTTGTCTAATGTGATACCACTCAACAGTAACCAATAAACGTTAGAAGATACTTCATAACTAACAGCTGTTTCCTCTAATTCTCTGTATCGTCATCTGAAAAAGCATAAATCAGATCAGTTAGAAAAAATTAAGCCATAAGTTTTCATTAAGAAAATTGTGCAAACCCAACAATTAGTCTGTCATGCTTGACTGTAATTCCATTGCACATGTTCTTGGCCAAGAATTCTTATGTCATTGTCACCACTTCGCCTTTTAAAAAATAGCACTGAAATCAGACACACATAGTTCTTCTCCAAATACACAATGTAAAGTAACCACAGCTGACTGGAAATGAAAGTGGAATTAGGATAAACAAATACATGACCCTGGGAAGAACGTCAGTTTAAACTGAGAAAATACATCAAAAATTAAAATTGTAAATGACAAGTCCTACAATATTTATGCAAAGGTTCTAAATGAGCATTTTCAAAAGCTCGGAGCTAGCCAGAGTATAAACTAATAAAAAGATCATTGTCTTCTAAATTCGTGGAAGCGGCTAGGCACTTGGATCCATGCTCACCAAAATATAAATATACACAGAAAGTATTAGTACCAGCTCAATTACTGTCTCTATGAAATACAGCTATTTGAATGGAGAGAAACAAAGATATTGATTTTACATTCGCCAAGAAAAATATAAACATTAGCAACTAAAACAAAGCTTAAAAATCCTTTTTATTTGCTAAAAACCTCAAGCACTGAATTTTCATTCTATGCAAATTATTCTGTCTAGTGTCTGACTAGATTGCCCTATCTTGCTCTGACTGGAGACCAAAGACAATAAGATAAGGTGGTTTCCATTCCAGAGGAAAAGTAATATAAATAAATGTGTTTCAAAACAATTCATAACTACTAAATATTTACAAAAACACAAGGCATAAAGAAATACAGTAATTGCAATCCCTAGTTTTGGGAGACATTTATATCATCATACAAATGCAATTTCCATAACCCCCCCCCCCCCCCAAATGTAGAGCTTACAGACAGAAAACTAAAGACTCAGTAACTGGACATGACATGGTAAAAACTAAAAGGCAAGGACTGGAAAGAGAATAGGAAAATACAGAGCAAAATTGAAGAAAAGTAGTATAAACCAAGATTACACGACATTCAGTAATCGAAATGGACACTTAAAGGAGTAAGAGCTAATGGTTCAACAGCATAGGTAATTGAGGAAGGCATCCCCATTTCACTGTTCTCTCCCAGCTTCTCTGCAGGGTTTGTTAAAAACAAAAACAACACACAAACAAAAAACACCCCACACTTCTTTGCGTTATCAATTTTGCCTGCTCATTAAATTTTGACAAAATTTTGGCTTTGTTTTTAGAGTGATATTCAAATGCCAAAGGAGAGAAGAGTGAAAGTCTCAGAAGTTGGAGGCGTAATCTACATACCTCTAGATCTGACAGGACGTAACAACGGACTCCTGCTTGAAAACAGGAATCATTGGAGATAAAATAAAACTTTAAGTATTAGAACTTATATTAGTCTAAATCACAGTTATTTAAGGGCCTGCAACAGTTGAGGACACTAGCCTGGTATTTTGATTAATAGAGATATGTCTAAACAGCTGCTTCTGTACTACAAGAAATAACCCAGTTCCATAAAGCAATAATCTACACATTACTTATGTGGCAGGAGGCACTTAAGAGCTGAAAGTATTCTCTGAATAGCATAATGTATGGAAGCAAGGATTCATCTGATTTTTCTTCTTGAATTATGAAGAATAAAGCAGTCAGCATTCACTTTTTAAAAGATACTTAAACTTTGCTTTCTAGTAATAAGCATTATTTTGTTAAATAAGAACAGGTAGAAGGCAGTGACAAGCTGTCACTGGGATATGGTGACTGGTCTGGCAAAAGATTTCTAAAAATGCAGCTTTATGAACTGCATTCATGCTTCTGGAATCAGGTTTCTGCAGCCAAAGTTAAGACTTGATAAATCCAGTGCACTTCAGGTAATGCACACACAGATCTAAAGCTAGTAGATTACATGAAGGATAGATAGATATCCATGATAGTTTTAGAAGTTTATCGTCTATAAGTACCTGATGGGATGGGTGGGGGTTGGGGAGGAAGTAAGGTGTTAGTCTTGCTGTGGATAGTGCTAGATAAAGGAGGAGATGTGGCAGTATCTTTCATACCATACAGCTTGGACTCTTTGGAAAGGGTTCTTGGCAAAGAGGATCCTCGAGAAGTATTTGGCGATTCAGTCTTTAAAGTCTTAGAGTTATAGTGCAACTGGAAAGCAAAGAAAGATCAATTTACTTCATATAAGTAGCTCAATTTCTATACAGCAGTTTGGTGTCACTCCGTCCCTTCAAAAATTTTTTTTTGTCATTCTAAGATACATTACGTTTCAATTCACATTCTACAGATATAGCTGGTGCACATAAAGATCTGGAATCTTTACACAAAAAATAGATAAATTAATAAACTAAAAAAAAAATTAAAAAAATCAAGGAAAGAGAGAAAGAGAGGAAATGAACTATTTAGGAACAACGCCTAAAGCTCACTCCTCTGCTCTGTTACATCACACACGTCCTGTGCCACCAACTATTTATTCCTGTCGACAGAGCTTTTTGTCTTACTGCACAGTGGTACTACTCCACTACTAAACACTGGCATACAGAAAGTTGCATAAAAAATAGAAATAATAAAACATTCCAAGAGTTCGCATCTCCTATTGTGTGCATAATGCACTATCAATGAAAATACAGAACATAACAAAAGCTATAGATTGTTCAGTTATTCCTAAATTTGACTAAAAGCAACAGGCAGAACCTGAAGCACAACTGCTATCCCTGAAGATACCCTGGAACACTGGAAAATGGACACACGTAGCCCTTCCACATCGAAAGGCTGGAAAAGCCAGGCTGTTTCAAGTGAGGAGCATTTGATTTGTAGCATTGCCTCAACTGAATTGCATGAAGCTTCCATGCAGCAGTGACCTATTTTTCAGGTTCTTACTCAATAGGATGTCAAGTCACAAAATACAAGGAACATTTCTGTTGAGACCCTTTCTTACTAGGATATAGAAACAATGATTAAAAAAAACAAGGGAGTGTACGGTTTCATGGTATTTGAGAGAATATTGTCTTAAAAAAACAGTTTTTATACCAAGACTCTGACTGCTCTAATATGCAATAGAGAAGATATAGTAAAAGCGGGCCAACTACTAAGCTGCCCTTCCCATGAATTACTGACAGAGAACAGATCTTCCTCTATTTAAAAAGGGCATACAATATAAATTGCCTGTCAGAGAAGAAAATATCCAAAACAAATGTCTAAATTTAGACACCAAAATGTTAATGGAACTGATTTCTTATAATTTTGGAATACCACATACATTGTTTGTCACGGAGCAGGAGCATCATTTGACATAGTTCTGGTTTTGATGGTATGTACAAGATATTGCTCCCCCTCCCTTTCCTCCCAAGAAAACGAGGGTTAAAACATCTATCCATTTTTAATGTAGTATTACAGAAATCATTATTCCTATTATAGCAGTATGTACGTAACTGAAAAAAGATTTTGTCAAGGTGTTCTGTGTATATGAACCTGTACACACAGTAACAATGTATTTGCTTTGAAATCATATGTGAGCAGAGAGAAAGAGCAAATGCTTCCCTGTCGAGTTATACGCTCCATTTACCTTTACATCCACTCCAGGAATATAAAACACCGTTGTTTCCACATCGCTAGATTTTGTCTGTAGAGATGACGGCACTTTCTTGCCAGCAAGTAAGTGAGTAGTAGATGCATAGTTAGTTTGAAATTTCTTCTTTTTTGAAGGAGACTCTTGATCCAGACTTCTGGAACTCCGATCATAGCTCCTAAAATAAGTACACTGCATGTTATTAAAGCAAGGTTAATACTCATTAATAAGAGTATATTTTCTAGTATTAAAAAAACATATCAATGTCTAAAACAAGTTTGTAGTATCAACTGTATAAGGAAGCATTTTGAATCTCTGCTTTACTCTATACTTTGTGACATCTTATTCCTTTCTGTCTGCCTACTCTGGTTTCACCATTTTCATTATGTGATTATTTCAGGCAGTAAAATCTACAAAATCGTTACATCATTAGAGAAACGCCTTCCAATGCTTGGTATTCTTACAGTCAAGTTCATCTACATTACGCAACGTGACCTGTGAAAACTCTCTGAGATGCAGAAAACACTTCTCCATTTTCCTTTTCTGCTGTAAAGCCTGTCTTCATATGAACTCTTAAGATTCTTCTTCCTTCTGTATCAATTCTTAGAAAAAAGTGTCTTGGAGAGACAGAAACCAAATTGCTTTCTAATTACAGATCTCCTACGTATAACTCTCAGAAAAAGTATTTCTCATTTGTTCCTATTTCTTACAATTAGAGTTAAAACAAGTAAATCTCATTTCTTTATACTACGCTTTAAGAATTATCTTTGTTGACAAATGTTTCTTAAAATTCACCATATTGTTAACAACATATCAAATTTTAAGAAGTAACGTCAGGTGGCTGTTAGATCCCCAGTCACATACACATGAAAAAAAGGAGAATTTAAAAACTGAGGATGAGATGAAACCTCATTAAGATCAGAAGTAAAACACTTCTGTTGCCTCAAATTATAAAAAACCCCACATTTTATAAAGAAAGATATATAACGTCAGCATGCTTTGACACTCAGAAAAATAACAGGAGCCCTCAGAGATCATGTGAAAACACACTAGGAGCCCCACTATTAGTCAAACCATTATGTGGATTCACTACATTGTAAAGTTACTTTTTTGGAGGCTGAAAACAAACAAACAAATGCTTTGAAAGCCTAGCATTTTGTTTATGAAAGGTAAAACAGGATTTAAAAAATAAAAACAGAAGAGGCATACCTGATTTTTGCTAAACAAACGCAACTCCTCATGCCATACTCAGCCATAACAATTCTGACTTATGGTGATATTATGAAGTAGTGATAATTCCGACAAATGAAGTGATGGTAATAAACTAACGCATACTTCTTCTATGCTCTTCAAACAGGTCAGTGCTTAAAAGTCATTAATTATTGAACATATGGTCATATCAGATGGACTTAACAGCTAAAGCAGAATAAAGTACTCATAGTTACCTTATGAAGTACAGGGTAACACGTTTCTTACCTCCTTAAACTGATGTCATCATGCTCTTGCTGAAGCATTGTAGGGTGCAATACACATTTTCCACAATCAATTTCAACCCTGATATCAAGTTCAAAGTCAATATTTCTCTCCGTGGTTGTGCCAGTCACACTTCTGTTGGTAGGTGTTGTTGGCCAGCGCTCGGTGAACAGTTGGTGGACAGCAGCGAAGCCTGTTGCTTTCTTGCGAGAGGTACTCCTGCGGATTGGGGATTAGATAATAGCATGACATTTACTTGAACACATGGTAGGAGGCATTCTTAGACTATGTCCACACTCAGTACAGAATGTTTTAAGAACTTTTCTGGAAAAGGCCTTATGTGATACGCAGCAATACAGTCATCCATTTTCTATTAACACATTACCAAGTATCCTTTCTTAGAACAGAGTACTACAAAGAACTAAGCCTTTCTTAAATTCTCAATCAAGAAAAGGAACAAGAAGATATATACAATAGTTTTAATATTTGTAAATATTTGCATTATTACATGCACTTTGTGGAGGTATAATCAATGGATAAAACCAAAAGTTATACTGTATTTGACAAATCTGGCATTTGGTCCCATTAAAACCTGCCTCATGCCTCAAGAAACTTACTTTACAAGTTCTTTTATTCTGTTCCAAGCCCGGAAATTTCTAACAGTTGCTTCCTTTCCAGATCAGAATTTCTATTTCTTCCCTCATAGTCAAGCACAACCTCCCCTGCCTTCCACATACATGCTTCAGGCAAAATTCAATCCTTCATCAGTTAGAGATTTTGTAGCTTTAAAGTCAGTATTTCAAGTGTATTTTCCTAATTTCTGTGTTGCTCATTAGGACCATTACTTACGGTGGCTTCCTATAAAAATAGGTCCTCTCTCTGTCATGGTCATCCTCCTTCTCAGAGTCCTCACTGCTTGAAGATAAGCTGTCATCCCGGCGTCCTTCTTCGGGCTGGAAGGGAATGCCGGGTGAGAAGACTACTGGAGTTTTGGGTGAACCAAATACTGAGCATGAGCCTTCACTAGCAGATGAGTAATGGGAGGGACCATCAATAGTTACAGACAAAAGGTCCATTTCTGTCTCCTCTGGAAACTGATTATAAAAAGACAAAAAGATATTAAGTTTCCACAGATATTGTTCCGATTGAGAATGCATTAGATAGCTCTGGAAATAAAAAAGCAAGAGTGCTATGAGGAACTCTCACTCCCAAGTTCCTCATAATACAGAGACAGCAGGCGTAGAAATTGCAAGACGGACTATGAAAGAGAGAGAAATGAAAGCTTGGTAGTGAGACATTTGCCATTGCCTAGTGATTGAGCTCAATCTGTTAGCTATCGTGCTCTGACCAATTCACATGATCAGAAGGAATGGAAACATTTCATTTAAATTTTAAAAATATTTTGAAAGAAAAGAATAAAAGACAGCAAAAATTATCATGAACCTTGCAGAGGGGCGAGGTACCCAGGAGCGTTAGTGAGGCGTGCATGCAGAACGCTAACACAGAATGTACGGCACCGGTTTGCAGTTCTGGGTTGTGCTCTTGACCAAACGTGCTTTAACACGAAACAAACTTCAGGCCAAATTTCCAAAAGGGGCCTCCTGTTTCTCACATAATGCACGCCACAAGCACCACATGAGTAATTTTTTAACATTAACTTCTTTAATATGCATGTGAGCGCGTTAGTTTAACACCAGCACTGCCTGTGCAGTGTTACTATAGAGCTACACAGTCATCATCTGCAAATTCAAATTAGAGCTTTGGTGAAGTTAAGAACTGGCATTATAATGTCACAGTAAGATTTATTTTTTTTAAATAGTCAACACTTGATACATTTGAGCTTTTGATAGCATTTTGCTATGCCAACAAAACAAACTAATGGGGCTTGTATATAACAACAACAACAAAAAAGGTAGCATACCTTTTAGATATGAACATATTTAAATGTGCAAAACACGTTTCTATGTTTCATTTCCACCTCTGTCTCAGAAATAAGAATTTATTTCCTGGGAGCATGAGGTGAGTTGGAAGGGAAAAAAATGTACACTACTATCTCTTGAGTTTGGTTTTTTGTTTAGTTGGGCTTGTTTTGTTTGTTTTGGTTTTTAGTTTTGGTTGGGGTTTGAGGAAAAAAAATAATCCTTACTAGTTTCCCCAAACATGTTTTTTAAAGCTGTTAAAAACTCCACTATTTGTTCTCTGGGTATCAAGTTTTGGTATGTTCCCTACTCACTATTATTTGAAAATGTCTTACTCTGCATTAAATATAGGAATTCCAACAGAAATAAAAGTGTGAGATGTCCTCCCACCTAGCAATTGTTCTGTACTGGTGTTGATGCTTGCCATCTTGGAACACAAAGTAACAGATGAAGACACCTGCACACACACTAAAATCCTCTTCTAAAGCACAGTCTCAAGGCTAGACTTCCATCTTTTTACATCAGCCCTGATCGGAGTCTTCATAAATATACAAACAAAACTCCAATAATTCATTTTACGAAAACTACCAAGTTCTAGGTCTATGTAAGGGTGTAGAAACACTCTGGTAAGTTCATCGACAACCAATTATGTTCTTTTGCTTACTTTACATATTTAAATTTAAATATTTTAAAATACGATATACATTCTGTTTAGCTGAGTGCAAAAGAGATGAATCATCGAGGAGCAGCTCCCTGTGAGACAAATTAGTTCTCTGGCAAAGAATACTTGCTTCTTCTCAGAAATACCTGAAAATACCCTTCCCCTGGACAGTTGGATTGTTGTGCAATCCCCAAAGCTGTTTTTTTCAACTTAATTAGAAGTGAAAAAAAATATATCAATTAAAACAATTACAATAATCTCAGCCACATAAAAACAACACAATAGGAATATATTAAAAATGAGAAAACATAGCAACAAACACACCAAAGATGCAACAATCCATTTCAAAGACACAGAAGGATATATCTGTAGGGCTACGGCAAGCTGACTAATACCCATTTCCAAAATGCTAAACACTCAAACCCAAAAAATACTAGATGATTTTTTGAACACTTCTGATAAAAACAAAACAACTGTATTACTAATATGTGTGTCAGCCTACCAAAAAAAAATAATTTACCATTTTCAACTATTTTCCCTAGTATTTCAATTAATTTCTGTGTTAAGAAACCAAAATACATCTGTCTTCTATCAAAACAAATCTAGCTTCCAAAAATACATCCATAATTTAAGGTGCACACACACACACAAAAACATACAAACAATTCAGGTCTGCCTAGGTATACCTATGTCATGAACTTGTGACCAAATGGCACAGGAAATATAATCATATGGCATATAAAGTAATTCTTACAGAATCCTGTATGTTGAAAGTTACTCTTGGCCCAGGAGATGCAGCATCTACACGGATATCTGGGAGGTCTTCACTGTCTCCTAGTCGAGAGCTATAAGCAAAACCAAAATGCAACAGCTTGTTGAGTTTTACTACAGGATCTTACGTTCGTGCCAACAGTTAACTACAGAAATACAACGCAATAAGAAAGTACAATCAGTACTTACCATTTTGCTATAGAAAAAAGTATAAAATTATAATTGAAGCTCTTAAGGTACATGAAAAGGAAAAAGGGAGAAGGAAGCTACACATTACTTGGTTGGTAGTCTATCACTAGCCAATATCTGCTTATTTCTTTATCTAAGTTTTTCAATCCTGAGGCAACATGTAGAAATTATAGGAAAATAAGATATTCGTGATCACATAAGACAAAGCAAATTAGCAGATTGTGTATTCTCTGATGCAAATGAAATTAATAGTTCTGAAAAAACCCTTA
Source organism: Aramus guarauna (assembly GCA_013400195.1). Classification (NCBI taxonomy): domain Eukaryota; kingdom Metazoa; phylum Chordata; class Aves; order Gruiformes; family Aramidae; genus Aramus; species Aramus guarauna. The sequence goes on along the minus strand of VXBL01004075.1, from coordinate 1,950,284 downwards.
AGTTGTTGTAGAAGTGGAAACAACTTCTCATGTGACATATTAAGTCTGTCAAAAAAGAAGTTTCAAA